>NRDX01000022.1:0-149649 GCA_004125185.1 Entelexis vaccinii | reverse complement strand
ATCGGCGAGTACGCGTCTCGCGAATACGCGCGTCGCCGCGCTGAAGATGTTTTTGTGCAAGGGCCGTTCATCCACCGTCGCGCGGTGATCAGTCGAACGCGATGCGACACCGTGAGTCGCGCTCTCACGGCGCCGAGGGTCAATAAGTGGGGGTGCGGAAGGAGGGGGCTCTCGAGCGCGGCGTCCTGTATATATCCTTTCCGGGCTAGGGGGGATAAGGGAAGGGGTTTCGAAGTGGTTCCTCAATGTGGCAATTATGGAGACAATCTGGGCTAGGATCATTTCAGTAGTGGATTGTGGAGGTAGATTAAGGTCACGGGGCATTGGCGTCAACATGCGCGAGAGAGAAATTGTCGATGATGCCATGAGCCACTTGCGTGTCGCCCTAAGGTCGAGAACTGAAGACGTCTGTTACGCATATACATCCTGCGCATCGAGGAGTAATAACGCGACTTCAGAAACCAGGTTCCCAGTGCATCTGTGCTACTGATAAATTACCGCACAGGCAGTTCTCGATTTTGTGCGGCGAGCGCATGATGATGAGTTCCTGCCCCGAAGCAAAAGGGCAATGCTGAGGAAGTGCCATTGCATTGCCAGGCCAATATGGATATACACAGCTGTGTGTTTCAGCAGCCCTTTAGCTATTTTTATTGTCGTGCACTTATTCTACTTTTTAACCATGTAAATAACAAGACCGGTGCTGAACTTACTGTGTATGTTGATTGGCACCCGCACCGGAGAGATCTATTAGTTGCATCTATGGCCTATGAATAATCGTAGACAATTTCTAGTGGTGTACGTTACGACTTCGGCGTTGTGAATATCGACGATGGACACATTCAATTAGACTCTAATTGACTCAATGAAAGAAGTTGTAAATTTAATGTTTCACATTCTCAATAATCAACGAGTGAGTTACAGTGTACATTGCGATGATAAATAGATGCAGGAGTGCTCTGTGATGAGCATGTGAAAAAATAGCTCAGCTATGACACGGAACACATATCAAAGCAAGCACAGAATGATTTTTATAATGCACGCAATCCTTCTGGAAAAGTGCCCTACTAAAGTACAGCAGCACCTAGAATATGCGTGGGAGTAGGGGTAGTAGGTAGGCTGCATGACTAAGGCAACCACAACAGCGGCCGTAGCCCTGCCCCGCTTGTTTTGCCAGCACTGTGATACTGCAGTCCACGGTTAGACCGGGAACATGTCCTGGAAAGGCTTCCAAAAGGGGGTTGTGCGCACGCCGCAGGCATTGCGCCAGAAAATGGACAAGGCCCATGCCTTCAAGGATCCCATTTACGCGGATACGGAGCGACGTTTTGAGGTCATTGAGACGCAAACGCGCAAGTTGCATGCCGAGTCGAAGCGGTACTGGGACGCCATCACGCGGATGCTGAATCACCAAATTGAGTTCTCCACGGCCCTTGAGCAGATATACCAGCCCATATCGGGCCGTCCGCTGGACATGGACAACCTCGAGGCTGACGACGGCCATCCCGAGGGCATTGCCGCGTGCCAGCAGTATCGCGCACTTGTTGTTGAGCTGCAGCAGCTCGTAAGGCCCGAGCTCGAGATGATCGAATCGCGTATTTTGAGGCCAGCAGATGAGCTGCTTTCTATCACGAAGTCGATCAAGAAAATGTTGACGAAGCGCGATCACAAGCAATTGGACCTAGACCGGCGCGCCCAGAACTTGAAGAAACTGCAAGACAAACCGGAGCGTAGCGTAAAGGACGAAGAGAAGATGTACAAGGCAGAGAATGAGTACGAGATAGCGTTGGAGGAGTGCAACTACTACAATGAACTTTTGAGGGACGAGCTGCCCAAACTGTTCATGCTTGAGGGCCAGTTCATCAAGCCGCTGTTTCAGTCGTTTTATTACATGCAACTGAATATCTTCTACACGTTGTATATGCACATGGAGGAAATGAAGATTCCTTATTTCGACCTCAACAGCGACATTCGCGATGCGTTTTACCGCAAGCGGGGCGATGTCCTGGAGCGGACTGAGGCACTACCAATCACGCACTTCCGTAATACTCAAGGTAAGGCCAAGGTCGAGGCGACGAGACGCAAGTTCGGCCGTACAGGGTCCGGAGCTCGGCCTGGTACAGGCACGCCCGGCACGCCCGCATCGCCGGGATCATTTGGCTCAGACTCTGCCCCTGCGTACGACTACGACGACTACTCACCTTCATATTCACGGGATAGTGCCTCGCCGCCACGGTCATACCCGGGCGAGAAGCAAGAGTACGCACCAGTTGGAAGAGCAAGGGCCTCATCCTCTGGGAGCAGGACAAGCGGCGTGAGCCGTACATCGTCGACTAGCAGATACGCGGATAGAGTACATGCAGAGAGTGAACTAGACGCCGTAGATGACCGCGAGTACTGCCGAGCTCTCTACGATTTCACTGCACAGTCAAGTGGAGACCTCAGTTTCAAGGCTGGCGATATTATTGAGGTTATAGAACGCAGTGCAGACACCAATGACTGGTGGACAGGCCGACTCAATAATGAAAAAGGGCTTTTCCCAGGCAACTATGTACGCCTTGATGTCTAAATTCACAACGGAAAGCATGCAGTGCCAGGGTACTTTGCTGTATTACTGCTGGCACTGGATAAGATAGACAACACAAGGCTCGTGGTTTTTGTTTGATTAGGCGTATACATTTGCCTAACACCTTTTTGTTTATCCGCATAGAGTACGCATTTTATTTCAAATTAGCTAGGTTTCATTCCGCAGCCGTTTACGAGCATGAGTTTTCTCGCTGATCTATAAGTGGTGGCTGAGAGGATAAATATAGACGGTGCTGTCGTGTTCTCTCGGCAAAGCCACTGTGGGTTCAGAACAAGTAGTTCAATTAAATTCGTAATTCCGGCTAGCATTACCTAATTAGCGGAATCTTCGGCAGCTCTCGCCAGCAGCGTAGCCGCACGGCCGTTGCCCGCAGAACCGCGAGCCGCAGGCCGTTCTATTCTTAAATTTCAAACCGTTGATTATTATTAGAATGATTAATTTACAGCTGTCAAAAGTCGCGCAGGTTTGCTGACGAGCGGAAATCGGGGTATCCTGTGGCACTGGGGGCGACCCCTGCAGCTCCGCCGCAGCGCCGCAGTTAGGCTGTCTGCAGATTGAATGCAGCCTCCCCTGCCCTTGCACACAGCCTCAGGGGTTAGTGTTAGCTAAGGCGCACTGCCAAATTTAGTTTATAAAAATGCTTGGTCTAGAACTGAATTGAAGTCTTTGGTTCGTACCTCTAAACCTTTGTCAACAACCGTTGCCCGGTCCACAACCGGAAGAGGGGTGTGTGGTGTTGGGGTTACCTAATCACAACGTCTGATAGACCAGATCCGGCATCCAATCTAGATTAGTAGTTGACCCATTCGCACCACCGGGAAATGTCGGAAGCAATTCTGTCGTCGTCACCCACGAAGACTCTTTCGACCTGGTGGAAAAGCTTTAAACAGAAGGAGGCTGGTGATGACTCTATCCAATCCTTGCAGCGACCAGGCCTAAATCGCGCATCGCTGTCTAGCTCCGCCGTGCCGCGCGTCGCCAATTCGCAACACGACGCTGGTGCAACGACGCATGGAGTCGAGATCCCTCCACAGTACGTCGACTCTCCCATTTTCGGTGCCCCTCTTTCCGTGAGCTTGCGCTATGCCAGTGTGAACATCTCACTTTCTGACCGTGATGGTCAGAGCTTTGTTTACGGCCATGTGCCAATTATTGTTGCCAAAAGTGCTGTGTTTCTCAAGCAGAATGCGCGTGAAACGGAAGGCATATTCCGTGTCACTGGTTCCGTGCGCCGCATTAAGGTGCTTCAGGATTTGTTCAACACGCCGCCCAGCTTTGGTAAGGACCTCGAATGGCAGGGCTTCACTGTTCATGACGCTGCAAACCTGCTCAAGCGTTACTTGACACAGCTTCCCGAATCTATCATTCCGCGGCGCTACTACAGTATGTTCCGCAAACCCTTACAGACACGATTCACGGGAATTCGCGACTACATGAACTACCACGCTGTTACGGGGCCCACAAGCCCGACGAGTGCGGCCGAGAACCCAACAGCGCCACCACCAGAGCCCAGTGCTGAGGACATGAATGAGGCAACTAAGACATACGAGGACCTCATATTCAAGCTTCCACCCTCGGCCCTACATCTTCTTGTGTACCTGCTGGACTTGCTATCTATGTTTGCCGCTCAAAGCGAGCTAAACAGAATGCCAGCCTACAACCTTGCTGCAATCTTCCAACCAAGTATTCTAGCACTTCCGGAACACCAGATGAATCCAGACGAATACCAAACATCCCGCCTAGTCATCCAATTCCTGATTAACCACTCTTTGTCTATTTTGCGTAGTGTGGAGGCCCGCGCAATACAAGAACATGCAAATCGCAACAAACCAGAAGATCTTACAGAGGACCCAGCGGAGGAGCAGGAGCTTGAAGTTGACAATTCTGCGCCGCAGCTGAAGGCAGCCTCGAAACCGCCAGCATTCGCTAGCGGTAATGGCAAAGAATCCATTGGCAGCACTGCTGTTAAGATACCGGAATTCAGTTTCCAAGGTGCCGAGCAGGATCAGATGCCTACTCCTCGTACCAGCATGGATCAAGAGAACCATGAATCAAATACATCCTCGTCAACATCGTCGTTACATGGAAACCACCGACGACGTCACTCAAAAAGTCTTAGTAGCGCTCATCCGCCCAACTTGCAAGACCAAAACAAGTTTCCAGGATTTCTGCGAAGACAGAGGTCGCATCGATACGAATCTGATGAGGGTGACGGGCGTGACGGTGAGGATCCTCCAGCAAGACACGGAGCACGCAGCCCTCCCATAGAGGAGGAGGACCGCAAATCTCTTTTCCGACGCTCGCTGATGGTCCTGTTACCAAATCGCGATGACCATCTTTCACCACGAACTACATCGCCACAGACCACAAGTAAACCAGAGCTCAACCGCTCGCCCAGCTGGTTCGCGAGATTATCAAGTAATAATGCAAGTCGTAGTGGGACGCCAGACGAGTAGCGACACTTGTGACAGCAGCTTGGATTCTATTTTTTTTTACGTGTTATATATGGTTTTCATTTTTTTGAGATAGAGCGCTACATTTAATGAGAGTTCGAGACTAATAAGCAAACATGATGGGAAGTATACTCAACACCCCTAAAACACAAATAACATTCTCTCAACCGCGAGCACTTCCCCAGTGAATCCGCGCTTTACGCGCACATGAGCATGGAGCTCTTGTATTTAATAACCCTTACCCGGGGAGGCTCCTTCGACCGACGAAGCCCGTCGAGATGCCCGACAATGTGGCCGTGGAATTCGTGTCGACGTCAATTCTACGCATACATGAATTCTCATGGGTGTTCCTGGTCGACTGGCTCATGATTATGCTTTTATCGATCTTTGCCATGTTCTACTTTAACCAACTTTTGGGGTTACTTCTCACTCACACTGTTGGTTGGTATGTATGGCATCGTTACGACGTATACTTCAAAGTTGAGGCAGTACAAATATCTCTATTTGCTGGCAGAATCATGTTCAGCAACATCGTCTACATAGGCACGAGTGAGGCGGTTCGTATTGTTCATGGAAGCATTGGCTGGCGGTATTGGATCCGAAATCGCCGGCGCAGCGCATTTGTAGGCGGAAGCTCGAAGGGAGAATGTGCTCTCGTGCTGAAGATTCGAGGATTCGAGTGGTTTGCGTATAACCGCGAATACGCGTATGAAGTGCTCGGCAAAACGGAGCCGCCTTCAGCTGAGCTTGCTCGTGAATTCGATGAGTGGCAGCAAAGCTTGAGCTCAGTGGAACGTCAATTCTCTCAGCTCCTACCAATGCAAGTGGATGCGAGAAATGTTGCGTTTGTCATTGGCAATGAAGAGACTGAATCACTTGTGGTCGTATCGGCACCCTCCGCCAAGGGCGTTGTGGATATGGACTCAGCTTCAAATGAGTCGGATAGATATTCACTGAGACTCAATATGCAAATGGAAATGCCAGAAGTAGAGCTGTGCAAGAATCCGGACTATGAGGCGTCAAGTATTGACCCAGGCGAAACGTCGCACAAGAAAGAACGGACAACGAAAACGTCAAAAAGACCTCGGTGGATCAATCGCCTGAAAAAGAGTCGCACTAGAGGTCCACAAGAACCTTGGATGGGCCTGAGGCGGTATATGGATGATCAGACCCCGGACGCACCGTGGCCAGCCCGCCGAAGCGAGACAGCCAAGGCCCCTGAAAAGGAAGCTAAAGTTCCTGATTCACCAGAAGGGCCAGAATCACAGAGTTCCCCAGACAGTAACAATCCTTTTGCCAAGAAATGGCGCTCTCGCAGCACCTCTACACCCTCATCAACGAACACACGCATATTTGTGGATGATAATAGCAGCAGCACTAATAGGGAAAAGGGAACTGGCACTGCTCTAAATCCAGCTGAAGTGCGACAGAGACTGGCCGCATTGCCAACCGAGTATGCAAAGGTATCTCAAGTCCTTGCATGCGATCGGCTCGATATGAATGTTACCGTTGATGTTGTAGGTTCTGTCGACCGGGATGACACCAAGGAAGAAGATGAGCCGTTGCACAGCATTTCATTGCGTTTGTATGAGTCTAAGGTAAATTATGGACCGTGGACAGAGAGGCAGCGTCAGCAGTTTTGGTCGTTCTTTTTCCCCAGACAGTGTGTGGATGCTCGCGTTCCAGAAACTCCGAAACGAGGTGAACTGCGCTTGCAAAAGCACTTTTTGATAGCCGTAGAATTGCTTGGTGAGAGCATTCTCGTTGTACCAGTGAGAGAGAAGTCGAAGGATGAGCAGTTCGCCACGAGTTTTGCTCGGAATTTCGGTACGTTTGGTGACGACATACAACGAAACTATGGGTGGGTTGAACTGCGGGTCCTCGAAGGCTCTGCGATCTCTTTGGTGATTCCCTTCTTGCCGACTGAAGATGGGTTTCTTACAGAATGTAAGATAACATTCGAAAAGCCTGAGGTCAGATCATCTGTGACTCATGATACAATGTTCTATGCCTCGAAGCATTCGCTGAGTTTAGGACAGCGTGCTCCCTTAGTGTGGAACGCACTACAGACCTGGGATATCAGCAACACGTCCGAGAATTTAGACTTCTATCTACTGCGTGAGCACATCACCTTATTGGCAGATATGATTAACGACTTTGCTGATGGACCACCAACGCCGTACGCCCTATTCGTGCCTATCCGTTATAGGGTAACGTGGCAGCTTGTCAACTTAGCGCTGTTTTTGAACGTTAACAAAAACAACATCATCAACAAGCCAACAAGTAGAAGTGAAAACACATTCATAGAGCTGCGTGTTCCACTTCTCGAAGTCGACTGGAATTTGCCAAACGAAGAAATCACAGCACCCACGTCTGCTTCGCAGTGTTTAATAAAGGCAGAGCAGCTTGATGTTCAATTAAATGCGCCGAGCTGGCACACCCTTCAAAGCTTCTTGGACTCTCCGCGTATGGCACGTGTCGATAATTTTGAGGTTCAGTGGTCAATGTTCAGTAGCTCTCTACCACAAGAGCACCGCTTCTCGGATAGTGACCCAGAGGTAAACAAAGCACGATACATTGATACGCAGATAATCGACATTAAAGGCTCGCGGCTGGCTATCACGGCTTATGGGTTCTTCGTCGATTATTTCATGCGTGTTCGCGAGAACTACTTTGGGCATGCCTACCATTTTCAAACAACGGAAGAATTTTTACAGAAGCATGACTCTGACCAGATGCAAGTATTTGAATTCACGCGAGCAGATCTTGATATGGACGCACATCTTCACGTTCAGGTAGATGAGGGTGTGTTTTTGTTACCGCAGTATCTATACTCAGCAAAAGACAGCATGGGATTATATTTCACTCATTTTGCCATGGACTGTAGGTTCACAAATTATTACATGGATCTACAAGTCGAATTTGAACCCGTTGTTGGCAGGCACCTTCATGATCTTGAGCCAGATACTCTACTTGAAGCTGCGCTAGACACGACAAGTAGCTCGATCCTCAGCATCAGTCAACTAGAAATCCGTGCACATCGTATGTTTGGACTTCCGCCTAGTGAACCGACCTATGTTGTAAAGTGGGATTTTGAAATCGGCGATATTTCTCTAAATGCGGATACCACGTTTCTAGAGACTAAAAATGGGATCATACGGTCGTTCGCTCATGGATTCTCAGATGATGAGAACAAGCCAATATTGGTGCCGGAAGAGCTGAATGATGTCACATTTTTGAGCGCGAACATTTCATCAATCTTGATCAATCTCAGGCCAACGAATGTGGAGGATGTCAGCGTGGAAATCGAAGTTGGCCACATAAAAGTGCGGTCGAACGACCTCGCTAATACAAGATACTCTGGAAGGGCAACAATCGAGATCCCTCTCGTACAAATGCGTTGTCTAGCTAATGGCAAACTCGCATTAGAGGCATCGACGGCTATTTATATCACAAAATTTTTGAAAAAACATCACGCTGCCGACCATCGTGCTAAGCAACAGGCACACATTGCATTGCATGATACTTTGTTTCATCGCGCACCTTTCCTCCTTGAGCCCCTTGTCAAAAATTCCGAACCTTATACCCGGAATCGCCAACCGGATGATTTGAGCCCCTGCATTCCGCTTTTGCCATTTACACCACCACTGATTCGCGAAACTGTAGACATGTTCTCACCTAGCGGAATTGGTTACAGTGAGAAGCAGGCAAGTGGAGAGAGCGAATATGGGAGCGATATCGGCGGAGCCGAATCAAGGCTCAGCACTCCAGGGACAAGCTTACATGGGACGTCACACAGTAGTGATACTGTGGGCTCCCTAAGAAATCCAGGTTCTCGGTCAGAGTCACGATTAGACACGCCAGAGGTGTATCCTTTTGCTTCAACTGAGGCGACGGCTGAGCGCCAACGAATGCGACGTCAGAAAACAAACTTCAATTTACACGCTACAACTTGGAGGCAGAACGCTCCAACTTTACCTGATGATGATGATGACTGTGAGCATACCAGTGTAATAATACAGCTCACTGCTGTCACGGTCAACGTCACGCCGAAAATCGTTGCGTTAATAACGGCGCTAGATGTCAAGCCTAACGTCAGTTTCGAGGCGGAGTTGGATGCTCTGCAATTCAATATTGTAAAGGCATTGGGTAAGAGCGAAGCCCCCCCAGAGCACGTACGCATACACTTGGTATTGCCGATTCTCTCATTACACCTAAGCGAACGACTACACAGCGTGCAGGGATTACTGTGCGAAATGAAAAACATCGATATTATGTGGAGTTCACGACAGACACAGCGTGGGATTCACGCGGAGATCAGCTCCCTGTCTTTGGCGTTTCGACGCGGAGGGGCCACCGTAACTGATTTGGCGAGGATAAATGCCGCCTCGTTGGTGCTCAGCAAGGTAGTTTTGTGGTGGTCAGAGCTCGAGAGGCGAAAAGGGACAGGCGCACTGAACTTCGCGGGCGTAGATGTAAGTGCAGCTACCGAACAAGTCGAATGGACAATCTCGTACGCTGCTGAGCTCGCAGCCGCACTAGCTTCTTCATCGCAAAAGCGAAAGTCTCCTACACAGCGGCCTAAAACTATGTCTGCTATGTTCTACACACTGACCATCGCTGGAGAGCAAATGGGCGTTGAACAAGACTCCTACGTTTTGTCGCGACCCTCGGGTGCTATTCAGTCTCGTTCACACGTTCGCTCACAAATCAGTTGGCGCATCGTAATGCGGCTGCGCTACCTACTGCAGCACATTTCTACCGAGGAGTTGGACAAGTTGCAAGATGATGTAGCTCAGGGTCGCTTCCAACTTCCGAAAGATGCACGACAGCGCATGCTGAAGGTGTACCGGCGTTGGAGAAGCTGGGAGCAATCTGATAATCTTGAATACTCTGAAATCTTCAAACAGGTCTTACAGGACCAATCCTTCCAAGAGTATGTTCTAAGCATGTCTACACGACTCGCATTGAGTATTGAGTCTATGGTCATGCGCCTAGTGTACTCTGATATGCGTGAGCACTATTTGGGACTAGATTCATTTGTCGCTCATTTGGTTTCGACTCGCATGAACGAAACACAGAATCTTGCTATCACCTTGCGGTGCTCCAAAATGCGCGCTTTTGGTAGTATTGAGCTAGTGTTGGTCGCTGCAGCCATAATATCAGCCGTGACTCAAGCGCAAAATATTTTCTACAAAGCGATGGAGGCTTATGATAAAGCCGCAGACGAGACTAGGCAAGCTACTCCGGTACCTACTGAGGAAGAAGTTACAGACCACCAGAATTATCCTGACGAGGACGCAGGGCAAGCCTCTGAGGACGGACTAGCACTGCAAGCGAGTATCTCTATGTTCCTTTTAGATCTTGTTCTTGAGTTTGACCTTGAAACGGTTAAGATAGAGACTCAGAATCATCAAGTGCAGTTCACGGCTAGCGTTGAGCTCATGCAGACATCTATTGTCGAGTCACTCTTCCACACTGGCGTTCTAGCGACAAGTAATGGCGCATTCCGTGTCTTCAAACCAGGAAGTAACCAGGACATTCTCGATTCTTTGATCACGGGAATACATGTCGGTTATGCTAGTCGTGGGCCATCAGACCGATCAAACACATGGGCAACGGTGCGTACTGAGTCCCTTTCGCTCGCGATTTACCCAACAACACCGGAGCTTGCTAAACTGGTTGTGGAGTTTTTAGACGAAGAGCTTCCAGTGTTGAGGAGAGCTGGAGAAAAGCTCTCCGAGGCGAAAGCAACCCGTGGTGACGTTCCATTAGAAGCTACTGAAAAGCGAAACAGCCGCTCGGCAAGTATAGCGAGCCTTTATAGCCGATCTAATGAGGTCGGTGCCGGGCAGTTCGTGAATTTCTCTGTAGCATCCATCAAGCTGCGTTTTGCTCTGGTTGACGATCTCAGACTTGTTCTCCAAGGAAAGAGGCTAGAACTGAAGCTACGGCACACAGACTCTCTGGTTGGAAGCTTTGAAATGGAACGAGGGACACTTGGGATACATTACGGCGAGAACCTAGCATCAGTGGCAAAGATTCAGATTGAGGGAGCGAAGACCGTGGGACGTGTCGATCACCAAAACATGGCAATAGCTATGGTAAATGATGTCAGCGCCTTGAGAATGGAAACAATGTCCCTTGTATGGCTCCTCGAGTATTTAAGCCACCGGAAGCTCGACGCTCAGGTGAGCGAGGTTGTCGACGCCTTTAATGATGCTATTGCACTCATAAGAAACGTGGCTCCAACCCATGAAGAAGTGCCGGAAGCCCACAGAACCAACGATACACCGTCGACAAACAGCGAAACGAGAAGTACTGCTAGCGAACGTTCAGCGAAGTTCAGATTACGGATTATTAGTCGTATCCGTGAGATTTCAGTGGTTTTACCATTAGACACGAGTTCGTTCAACCTGACACTTGCTGAAATCAGCGCCAAATTGGAGAACTTCAAAGCTATTGATGATCTGGATGAGAATGTTGATGCCATACCACAAAACATTAGCATAGAGGTTGCTGATTTGGCGCTGTTCTTGTCTCTCCCGCACCATGTTTCTCGAGAGATGCTACGTTTGCAGTTCTCTGTTGATTCGAGACAAGAGGATGAACTTGATACATATGACGTACAAAGCGATTATGTTCGTTTTGCTCTAGACCCTGATGCCATTGGTGCACTGTTTGTTGCTCTTGATAAAATTGACCAGCATACGCGAGCATTGTTCAAAAATACGAAGCTCCCATCCGGATCACAACAACAACAACAAGCACCCTCCCCAGTTACATCGACGCCGCTGAAGCCGCTTATTCCAGCGGTGTCGCCAGACGAGGGTAAACGAAGATTTTGGCTCGCTAGTTTGCAACGCTTGCGTATCAACATCCTATTGAAGTCGCTAACCATTACCTGGTATACCGGGTCATCCTCGCAAGACGGCATTATTTTGGGGTTCGAGCGTTTACAAATACGTGTTGCTGAACTGTTTGCTCGACTGGAGCTTGTTGGTACATACATAACACCTGTTGTTTCGCAAGAGCGACAAGCGAAGCCAGTCAGCGAACGTGCTAATACCGCGTACTTACCTTTGGTGGATGCAAAGCTCTTCATTACAGAGAAGAAAGACAAGGATCCCTGCGTACATCTTTCAATGACAGGAAAATCGGTGACTCTACTTATCACTTCTTCTGTGGCTCCGTGGGTCTTGAAACTATTGGATTCATGGACAGAGACGAGGCGTACTGTTAACGCTCTTGCTACGAAACGAGCGAAGCTTCAGTCAGTCAAGAACACAAATGAACCACCTTCTTCACCAAGCACGTTACAAAAGCCGTCCTCGTTTCATTTGCCTTTTGTCTTGCGTATGGATATGCATTTTGACAGAGGCGTGCTGCGTATTTTCGAGGAACAGGCTCGTGGCGGAGAGCCCGCACTAGAGCTTTTCTCACCTGAGGTTGGGATTTCAGCGGAGTACGCGACCAACCGGTTACTTTTGCTTGTGGATGTTTCTCCCACCTCGAACAAAGTGTATCCGAAAGCAATATCGGAAATCAAAGCAATAACGAGCCAGCTAAGTACAAGTTTGGAGCAGCACCAACGCGAACACGTTGATCCGAGTCGCTCACCTAGCCCGCCACCATTGAGTAGCATTGCGGAACCAACCCAGCCACCAACGATGGGCGACCTCGAACTTGATGTGCGTATTCAGCTCGGATCTCAAGACCTGTATCTGAGTTGTCGACCGTTCGGAAAAGTTGGCGCTCTCTTTTCAACTGAACAGGCCAACCTTATTGTAGCAACGCCCAGACCTCATGAACGTGAAGATCCCTACGTTAATGTGCAACTATTTGCACGTGGAGTACGCGTCTCATTACAGCACATCTACTCTCGCGAAATCAGTGCGATGACTGAGTTTTCTTATTTGTCCATCTTAGGGATGTACAGACCCCAAGAGCCACTAAAAGTTGCGGTAAGTCTCAGGGACCCTCAGCTAATGATCAAACTTGGAAAATTGTATGACATTCGCACTTTTTTCGAAATTTGGAAATTTTACGAGAACTCAGACAAGATGGATACTCCCACACCAGAGCCAGAGCCGAGGCAGACCAGACTTCGACGCAAATATTCCATATCTTCTGCAAAAAGTCCTATCAGTGCAAGCAGTCCTTCGCGTAAAGAAAAAGATGATGCGAAAGTTTGTCTCATGGACCGTTACCGGAGGGCCGTTGCATCGGTGTCAATTCCATGGACTGCAAATATTAGTATCACTAATTTTGGAGCTGTTGTTGGTATGGGGCCATCAATTGGGGATGTCAAGTTTACTGTTACTCGTATCTGGGCTGCAGTACTCAGGAGCTCTATTGCTGAACAGTCGCTACATGCTGGCATAGACATGATCACGGCACAATTTGATGGCCGCCTCGGAGGAACCCTTCAAATGGAATCCCTTATGGCCAAAGCGGCAATTCTGTGGAATGAAGGCCGCGATTACCCTCTGATTCACGCAAAATTGCGATTAGGAAAACTTGGGTTCTATTTCAGCCTGGACTTCCATCCATTTATTGCTGGTCAGGTCGTCGCCATGGCAGTTGCAATAACGACACAAGATCGGTCTGTGGTCGAGGAAGATCGTATTTATCTAGCCGCTAGCTGTGAGTCTGTGAGTCTTGTTTTCACCGCACTAGTTGTTAGCCACACTTATGACGTGGTAAACCTGTTCAAACGTCTTCGATCACAAATATCAAACGCGCCCATATTCATGGCACCAGAAGTGCCTAAAGATGGACCAACTCACAAAGCCAAAAAGCATTTTAAGGACTGGCAAAGAATGATCAACTCACATGCTGAACATCTGGGTATTCGGACGATTTTCGATATCAAAGTCGGAAACTTGATGGTTCACGCTTTCCCGACGGAGTTCACTGACACTGTAGCGCTCAAAGTCTTCGCCGATCGCGTTTCGGTCCAGTTTGACCGGAAAGAAGGAGAAAATGAGTTTTACACCAGTGTGGACTTTGCCTTGAATGAGTGCCTAGTAGGTCTAGCAAATATCAGGGGCGATGGGTACGCAAGAACACTGATGGATCTTGACTACGAGGAATTCCTGAGATTTGTGCGCCGCTCAGCATCTGGCGGAACAATTATCAACACACCAGAGATATCAATGTTGATGGATACTGTAGAGCCTAAAGGCAAGAATGAGGTCCGGTATACATTCTCCAATCATCTTTTTGGCTCGATTGAGGTCGGATGGAACCTGGGGAGTGTTAACTTCATCAAGGAGATGCTGGAGACTCACAAGCAGGCTTGGGCCATTCGCCCAACAGTAAACAATGCGACCATGAGGTATGATGAAGAAGACAATGATTCTCAACTTGATGAAAGCAGCTCACTGCTATACGCAGATGATGCGCGCGAGAATAATACTGGAGGCACATTGAAGCGTTCATCTTCGATCTTGACAACCGCCACCTCCGCGACAAGCGCTTCATCGGATATCTCCGATATATCGGCGCATGAGTATGAGGTTCCCACCGAACAGGTCGAAATGGATGAGGAAGTAGTCATGTTTGGAGGAACGCGATACATTGCTACTGAAGCTCCTGTAATCCTGATCCCTCAACTTCGAGACCTTGGCGACGCAACGCCACCTATTGAGTGGCTTGGTGTGAATCGTGAGAAACTTCCCTTGTTCTTGCATCATCTTCTAACCCGCAAACTAGAGCTTGGCGCTGAGGAACTGGAAAAGATATATCGAGAGGTCATGGGCCGCTTGGACTAGTTATTGACTACGCATTATTTATTATTATCACGATGAAATTTAGTTTTGATGGAGCTTTGCATGCTAAGATATCACACAAACTCCTCAACGAGACACTATTATAAGCTGCATCTTCAACTTATAGTGTGATAATGGTAGGCGAGGAATTCGAAAGACAAGCCTAAAAGTTCCTCAATACCAGCCACAGTGCCTGAAAAGGCACCTGGATTTAGTCAATGGAATACATTATTTGTAAACATAAGTTAGATTATTTCAGCGAGACCATGCGCGACAGCGGGGCGTTGCCGCTGGCGTTCTTACGAGCCACAGGCTTGTAAGTGATGGAGAACTCACCAAGGTAGTGGCCGAGCATCTCAGGGCGGATATCAACGACGTTGAAAACCTTACCGTTGTACACAGCGACAACGGAGCCGAGCATCTCGGGGATGATCATCATGTTACGCAGGTGCGTCTTAACAACCTGGGGCTTCTCGCCGTTGGCCTGGACCTTACGGTCGTGGAGCTTGGCCAAGAACTTCTGGTGCTTCAAGGGCAGCTTGTTCTTGAACTTCCGTCGGCCACGAGCGTGCAGCAGAGGGACGAACTGCTCAAGAGACATGCCAGCGAGCTCGTCGGCGTCAACGCCACGGTAGCTCGTCTTCCTCCCGGTCTTCCGCTTGCGAGTCTGGACAGCGTCAGCCATTTTGTTTCTAACTCCTGAACAACCTGAAGCGTTGAACTGAATCGCGCTAAGCACCGGGGGGCACCGCTGGGAGACTGAAAGAGTCGGTGAAATGTATACACGTGATATAGACCTTAAGCCCTATTAAAGATTGCATAATCAACAGAGTGTCAGGGTAAAATACAGGTGATTTGCTAATGGCGGTAGTTGTCGTTGTTATTAAGTCAAGCTCAAATCATGAGCCGGCGACGACTGGAGCTCACAGTGCTTATTATCAGGCACATAGTTTACCTCGTTGGTCTTAATTCACTGTGAGAAGTATAATTAAATAGGCATTGAATTGAAACACGGCGATTAGCCCGCGCTTCTTGGTAGATATATATGTGTATACAACGTTATATGCATCATTATGACTACAGCTACTCTGCCTCAAAGATTGCATAGGCATTGACCAAGATTGTTTCAATAACGCGGCTTTGAACCGCCATTTCACCAACGTTGAGATAGTCCGTATCCATAAGAACGGGTCCCCATACGATACCAAGATTAGTGACGCTCATGCGATTTACTGCCTCGCGCTCCTGCACACGATATAGGTGGAATATGAGGTATCGCAAAGTTGTATAGTTGGGATCAGGTAGCTTGTTGATGATAGCATGGATGGTATCACGGCGACGGACGTCGTCCTTGATGTTTGCGGCGTTTACGAATTCGCGGTGGAACTCATGGGTCAGAAGCGGGTCCGGCAGGGATTGGAAATACTGCTTCAATGCGGAGGCGACACTGTGAATATCATTGACACCATTGTTTGGTCGTAGCAAATCCACCGCTGCTGCATCTATGTCAAACTCACGTCGGATTTCCTGCACTTGTTGGCCACTTCCATTTGTGCGATAAATACCCTCCACTTCAAGTCCAAAATTGTCAATTGCCTGGACGCATTGATAAACCACACGAGGCACGGTACCCTCCTCGTAATCGAGCAGGTCCTCGAGTGGTGTTCCATATACGGCAAGCCCGTGTTGTGACGGGTCGTACTCTCTTGCGGGTTCATTGGCTAGTGTAGTAACTGAGGACCCAGCCCCAGTAGAGCTTCCCGCTGCTGTTACAGGAACAGTCGGCACAGGTGGCGCGGAGCCTGTGCCAGAAGGGGTACTGCTTGGAGAGTCAAACGTTGTCTTGGCGTTGGTTCCCGATGCATTTGGTCCCTTGCTAAGAACAGGCCCTGTTTTCGCGGTACCGCTAGACACAATCTTGGATGGCCCGGGAACCGAAGCGCTAGTTATCGTAGACGTGCCACTTGCGGTTCGGTCCTTGGATGCCGGCCCCATTAGACTAGAGGAATTCGTACCCTGTGTAGAAGAGTGCAACTGTGAAGATTGCCCTGAAGTCGACCGACCACTTGCGGTAGGCGGCGGTGCCTGTCCTGTCGCCCCGGTCCGGCCGGATTTGGGAGGCTGCGACTTGGGTGTCGGCTTCGACGACCCGCCTAGCGTCGGGTGCTTCTTGAAAGTCAACGGGGCGCGGTTTAGAACAGACTTAGTCTTAGGAATACCCCAGACATAATTGTAGAAGTCGAGTTCGCTATCAATTTTGCAGGCCATTTCCTTGAGTGCCAAGTTTGCCGTTGGCGAGTTGCGGGGCTTGATAGGCGCGATCACGAACCCACGATTCAATTGCAGCGTCTCAAAAAGGTTTGCAAAGCGCAGAACTTGTAGTGAGAGCGCATTGTCACACTCGAGTACAAGACCCTGCAGAGTTCGCACACTGTCTACACGTAGCTTCTCTACGAGCTCGCGTCGTAAGCGTTGGCACACATCAACTTTCTGCTGGTAGTCGACTTCGGCAATCGTCATGCGGCGGTGAAGCTCCTCCTCGCTCTTGGACTTGAACGCGAGCTTATTTTTACTGGGGTCACCCGTTCGCGCACGATCCAGCTCCTCGCAAGTCGAGTCGTACTTGGACTTTGCCTTCTCGGCCTCACGCTCGGCGTCTACTAGTGCCTTCTCGTGCCGCAGTGCTGTCTCCTTAGTGGTTTTGCGCTGCCGCTCGATAGAGCGTACTACTTCCAGTAGCTCGTCATGCATGCGATGCATAGAATCAATGAACGTGTTTCCCGCATCGCCATAGCGATCTGTGGACTTCAGAATGTTCAGGACTTGATTCTGGCAGGTGCCTTTCTTGACCTCAGGCCGCTTGAAAAGATCAGTCATCGTGCGCGACGTCTTCTTGAGATGTGCACTGTGTTCGGACTCGATAGTCGCCATCTTCTTGATGTAAGTCGCAAACTCTTTCACAGTGTACACTGACTGCTTCAGTCTTGCCAAAAGTGACTCTACACCCACATCCGAGAGCAGAATCTCCTTGAGCTTTGGGTCGTTGAGCAAATAGGTCGAGCTTTCCGGGCGCAGCGGAGCGGCGTCATCTTTTTCGGCCATTGCTGAATCGTGCGTCGCCGACGCTGCGCGCCCGCCATTAGGAGGTGCACCCGGCGGCGAGTCACCGGGAACAGTGCTATTCTTTGCGGCATGAGGAGCTGCGGCTGCGTCCGCCATCACTGAAAAGTTACTCAGGTCGAGTAAGTCGGCTGTGCGGTTGTGCCGACGTGGCTACGCATACCCATCGCATTACATAATACACGCGTTAGTGACGCGTTGGCAAATGTGTTCAGAACTTGCCGACCAAAGCACTACCACGGACGTTCGGCATTAGTTGCCTAAATTCATTTAAAAGATATTACTTTTTGAGACCTGGCGACGATGTAATCACTCAGAGCCTTTACCATTTATTTTCTCGTCAGGCCATCCAAAGGCATTCAACCTAGACATATGTATCTAGGCCTCAGTCAATATGGCAGGAAGTGATGAATCGAATGATCGGAAACAACTTATTTGGGGTGTCTAAAGTGTTCGCATGTCCCTCAAAAATGGAATGAGGTTGGCACGCCACATACAGTCTCATTGAAAGGCGTCGCTTAACGCACCTGACTGGGTTCATCGCAGTCTCCTAGATTGCGTTTTCCCCGCTTATAATCATGAACGCGGGCGGGGTACCAATTATTAGCCATTTCTATTTATGTCTCCTACTCCAGGGTTATGGCACGCCACAAGCTGTAGGTAGCGGTGGTGGAGTTGGTTATGCGTGGTGAGTTACCCTAAAAAAATTCGAAAAGTTGCACGATCTTTATCGGAACAGGTGCGCTCAAAAATGCCGAAAGCCAGCCGCAAGGAGCTGCGCAAGACTCTGTTCAAAGAGGGTGCAGATGCGCGCGAAACTGCCCGCAAAGAAGCCAAAGAAAAGAGAAAAGCAATTGAGGCTGCGGCCCCCCCACCCAAAGCGCCCGCAGCCAAAAGGTACATTCTGTTTGTAGGCAACATGCCGTACGACGTTACGGAGGAACAGATCAAGCAGCATTTCAAGAGTGCGGAGCCCTCCTCTATCCGTATTCGCCAAAGGGGAATCTGCTTTCTAGAATTTACGGGTGAGAACGCAGCGGCTCGGATGCACCAAGCACTGACGTATCATCACTCGACGATGAAAAACCGGCGCATTAACGTTGAGTTCTCGGCGGGCGGTGGCGGCAACTCGGCGCATCGCAAGGACAAAATCAAGCAAAAGAATAGCCATTTCCAGGAAGAACTTAAGAACAGAAAGCCTGCAGAGGCCGCACCAAAGATTGGTGCAACTGCATCCCCGAACACTGAGGAGGCCCAGCCTTCAGATTCTGCTGCGTCGGTTAGCGGTGTGCACCCCGCGCGACTTGCAGCTCTGAAAAAGAAATAATGAACATCATTGCATTAATGAGGCGGACTATTTAAATTGAGTAACAAGTGAATCTGTTAAACACGCAATACTTCAAATGCTCAAGATAATTGGGCGTGCTTTGAAGATACCAGCTCAGCCGGAACTCCTGTATTTTGGTATTGTTTGGTGCGCACGTTGATTAGACAACACATCCAGATTCAGGTCGTATACAGGCTGCTATTATATTAAGCCATAGCCGACAAGTAGTATGAGAATATAAAATGATTAATTGTTGTTGCGATATCAATATATGGATGCGGCTCTTGTCTGTGACTAGAAATCACATGCTGTGCCAGTTCCTTTACCAACCTTGTTGTTTATAGTACCAAACCCAGCCCTGCCGCGATCCTCCTTCATTTGGCGATGGAGAACTACGATGACGATTTCTCTACGCTGAAGGCCCCGCCCAGCCACTTTTTGCGGGGCTCTGCACCATTACACAAGTGGAAGAGTGACATTCCATTGGGCGACGGCGATGCGACGCTGCGCGGCGAGAAAAGATCACCCGCACCCATTGACGACTTCGACGACGACGACGAGTTCGCGAGCGAGTTCGAAAGCGCTGTGCGTCACCGCAACTCTCCAAACAAACCAGTCGAAAATCTACCTGAGGCGTTTTTGTCAGACTCCAGCAACAGGTCTCCTAGTCGTGCGTCAGTGAGCAGCACCGCGTCTCGCTCTTCCCTATCGTCGGCACCAACGTCGTGGGATCAAGACGACGATATCGGGTTCGATTTCGACGATGAGATAGCTGAGGATCCCAAGGCGGAGCTCGCTGCGCGGTTCAAGCTGCGGCAACAACGCGCGCAGATGGAGGCTGCTGCTGAAGCCATGAAGTTGGCTCAGGCTGCTAAATTCAAGAAGAAATTACGTTTCAACCACACAGACCAGTTTGAGGACCTGGCAGATGAGGACGATGATGATGCGCTCGGTTTGGACCTTGAGCAGCTCACGCTAAGGGTGAAGGCTGGAACAGCCAACCGTAATGTGCGCTTACAGGCGTCACAGACGCCAACGCAATCGAAAATGCTCCGAGGTATGAGATCAATTGCACAGCTTCCCAAACAACGGTCCGATTATGCTGAGGCGTCGCCGTTGCGACCTAGAGCAGCACAATCCATGCTGGACCTTGGCCGTGGCACGGCACCATTACGGCAAAGACCATTGACTGCATATAAAGAGCCAGTGAAGAAACCAGCAAAGTTCGAGGCGGGCAAAAAGTCAAAGGTGCCAAACCTCATCCAAAACCCGACGCATACGCTCACAAAGCAAGTCCGCAATGGCATGGTCCTGAATCCCAAAACCGGCACTTGGGAGGGCAACGAAGTGGACTCCATGCGGTTTGATACTCCAGGTGAGTCAGTCAAACCGACTCTCATTTCAAAGCAACGCGTGGATACGCAGCAGTTGGCTAATAACGGCATGATATTTGATAATAGGACACTCGTATGGGTTCATGCCAACGGAGAGGATTACGATGACCCATTTGCAGATATTGAGCCCTATGAAACACTTCCAGAGCCACGCAATGTGGCTCCGAGTGCCTCAATGATGTTTGGACGGTCGACCGCATCGACGCCGCTTCGAGGTGCTAGTTCCAGACGCTTCACCAACGAGAGCATGGCCAGCGTGGCTAGTACAACTAGCACTACAAGTGCCGCTTCAATGGCCCAATTTGGGCGTAGTGTCACGCGGCCTGAAAGTAGCAGCCGAGAGGTATTTGAGGTCAACAGCCGTTTAGCGACTGAATGGAAGCACGCCGATGAACGGTTTATGCGCAAGTTTGGCAAGTGGATTGGTGGAGAGGAGGAGCGCGCTGACGCAATGAGCAGCGACCAGCATTTCTACGAAATGGTACGAAACACTTAGGCATTTTGTGCCATGCATGGCACCCTTTCAGGGTAGCCTCATCCTATTTATTAAGATAATTCTATTCTAGATCCGTGATTCATTGATTCCGGCCTCTAAGAAAGCCGTATGATAGTAGATCTGACTGTCATTACTCCGCGATTTGATACCCTTCTAGCGAGCTCGCTATGAGATGTGGGTACGCTCGTCAAGATGTGCTTTTGCATAACCCTAGAGGCTAGCTAGACACGGATGTGCGAAATGACGAAAGCGTGAAACAAATAGCAGCCGTATGGCTCAACTGACCATTTATCGGCGCCGAGCAGTAGATTCAATATTGGTATCTGCGGAGCGCCATGTTTAGAAGGACTCCCCAACCCTGAAGATGATAAGGCTCGGATCCCCACAGACGATGTATGCGTCGCTGTAAACGATGGGACGCCGACATTCAGAGCCGCAGCCACCGGTAAATAACAGCCAAGTCGTAAGTTTATTTGATGTTGGCTATTAAAATCGCTCGCGATTTGGTCAGGGCGCTACAGATAGGCGTAAACCACGTAAGGCCGGTGTTCACATGCACTGATAAGCACGTTATACCACACCTTTCCACCTCTTTTAGTCTCTGCCACACCTTTACGGAACTCCTTCACCAGACGGTGCGAGCATGGCGACGGACGAGGAGCAAAGGCTGAATGAGCTGCTCGACGAGCTCACTCGCCTTTCAGCACCTGAGAACAGGAATGATCTCAAGGTGGCCAGCTACAGCCTTAGCAGGATCAATCTTCTCATATCGGAGCACCGAGCTGAGCTGGTAAGAGACAATATGCCCAAGCATTGGACATTCGCGAATCGTCGTAACACAAACTCTTCAATAGAAACTACGTCTCTTACTGAGGGCCGTAAATCGCCCTCTTTACAGACGTCCACTGTGAACATCGACGTGTCACCGGCTGCTAACCATCAGGGTCTGGGCTTCATTGATGCCATCAAGCTCGCGGCCCTCAATGTTGAGCAAGCACAGAGCGACCCAATTGTCATTCCGTCCGTTAGCTCGCCATCTCTAGATATCTCAACTGTTTCACTCTCCAGTGGGGAGTCCCGTCAGTCAAGCCATGTCAAACACAACACCCCATCTCAATACAACGCTTACTCTTTGTCCGATCTCATGACTCAATCATCGTCTCCTGAAGGCCCAGGACACTCCGTTGCCAGTGGTTCCCCGTCAATGGCTCATTTAGCTCCACCATCTCTATCTGCTGGTGCACCAATGCCGCTGAAAATATCAGCCTCCAATCGTCAGCGATACTTCAGCAAATCCTTTCCCGTATACCGCAAGTTGTTCAAGCATCCCACCAAGGCGAAACGGTTCTTGAGCCAGAAGTCGCGTGCTTATGTGCCAGCAATATCCCCTGACACTCTACACATGGCTTTAGTTACTGGCTCAAAATACTCCATATATACGATCCCAGAGGACTACAATGAGCAGCCCAAACTGAAATACGACGGAATTGCCTTCAACGAGACAGAAATCTCACATACGTTCGTGGCCATGAATAATAAATGGGTTGTTTTGGCAAACCATGATGGAAGACTGGCAGTAATAAGTCTGGAAACTGGGGGTGTAATATACGAGCGCGACCTCAAGTTCGGCATTGATGCACTGGATGTATCTATCGGGGGTGTATTCATAGCAGTTGCAATTGCAGGTATCGATCGTGTTACGAAGGTTATGCAGCCCATGGTAATACTCATATGCCCATCAACTATGTTCTCGAGCAAAGAGGCCTTCGAACACGTCGACACAATCACATTCGCAAGTCCTTATTCGGACATGATCAAGACTCTTGCTATCAACACCCAAGAAAGTGCTATTGTCTGCTCAACCGACAAAGAATCAAGATTTTTCGTTGTTTCACTCGTAGACTATAGAGAACCACGGATATTGCTCCGAAGCAGTCGGAAAGCACCACCTGTCCCTGAAGACGACGATCTTGCTGGCACAGATCAGAGACCTGAAGGTATTACAGGGGTGAAGTTCCTTCCCAATAGTCAATTTCTATTGCTATCTTCTTTCGCGCCTGGGTCTCCCGCGCTAATCGTTGACACAAAACTGGCTCTCAGCAAGGTGAAAACTGATAACAAGATTGCTCAAATGCTAGTTCCGACAGGGCAGGCACAAACAGTTGTAATGAGGTTTGAAAAAATGGGGAGCTCACTACAGTCTTGTCAGGCGTCGCCTAAAGGCTCCGGTGCCGCGTTCGCTGATATTTCGGGTGCAATATACGTTGTGAATTTGCCCTCCGTGTCCACAGACTCACGGAAAATAAGTTTGTGTTTAGAAGTGGCAGCAGGACAGGACATGTATCATGCCCCTGCCTTGAGGTTCACGCCAGATGGAACTGCCTTATTCGTCCTGGATCGCAAAGGTGAACTTCACATTGCTGATTTTGGTGCTGGTCACCCTCAGCAACCAGGGATGATGAGGGCGAAGGTTCTCACCTAGAGTTTTTATTTTTTTGTACATATAGATATTTATATTTTTGGGTCTCTTTTGGCAATAACGTGAGTGGCAGACTCTAAAAGACGCTCCGTTCTCGAAACATTAGGACTCGGCGAATTAATTCGCTTGGTTCGCTATCCAGAGCCTCTGCGATCTCCTCAATAGCGGAGCGATCAAGCCCCTGGCTAGTGCTAAGTGCAAATTCGCACAGGTCTCCATCTACTACGCTTTTCGGCGGTGAATAATAGCCCCTAAATACAAGACTGTCGCGGCCAGTCAGGTTAGTCGTCCGGCGACTTACTTCTGACTCGACTTCAGTCATAAATGCCCGGTCTTCCTTTGTTGTAAGCGGGATGAACGCACCAATAGTGCCTTGAATGCCTACATAGATGATTGCTTCAACACCGGCGACTGGGGTTAGAACGCCTCTATGCAAGTCGATGATTCCGTCGGGTATCCTGAAATGAGCCACAAGTTGAAGCTCCTCTCCCGAATTGCTTGCCACTTCGAGCCCTGAAGCCTCTGAACTGCAGCGTAATACAGCAATGTTTCCATACTGGTCTCCAATGCAAACAGTTGCATAGTCAAGTATTACCATTGCAGTCACGCTGCGAGGAATGGGGTCTCTGTAAAGAACATGAAAATGCTGGGAGTCGTTACTCAGTACAGTTACTGAGTGTCTCGAGTCACCCACGTAAATACGGTCACGAGAAGCTCGAAGCACTTTGATCAAAGAAAGGTCAGGTAGATCAATGCCCCCTTGGCGCAAGAGCTGTTTTTGACCAAGATCGTATAACACAAGTCGCGTTTTATTCACCGCAGCAAGAAGCATACCTTTATATGGCAAAATCGCACTACAATGGCCCACTTGAGTCTCATGCATTAAACGAAGCTCACTTCCAAGTGGCGATCCCCTATATTCGTATGTCTGGATCTTTGTCTTCGTCGCTACAACAAGAGCCTCCATTTTGTGAGAATCGAAACGCACATTCGTACAAGCGACACTGGGCATACCAGTGGATAAAGAAAAGGGGTTCGTTGGGGAACTTTTATCCAAGGAGTTTTCAACCACAGATATGCACTCGGCTCCAGAGACATACCAGAAGCTGGATTGAAAGTTTCGAGTAATTCTGGACATTGACGAACGAAATGCTACCAAATCGTGTTTTAGAGTTTTCTCTCCATTGTTGATAGATGGAACAGTGAATACAACAAGAGCAGATCCGTGGACGCCAAGCACTCCGTTGGGCAAGTCCTCAGTAACAAAAGGGTGAACAGCTACAAAATTTGGAGCAGAGATCGCAAGTGGCATAGCGTCAGTACCATTGATGATCCAGTTTCGCGACGTCAGAGCCAACACAGTATCATCTTCAAGAACTGCTAGTTTAACAGGGTCACTACCAAGCACCTTAGTCCAGAAGTGGGTCTCACGGAGGGCGGAATAGGTTCCGTTCATATGCCCTAGATGCAGAGTCCCTCTATGCTGCATGGAAGCGATAGGGCTGGGTGCGTTGAACACCTTTTGCTGTTTCAAAGCTGGCGCATTGAAGAGTCGAATAGACTCATCTTCGCAAGCGATGTAAAATGCTGTGCTGGTGAGCTCGGATGATAGCAGTGACTCAAAGCAAATCGCTGTAGGAATTGACGGCAACTCGACCCTTTCCTTCGACTCAGCCAAAGTATTGTCTCGAGCCTCAAAGTACAAGGCTTGCTTTTTGTCTAAAGTCAATAGCATTTGTGTAGGTGTAAACGCACAACCAGTAACTTTTGAGCCTTTTGGTGCAATCCATGGCACAGTTTGTGCTCCAACATAGCGAAACCCAGAGCTGTGTACTTGAACAAGAGCGTCGTTGCCTATGAAATGGAGGCCCAGCGTATGAACTTTTGTATTTAGTCCAGTGTCTGCTTCTGAGGCTTCATTAACAGAACCATCATCACCCACATGTAAAAATGTAGTGCTATTCTCGAATGACAGAGCGATAAGGCGATGTCCAGCATCTGCAAATGATCGCTTGGTAGCATGCACAGCGCTTGGTGCACCCGGCAGCGGTGTTGAAATTAGCTCTTCTACGGCCCTGCCATATTCCAGCAGCGAAACTCGTGAGCTGGTATCACTGTGATTGAGTACCACAAGCTGTTTACGTTGAAGAATTGATGAAATGCAAGGAGAGATACTCGACATAGTGCTGGTCTCGCCCAGCTGGAATGGCTCCAAATCAGTTATTTGAATCAGCTGTTGATCCCCGACCTCACTGTTCACGAAGAGATGCCCGGATCTCAAAACTTGAAAGTCCACCGCGCGTGGAGCTGAGGCAATTGATGCATAGCTTAGGCCGTCGTCGTTTAGCCTTAGAGTAAAACATTCACCTATGACAGATTGCACAAGAACGAAGAAATTCCCACGCCGCATTCCTACAGTTCGTGCGCATATGACGGGGTTGGGCAACACAATCTCGTGTTGAGTATTTCCGGTTGTAGGATCCAAATACGCAGCGACCGACCCCGAGAAGACGATCACGCCTGACGGTCCGTCGCGACCACCTGGAATTGCTGTGATAACGTCAGTGTTTTCGCTAACATCGTGGGACCAGACTTTGAACAAGTGATTCAGACCCAAATTAAACTCGTACATAACGATAGTTTTTGGACCAAAGCGAAATCGTTCCAAGGAAGCGAAAGCAGGGTTACCATAACCACGGTCCATCGCCACCAGGCAATAACAGAATATGCTAGGTGCCGGAGCTTCCACAGCTGAGCTGATCCCGTCCGAATGCAGCACATAAGCTAACCGGAGTTTTTCGATACTAGCAACCAAGGCCACCCTTCCCTTGGGATCAACCGCCAAGTACTCACCTGGGGTAGTCCTCCGGAATCCTGATCGGCCTATTGACTCCGATGCTAGCTGCGAAAAGCGGTCGGACTTGCAATCGTAGTTCAGCAAGACAAAATCACCGGAATCACTGGTGAGAGCCAATACGTCCGGGGCACCACCCTGGGCAGGGACCCGTTGAATGCAGCGGATTGATGCAAACACATTTGTCCTTGACCTCAAAACAGGCTCGTCATCCACGATCCGGAGGACCTCTAGCCATTGACCGCGAGCAAGCACCAAGTGTTCTTCGTTCGAGCCAAAAAAACATCTCTCACTTGCAATGATTGCACCTGGTACCTGCACCGTGACATGATATAAATGTAGTGCCATTACGGCCCGATGATGCTACAGTATGCTTGTAGTTGTATCACTATGGGAGCACTAGCAGTACAGTTAAACTAACACTGCCACAGCACCGCGAATCAGGGCAAAAACAAAACGCCAATGTCGGCTATGACAACGAAATTGAGTGGTACCTTTAACTTCCGGTGGCCGCTGCCAGCACCAGCCGTCTGTGATTGCAATAGCCGTTGGATCTGTAGACGTGATGAATACACACGCGAGGGTTTAGGGCCTGGATGCGTCAGCATACGAGAGAAAGAATATACAGGCGTCATAGCGGCGCCGCGATAACGTGTTGGCTATTTTTTCGTTACCGACTCAATAGTCACGTGAACTGTCAGCGAGTCCCCGGTGTGGGTCTGAACTTTCGCACTATCCGATCGACAGTCCTTCGGTTAGTAGCTGCAATGTCGATTCCCTACAACAAGCGCGTATCTATCAAGCGTAAGCACGTCGCCGACGGTGTTTTCAACGCCGAGGTTAACGAGTTCTTCACTCGTGAGCTCGCCGAGGAGGGTTACGCCGGTGTCGAGATCCGCCCCACGCCGCAGAAGATTGAGATCATTGTGCGTGCCGCCCACGTCCAGGCTGTGCTTGGTGAGAACGGCCGCCGTCTGCGTGAGCTGACGAGCCTTCTTGAGAAGCGTTTCCAGCGCCCCTCTGGCTCGTTCGTCCTGTTCGCTGACCGTGTGCAGGACCGTGGCATGTCCGCTGTTGCCCAGTGCGAGTCGCTGCGCTACAAGCTGCTGAACGGCCTTGCCATCCGCCGTGCCGCCTACGGTGTTGTGCGCCACGTCATGGAGTCTGGTGCCAAGGGTGTTGAGGTTGTTGTCTCTGGCAAGCTGCGTGCTGCCCGTGCCAAGACGATGAAGTTCCAGGACGGCTTCATGATCCACTCCGGCCAGCCCGCCCGCGACTTCATTGAGACCGCCACGCGTCACGTTATGCTGCGCCAGGGTGTTCTCGGAATCAAGGTCAAGATCATGCGTGACCCTGCCTCGAACGGCAAGGTCGGTGCTCCCAAGACCACTCTGCCCGACCAGATCATCATCAACGAGCCCAAGCCCGAGCACGATGTTGGTGAGCCCACCACCCGCAGCTACCTGCAGCCCAAGCAGGAGGCTGCTCAGGCCCAGGCAGTTGAGGCCAGCCAGTAAATTCATGCCGGCTTGGTTCTCCATTCAATGCTTAAGCTAAGATCTGAAAACGTGCACTAGCTGTACATCCACGTAATTTATATTTTTTTTCTGTTTAAGGATTGTGCTTCGCGCTGTGCTAACTATTACAGTTTGCTCACTTCGCTGTCGACATACTTAGCGCCGTACCATCCGCTGAGTTCCATAACGAGTGAGCGGAGGCTGTTCACCTCGTCCTTGGTTGCGCCATTGTTCAACGCACCTTTAAGGTGACCCTTTAGCTGCGGATTTACGTTTTGGGGAATGAGCGATGAGACAATGACGAGCGACGTCTCCTTCGGGCCGAGAATGCTTGTGTGGGCAAGCAACGGTCCATACTCGAAGTTCGTGACGAACCAATCCAGATCGGGGTACGCCGCAGCCAGCTGCGTGTGGATGCGCTTTGTGATCTTTCCGTAGACGTGCGCAAACAGCTCTGTGCCCTCCTTCGAGTAATCGAGCTTGTTTTCGCGCGCAAGGCGCGTGGCTCGCAGCTCTGCCGGCGTCGCATTCTTCAGTTCTGTGAGCGCGTTGATCACCCGCGGCAGCCCAATGAGCGCCGCTGTCTTGAAAATGCCCTCGCGGAACTGCGCCGTGAGCTCGGCATGGCTCGCCTGCGGCGATTGGGACACGGCGTAGTTGTACAGCACGGGGATCTCCGCTGGTTTGTTGATGACCGTGAGCACTGCCGCCGACAGGTAGTGCCAATTAGTAGACAGGTGCGGCCAGCTTTTCAGCGCTCCCAATCGAGCACTAGTAAGTAGCGACGGCATTTATGATTTTGTAAAATAATGGCAAGTTTGGGTTCTGAGTGCCAATGAATTTGGATGTCTCGTGGTGCCTATGGGCGCGCGCGCTTGTGGTAGGCTGCAGCAGGTCAGTCGCTGCTGGGCTGGGTCCACCTGGCTCCACGTGATACACCATTACAGTGCTGCTGAGTGCAGTGTTGGGCTCTTGATATATTGAGCCCGATATATTGAGCCTGCCTGCGTGCTGATCCGCTTGTTCTACACGCAATGAGAGTCCCCGCGGCAGTGCGCACTGTGTTCGACCAGTTCCCACTCATTACGCTTGATGAGAATAACGAAGGCCACGCAGACAAGGAAAACACGGAACCGGTGCTCGCCGTATATAGTCTTGACGAGGACGGCTGGCCCCTGGAGCCGAAATGTCTGGCTGCGGCAGCACTTTTGCATTTGAAGAGCATTCCTGTTAGCATCGAGGCAAGCACGCCCTACATTTCGTCCGTCGAGTCGCTTCCGCTCCTGATCAATGACACAGATAGAACGGTAGCCTCGACACTAGACCAGGTCCTGAGTAAGTACTATAGCGAAGAGGCTCAGGATCCTACATTTGTTGTATACAGGTCGCTCATAGAGACCTGGCTGGATGATGCATGGCATGACGCAGTAATGGACCCGAAGCATGACGCGGCGAAGGTGCGTGCGTTTACAAACATACGCGACGCAGCACAGTTCCCATGGCCATTTAGCCGGATTAAGCAGTCTCAGCTTAACAACCACCTTGAAGAGCGGTTTGTCAAGGCTCGTACGGGGATATATGACGACTACGTGTGTAGTCAGGATAATCTTCTGCGCACGGGCATGGCTCTGAACGCGCTAGACGAGGTTGTCTCGATGGAGAACGAGGTACCAACACCTTTAGATATAATGGCCTTTTCCTATACATGGCCGATTGCAAGGCTTCTGCCAGACAGCGCGCTGGCTGCGCTGATAACGCCGAAGCTGCATGCACACTCGCAAAAGATTCGGCAGTATTTAACTAGATAGGCTACCTTTAATGAACACAATGATTGCAAATAGTGCCAAGGTACCCAGAAACACAAGCAACGTGCCTCTAAAGCAAAGGCTCATCGCACGTTCTGCTGTATATAGTATGCAACACATGGTATGCCACATATTGCGCGCGGTACTACGCACCAGGGTGGCACAAACGCCATGTGGAACGATTTTTTTTGAGATCCTCTCCGCCAGCGTGAGCGGGCAATACCCAACAGTGCAACGTAGCAATGTCGAGCGTGATTAGCGCTACAGCTGCACCTGGTTTGTCGCGCCGCTTTACGACAGCGTCACGCTCGAGTTGCGTCTAATAAGGAATACCTGGGAACCGCAGAACACAAGGAAGAGCGCATATATGAGCACGGCCCACATGATTGTCGCTGCCACAGCCTTGCCGTTTTCAGGATCGTTCACGCTGCCCACAAACTCCTCATGTCCCTTGTAGAACATGAGGGCAATAAACGAGAGGATCACTATGGCGAATGTTGACAGGATTGTACAGAACCAAGCCCCAAGGGGCCCCACAATGGGCTTCATTTCCAAGGCTGGTCGCTGATGGCTTTCGCGGAAACAGCTGGCGGGTTCGGTTGTGACGCTTATTCCTCAGAGGTCGCCGCTGGGTGGTTATAAGCGTATAAGGTAATAAAAACGGCGGCTTCTTTTCTGGCCGGCCTTTGGAGGTTTAGGTTGCTGTCAATGGCGCCGCTAGTCACGACATCATATCAGCAGCGATAAATGTTCTCCGCATAAGTGTTCGATTTCGCGTGCCAGCTGGATCCTTTGGCTGGGCACTAGTAATAAGCTCTTCAACCCTTTTTTGCTGAATAGGTCCCTCCTTAATTGTTGCACATAAAAAGCCCGCAGCTTAGGAAGCGCACAACGAGACGCCAGGCTCATGCCGTGCGATCTGAGCGATATCCACACAGCTCGGAAATAAACCGTTAGCTAGATAGACGATAATGCTGATCTAGCTTTTTGGACAGCCGAACATGGCTACTACCCATGTCGGGCGGGCTGAGGGCGCCGCCGTTCAGCACTATCAGGCTACAGACTTAGTAAACATCGCGGCGATGGTGGGTGAGGGGGTGGTGGTGGTGCATGACATTACGCAAGCACAAGCAGGCATCGACGCGTTAGGCGATTTTTCCGACGTTTGAGGGCAGTGCGTCTGGCTCATTCGTGGGCACGCGTCCACCACCGGCGGGGCTGTTACGGCTATACCGCAAAGCAGTGACTAATCGTGTTATTTGCAACTTTGCCGAGTTTAAACTATTTAGCAGCGAAATGACCGAGTCCAACAAAACCAATTTAAAACCATGCAGGCACACTGCACCAGGAGTACATTTAAATAGCCATCGAATCTGACAGTCGATTACTAGAAACGCATCTGCCGCATTGACACACGTCTCTCTTATACGACAAGCTGCAACCAAGCCTAACCACCGCCACGATCACGGCCCAAAGTCGCAGCTGCAGGCTGCGACTGCAAGTCACAGATGACGCTCTGCGGGGAGGCGCGCCAGCTGCGGCAGGCGCCTGCAGGCCATCTGCAAACACTTACGTCAGGCTGAGGTGATTCCCGGGCGCGGCGTTTGAAGTTTCGCGTTTCTTCGCAGTCAGGGCTCGCCGGATTATAGGGGCATTTTCTTCAGTTCAAGCTCAAGTCGCAGACTTTCGTGGTCGGGCTTGCAGTGGTCGCAAGCCAAGCCGCCCCGTGCTTGGCAGATGGTCCAGAGCCAAGGCCAATGGTGGGCACAGCGTGTCATTGTCATCCTATCCACTTGCTGACAGAATACGTCTCGCCACGGGAAACGCGCAAATCCCGATTGCACAGTCAGTCAGCGCATGAAAACGCGAGCATTAGACATCGACGGTGGGCCATTTGCTATCGGCCGCCCTGCATATGATGCACTAGGGCGCAGGGTATGCACATGGGTGTATGGCATGAGTATGAAAGGCTCGGATAATATTTTATTTGATTACATCCAGGAATCCCAAATGAGCCTTGCGTATCGCGTGGGCTCTGCTGCAAGCCTTTTGTCGCCGAATCGGGCCATTTAGGCGCCCTATATCCGTACGCACTTTGCTTTTAGTTTTCGAGTTGCCCTAGTCCTTAGCCAAGAGAATATCCCGCACGCCGCGCCTGTAGCGGTGTCGCACGTGGCGAGCCTTATGCACTAAATATTTCACGATGTGTTGTTGATACACACTCTAGACCACGACTATCATGTTAGCTGCTTGGCGCTGCCAAGGACAAAAAATAGGTAAGTTTAGCGCTGTTGCAGGATTCCATTACAGGGTAGGGTTATTGTGGCAGGGTTGATATGCAAAATGCAAGTCCCAAGGCGCGCGGGTAATGCGTCTCTCAGCCCAGGCTACAAACTAAAGGCACTCAGTACACACACTAAATAGCTCAGGAAGTACTACACGAAAACGAGCACCCTTTCCTCCTCCCTTGTAGAGTACAAACTTCGGTTCCTGAAGACAAATCTTTTGTGAGCCGAACCGGCCTTCGGAAAAAGTCATGCTTAATCACTGTGAATGATATGGATGAGAATAATGAGGATTTTGTAAAAGGGCTACGGGCACTCAAGCAGTTTTTAGAGCTAGCTCCTTCGCAGTTTCAAGGTGAGGAAACGATTCGCCGACATAGGTTACCGAATAACGAAGTAATATACTGTGTGCGCTGGAACAATGCGTTCTACGTACCGACACAGACCATTTTACGCTGCCTCACGTACCGGTTTCAGGCATTCGGGCGCGAGGTTATCAACCGGGCAAAATTTGAGGAGTTTGTGTTTTCGGATTTAAGGTCTTTGAAGACCAATGTAGGCGCCAAACTCGAAGACGGGCGATCAGAGCTCCTAGAGTTCTTGCATCGCCATGGCTGCGTGCGAACAAAAAAGAAACAGCGCGTCTTCTACTGGCATGCAGTGTCTCACGATCGCCTGTTCATGGATTCCTTGGAACGTGAGTTGCGACAAACGATAATTGATGACGCCAACAATGAACCACACCGCATAACCATCGCCGTGCGCGAACCAGCGCTGAGCTTCGGGTTCGATCCGCTTCGCAAAGTGGCCAACCAAGTTCGAGATGTACTGAGCGCCATTCCATCTCAGTATTTCGAGCTTATGTGCGAAGTACTTGGTGTCAATGCGAACGAGGCATGGCGACTGTACCGCAACGGTGGCGGCAACAACGACAACAACAGCGGGCTTTCTAACTCGGAGAACCCCGAGTTGCCTCCACCGAAGCCGCGACAGCCCGGCCCTGTTGGCAAAGTCACTTTGCCGTCCATAGCTGATGCTTTACCGGCACATGTACGCATGGATCTCGAACCTGATCCTCAATACATGTATCACTCCGGCAATTCGAGCTTTGGCGACTTTAGAGACCGTCATTGAACATTGAGCCATGCATTTCGTTGTCTAAGACACGAAGGGGATCATACACGGAGCCACATTCGCGCCTAAGTAACGGGAACGCCAGAAAAGCATAGGGGCCTGTAACTATAAAACACTTGTGTAGCCATAGCATTAAAATTTTGACATTCTAGTCAGCCCTGTCACTATCTACGTTGGTATATACATTGTTCACGTCGTCAAGATTCTCGAGCTCGGCTCTGAGTTTCTGAAGTCGAATCAAGGTGTCAGGGTCATCTAGGGAAACAGTCTGTTCTGGGTCCGGCACATATGCGAGACCCATATCACTGATTTTGTACTGCTCGCGAGCAGCATTTGCACATGCAGATAGGCTCTCCGGCGCAGTGAAAAGTGTCACTTCACCGCTGCCGCACTGTTCGACATCCTCAACACCAGGGAATTCCAGGCACTTCTCGAACGTAGTGTCGAAGTCCTCACCCGTTTCTGAAAGGTCAATCCATCCTCGGCGCTGGAAGAGAAAAGCCGTTGGAGAAAGTGAACCCTTAAACTTAAGGAACGCGGCGCGGACCTGCTGCGCCGTACGGTTCTTGTTTTCAGTGAGCGCCTCCACAATGAACGCAGCACCGCCGGGGCCGACGCCTTCGTATGTGATGCTCTGCGTGTTGTCTCCTGCATTCACGCCGGCGCGAGAGGACGCACGGCTCACAGCCCCTTCAATGACCTTTTTGGGCACACTCTGTTTCAAGGCATTTTCTATGAGTGTGGCCAGCCGGACGTTATTCGTGGGATCCGGGCCGCCCCCTTCTTTTGCCGCAACATAAATCATGTTCGCGATTTTCGTGTTCGTAGACGATCGGGTAGCATCCTGGCGCGCCTTCCGATGCTTGATATTTTGCCACTTCGAGTGACCCGCACAAACACGGGCAGAAACGGAGAATTGTCGGGTAAGAAGTCGTGTTTGTAGCATTTAACACTGGACTGCAGCCATCGAAAACGCCCGGCTAACGAATACGCGGCTGCCATTTCATCCTGGCGCCTGACGGTATCGCGTCGCTAGACGCCCTGTTGGAGGGCTGGGCGCGCACGCATTTACGGCTGTGGACACGATCGAGACAACTCGGAGGAGGAGTCCAGCCGGCATGTCGAAGGAGAGCTCCAGCCGCACGCTCATTGCCATCATCGGTGACGAGGATTCCGTGACGGGCATGTTGCTTGCCGGCATTGGCCAGAGCACGCCGGACTCGGGCGAGCGGAACTTCTTTGTTGTAGATGCTCAGACGCCGGACGAGGAGATTGCCGAGGCGTTCGAGAAGTTCACAACTAAGCGTAAGGATATTGCCATTCTGCTCATCAACCAGCATATCGCCGAGCGGGTGCGCAAGCAGGTCGATGCATACCAGGCTGCGTTTCCGGCCCTGCTTGAGATCCCATCAAAAGACCACCCCTATGATCCTGAGAAGGATTCGGTGCTGAGACGCGTACGCAAGATCTTTGGCGAGTAGACGCCATGCTAAAATTACTGTGTTAATCGGCAACATGTGCAGGCCAGATAAATTCGTAAATAATTTGCTCCCTAATACAGAATCGTGCTAATTCTTGGACTTTTTCTTTTTATTTTTCTTGGCCTTGTTTGATGAGCCCCCAGAGCCCCCGGATGCTGGCTTCGGCGCTGGTTCGGGCGACGAGCTCCCAGGCTTCTCATCCTGTCCTTTATTCGCATTGCCCTCAACATCGGCGCCAGCTTCTTCAGCTTCAGTTTCGCGCGTGGCAGGCTCTGTAGCGGGCTCTGCGGCAGGCTCCGCTAACGTATCACTCTCAGCAATTGCTACAGGCTCTGCGGCTGGCTCCGTTATTGAATTACCGACAGGCTCGGTGGCAGAATCAGGCGTGGGATCCGATACAGATTCGGCTGCAGGCTCGGCAAACGAGTCATTTGTAGGTTTTGGTGGGGCGTCCGAGTCAGGGCCCGAAGTCTCAGCATGCTGGCCAACAGGCTCGGGCGAGGGCTCAGTTACAGATTCGGCCGCAGGCTCGGCAAAGGAATCCTTTGTAGAATCAGGCGAGGGATTCTCAGTAGACTCTGCAGCTTCAGATTGGGCAGACTCTGGCTCAGCGGAATCAGGCTCAATACCCTGCGCGGACTCGGACCCTGAAACCCCTTCGACTGGCCCGTCAATCTTTTCAACACCATCTGAGTCGAGTACCTTATCGGCAGACTCAATAGGCGGCTCAGGTGCCGATTGAGCAGGGTCACTACTAACCTGCTCGGACCCAAGGCTGTGCTCATTATTAGATGCCTCTGAGACCGGCTCGCTGGCACCATCGATAGCCTCGCTGGCTGGTTCAACACCTGTGGGGGTATTATTATCAGCTTCATGCTCAGTTGTGGAACTGGAGGGCTCTGCAGTACTGCCACTTACTTCATTTGACTCGGTATCAGGGGCCTCCTGTGCACTTCCGTTAGCGTCTGGGCTTGTTTCCTCACCAGGAACATCGAAACGAACATGCTGGTTTTTGTTCTGTGCTTTCGGCTCTGCTGACCCCTCCTTTTCAACTGGAGCAGCCGGATCTTGAGAACTTTGAGGATCTTGCAGATCCTGCCCATTTTGCGCCTCCTCTGGCTGATCCTTCGAACCTTGCTGCTCCGAGGACGACGTCGGTGGTGATGCCAATGTACGCTCACGAACGGGCGGTACTTTCTGAGGATCCGCACTCAGATAATACCCGCGTACGCTCACCAGCTTACGCTCGGCCTCGCAAGCCTTGAGCCATTCCGGGCGTACTATGGGAATGCTGAGCTCTACTGCTCGATCATACTGACTGCCACCTTCTGTTGTGCACAAGAAATGCGTGGTGTCGAGCTTTATGTCTGACTGCGCTGGCTTACAACCCAGCCGCTGTAATGTATCTTCAATATCAGCTGCGGAGATCTTGGAGTGGTTCAAAGAGCCAATGCAAACGACGACGCCACTCAAGTCGCTCATCTTGTGGGTCTGAACTTCCAGCCACTCGCTCTCGAAGTCGCCAGCCGACGTCGAAAGCACAAGACGGAACGTATAGGGCATGTCGATCTCCAAGTTCGACACCTTCATAGACGTTCTCTTCAGCGCGTTCGGGATCAATCCGAGCCGCTGGGAGCCCTTATACAGTGCTAGGTATTGGAGGTCTGCAGAGGCAATATCTATGGGGTCCCATTCAAGCACGACTGATGTTTGCGTGACGTTGCGCGCGCGTAGCACAGGTGTCTTCGGGAGATTCGAGGCAAACTTGTCCAAAATCTCCGCTTGAACCTTTTCGAATTGTTCCGCGTCCTCCAACTCCGCCTTTGCGGCGCGTGTACACGTCAGTCTCACAATAGAGCCGGGTTCCACGTTCTCAGGCAACAGAAGCGTGGGGAACTCGATAGTGTGGTGTTGATTCGACAGAAGCTTAGCCAGAGCCATGTCGAGCATGCCGACTCGGAGCTCGGCCTCTACGCTATCCTCAGACACGGCCATTGCAACGTCGTCCTTATGAAACTGACTAACTTTCGGCGGTTGTTGTTGGCACACACGTAAAGATACACGCGTACAAACCTGCCCTACCCCGTCTGATTCAGCATCAATAACAGCCGCCGCCGCCTCCAACGAGGCTAAAACAGTCTATTCAAATATTATTTCAGTGCGCCGGAGTGTCGAGAACTGCTATAAAACAGCATGAATCTGTCTAAACAATGTAAAATTCGACTCAAGAAAGAAAAAAAGTTTTTGTTTTTGCAATGGGTCTACCTGGCGTGCAGCAAAGAGCTCTAGACCAGCTATCCAAATCGTACGATCAAAGATCATTTGCCCTTAGCGACATCTATATAGATGGGATTAATTACGCTCAGCGAATTGTTCCCCGCGGCCTCGAAAGAAGAATCCAGAATGCCGAACAGTATGGTCTTTACGAACAAGCAAGCTTGATAGCTGAGGTGGAAATCCAAAAGTTAAAGAATCTGCACCCGCATAAGATCACAGCCGTATTTGACGCTATGATTAGTGAAGAGAAATTCGCCGTGCGGATGTCGCGCGCTAATACGCGGTTGACGAAAGGGATTGTCCCGATGAATGTCTCTGAAATCTTGGCTGAACGAATCGCCAACCACCATAAGGACATCAAGATCATCTACTCTGGGGCAGAGGCGGAGGATGAGATCATGAAACTAATAGACGAGGACCACTCGCGTGGCCAGCGCCACCAACTCGTGTTCAGCAGCGATAGCGATATCTATCGCTTCAACATTCGCAACGCGAATACGGTCGAGATAATTCCTCATATGCGCCAATCACTAAACACTGGCACAAAGATCAGAACCGTCCCGTTGAGGCTCGCAAATTCCCTTGTTAACAAGGACGACCGAATCTATGCTCCAATATTGAGACCAGGTGTGTCTGTAGAGGATCCAAAGATATCAAGCCGCAAACTTCACGAGTTTATCAATTGTGGAAATGTACACAAACACTTTTTCATATCGCATGGCCCTATGCTCATCAAAGACAGCGCTAAAGCGCCCATGAATCTCTGCCCGTTCGACGCCGGCACTCGTATACGCCGTGCCGCGTACGGTCTAATAATAGACAAACACTTTCACGGGCGCCCCGAGGTGAGGACAGACAGTGTAGTAGAGTGGCTTCAGTACGACTACAAGATGATGCCGACCTCCGTAGAGCCTATACACGGCGAGTTACAGCAAAAAGTTCTCACTGAGATTAGAGACTCTCCTATTGAATACATCATCCGGACCGAAATTGCTAAGGTTTCTGCTAAGTACGACATCGCGGAGCAGGAACTTTTGAACATTAGTCGAGCTGCAGCTCAGGTATACTCGGGGGAAGCACAAGAGGAAACGCTTCCCATAAGCGACCGCACAAACCAGCTATATCTCCTCTTTAAAGCTGTTGTCAAAAGCGTTTTGTTTCTGAACGAGGTTGCTGATACCAAACCCAATATTGTGGAGATAGACCGATACCTGAAACCAGCCCACCTTCAAACATTTCTACGAAACTAAAACAATCTTTATGTCAAAGTAACCGAAAAGTCCGCGCTCTAATTAATACGCTCTTTACAGGATTCTGGTTTCAGAATATCTGTATTTTTACCATCCTGCGAACTCAGTTTCACTTCCAGGTAGAGCACTAGTGGTGGCCCTCGTATGCTAGTGTGACCCTGCAAATTTCAGTATTTAAGTTTTAAACTGGCACAAAAGAGGCTATGGCTCTATCGAATGCTTCTGGATGCCACCTGAATGTTTACCGAGCTCAAGTCCCTTCAGTTTTCCATCCTGCCGACGTAAAAAAAAAAAAAAAACAAAAAATTGACAGGAAAGCGACTGCGTTGCGAAGATGATATTATCCAAATAATAATAATAATAATAAATTAGCCTAATAAAATTACAGGGTCCACCACGCTCTGTTTCATCTCTGCAAAGGCGCCCTCCTCCCCCACAGTATAACCCTGGACCCGAAACTGGCACACTACTACCATATGACCACAAGTTTGCCAAAATCTACAACGCTCATCTATGGGCATTCCTGGTGTTAGGCAAAAAGCCTTAAAGCTATCTAAAAAGCGCACTGCGTCCTTCTTTGAGGACGGAGATTTTTATGTGGATGGCATGAACTTTGCGCAGCGCATTGCCGGTCGAAGCGACTCAAGTGGCACGCAAGAGCGGTCTCGAGGAGGTAGGAAAGCGGGGAACTATCATGAAAGCCCCTACACTCGCGCTTCTAGGCTGGTTGACGCTCAATTCGAGAAGTTGCTACGTTTGAATCCCCGCAGCATTACGCTTGTGATCGACGCAATGATTGGCGAGGAGAAATTCTTGATTCGCATTTCCCGGGCCGAACAGAAGCTACGCAAAGCAGAAGCACCAATGGGCGTTAGTGAAATCATGGCTGATCGTGTTGTGAATCACTACAAACAAGTTCGACTTGTTTATTCGGGCACTGAAGCGGAGGACGAGATCATGAAGCTCATTGACGAAGATAAGTCGCGCGGGTCACGTCGCCAGTTTGTCTTCAGTGACGACAGTGATGTGTTTCGCTTCAATATCAGCAACCCAGCGCCTGTAGAGGTTGTTCCACTGGTGGGTCAGAAGTTAAACAAGCGCCAAGCCATAACGACAATCAATTTGGAAGCTGTGCTCAAAGCAAACTTGATACCAAAAAAGATGCGTGTGTTTCCTCCAATAGAGAGGCTCGGCGTGTCCACGATAAACCCGAAGTCCACGAGTCGTGGGTTTCTTGAGTTTATCAACTGCGGAAACGTGCATCACCGATTCTTTATGTCCCTTGGTCCGTTACTGATAGCAGGATATAAGGATGTGCCGCTGGATATTAGTCCCTTTGACGCTGGACATGAGATCCGCCGCGCTGCTTATGGGTATGTGATGGACAAATACTTCAAAAACCGCCCGGATGTCAATACAAGCCGAGTAGAGGAGTGGCGTCAAGACGGATTTAAGATGAAGCCTGTAATAGTTGAGCCGTTGGCGGGCGAAACATTGCGATTGACCACTAAAGTACTTAAAGCAGCATCCCTGGCTCAAATCGTGGGGAATCAGCTCGAGGAGGTTTCATCAAAGTATGCGATCACAAAGCGCGAGATTGAGGGCGTAGTTCTCATGGTTGAACACCTGAAGACAAGAAGATCTCAGCGACGGCCGACTCATTCTGTCACTGACCGCACACACAGGCTTTTTATCCTAGTAAAAGCCATTTTCAAAAGTGTTGTCTTTTGGGAACAGACCCTGCGCGTTCAGCCTAAACTCAAAGGCATGGATATGCAGATATCGCCCCATCACCTTCAATCATATCTCAATAATTCCTCGAATACCAAGCAAAAGGCACCACCGTCTATGTACCTGACAAGGCTGAGCTTGGAGATGAAGAGTGCGGACCCAAGGCGGCCCGCTCAATTAACAACACAATAATAATCAACTAGATATTTTCAAGTTAGCTGCCCGATGCGAAGATTGGATGGTCTCACATGATACATATAACACTGAAGTGCCTGTCATGTAACTGGGTGATCGATTGTATGAAAGTAGCACCTACAGTGTCCTTCATTTGCCTGAGCGATTGTAGCCACTAACTTGTGGTTTTCCTAAATTACAAGCTTGCGTCATTAAAATACGTGAAATATGAATTAAATAAAAGCCCTTGAGTACCTCTACATATTGAATTTCAGGGAAAATGGGTATGTGGTATGTGCACCTACTTTATGTGTACCTGCAAGCACCGTGAGACGACCGCGTCGACGCGACTCCCGCCAATATACATACGTCTCACGTGCCTAGTGTTGCCCGTTTGGGACGTCAAATGAGAACCCTAGACCAGTACTTGACGCGTTCCGCTCACACGAAACCACCCGCCTTCGTTTCCCACACACCTACCACCTATTGTAGCTATGTTTGCCCGACGAATCCAGACTGCCGCGACGCGCCAATTCTCGACCTCCCGCAGCGCCCTCGACGTGGCTCGCATGACGCTCGTGGGCCGCATCGGAAGCGACATCACGCCCCTGAGCTCGAAGGCCGGCAACCCCTACTTGCGATACTCGCTTGGTGTTCGCACGGGAAAGGAGCAGACCTCGTGGTTCAACGTGGTCACTTTCGACCCCAAGCTTATCGAGTTCATGGAGAAGTATGTACAGAAGGGTAACCTCGTATATGTCGAGGCCGACGCGTCCATCAACAAGTACGAGGCTGACGACGGCACGCCGCGCTCGAGTCTCAACCTTCTTCAGCAGTCCATCAGCCCAATTACGTGGAAGAACAGGCAGGAGTCCGAGTTCGCTGAGGCTGCTGCCGAGGGCGCTGAGCAGGCTCAATAAATCACTCACATAATTCAACTAACTTTGCTTCCTAGATTATCCTGCTTTAGCTTCAGGCAGGGACCGGTTTGGTGTGGGCTCAAGTGGGCAACTCAGCAAATGCACTCCATGACGAGCATTTTGGCGATATGGTCTGCCACTTCGTCGATGCCGCTCATCTGGTCGGTCACGCTACGTGAGGTGAACGACAAGAGAATCGGCCATGCATGCAGCTGGTCATCGGCAGCCGTTCCGTGCACACGCTTTCCAGAGCTCTTCAAATTCTGCACTAGCTGCTCAATGTCGTGGCTCATGAGCTCCGCCGAGCCATACATAATGACTGTGCCGTGGTCAGGAAGAGCCGCTCGCCACCACCCGCTAGCGCGAACATTTCCAGGGCGAGCCCAAGTTTCATATGCTTGTTCAGGAGTAAGCAGCTGCTCGCGGAGCTCACGCAAAATGTGCGGACCTAACACGTCCTCAAAGTTCCCAAAACGGTCGCACCATACAACCGGGAACGGTGACAACAGGAGCATAGCGTCAGGCTTGCGGATCGGTGGAAGCTCCAAGGTGAGGTCACTTATGGATGTGGCTCTTTTATGAGGACCCTCAACACCGCGGCTCTCAACGTTGGCGTTATTAGCCTCCGCATCGACATCAGAAGCCTCTTTGTCAACCAAACCAGTTTCACTATCAGTGAACCCTGGCAGACCAGTGGAGCACGCTGTAGGGGTAATGTGCGTGTCGGATTTCCTGGCTTTGGGTTCCAACGCTTTGAAGGGCCGCGCTAGATGCAGCAGCATTGTGAGCAGCAGAGTCCCGCCAATTCCAGAGCCCTTGACTAGAGTGACTGCTCCTGGATGCGTCTCTAACAGATACTTCCATCCATTGCGCGTTTGTTCAAATGCGGAAATGTATCCACCAGGGGAGTAGAGGTGGATATCAGCGACCAGTGCCACAGGATTCGCAAATCCCTGGACCTGCAACTCCACAAGCAGCATTGATAAGTACTCGGCATACAAGTAGGCAGACGCCGTACCAGCGATGTTGCCCGGAACAAAGTAAATAACAAGGTCAGGATCCTTGTATGCGCGCGACCGCGAGCGCACCCAATAACCATTGAAGTCGTTGCCGGATGTAGCGCGCGTTGGCTCAAAATCACCAATGTTCTCTGTGCCGTACTTGCACCGACGAAAGAAGTACAGGAGACGCGCAGGTGCCTCCCCAAAGAATATGGGCCCGCACGTTGCAGCGCGGAACGTGCTTAGGACCCAAGTAATGTAGCGGATGGCGGCATACTCGAAAAAAGAGCTGTACGGACGATTGGCGCGGCGGCGCTCGAAGCTGGTGACCTTGAACTCGCGTAAAACACCAAAAGGCAATTCGACAAGCACGAAAAAGGGAATTTTGATAATGACGAACAGAATTCCCAGCGGCGGCAAGTGCCAAAACAGGAGAAGAGTTGTCGCCACGAAGTAAACAATTACGTCAAGCCAGCTCCAGCACTGCATTTCAAACTATACAACGCGAAGACTGCAAATTAATAAAGTTCGTGTTGTCGCGGGGTCAATGTTTATATCACAGGTGGCCAGGGTAAGGCGCGTCCGCCACAGTCCCAAAACTCCTTACCGCTATTGCCGCCACAACTGCCACTTGCGTGGCCTAAAGAATTTTGGTAATACTGGAAACGCACACAACACAACAACAAAGTATTGATTCATAATTTCACATTGAGCTGCAAATGTTTTTTATTTTCATAATTTAATTAAGCTTGATTTGAGAGACCAGTTGAGTTTAGACGAGCTTCTTCACTACGTCCAGCAGGATGTCTGCATGCTTCTCCTCAAACAGAAGGCTAGGGCGCAGACGGATTGACTGCGGGCCGCAGCCACCGATGTTCACGCCGTTTGCCCGCGCGTCGACGATGAACTTGTCGCGGGCCTGGGGCGACGGCAGGTCGAAGGCAATGAACGTGCCGGTGCCCCGTACCTTGGAAATCTTCCCTTCCTTCTCCAGAGCGTTAAGGCCCTTTGTGATGTACTTGCCGACCTCAGCCGTGCGCTCGACGAGCCCGTTCTCAGCGATGTACTGGAAGATCTTGTTGGCGACAATGATGTGCGCCGGATCACCACACCAGGTGTTGAACGTGCGGTACGCCTGCTTTGGCTGCAAGTCAAGGTTAGCAAAGAAGAATCCGGCAGTCTGGGCCTTCTTGGAGAATGTGACCATATCTGGAGGGCTGGTGAGGTTCCACTGCTCGTGCGCCCACAGCGATCCGGTTGCACCGACGCCCGTCTGGACCTCGTCAACAATGAACAGCACGTCGTGCTTTTTGGTAATGTCACGGATACCTTGGAAGAAAGCGGGTGAAGCATGGTTGTCACCACCCTCGGACTGAACCGGCTCAACCACCACAGCTGCCACTGGGTTCTTCCAGGTCTTCAGTGTCTGCTCCAGCTCAGCTAGGCAGCGCTCCTCCTCGGCACGGTTCTCGGCCTCGTGCTCAGAAAGCGGGTATTTCAGCTGCGGGAAGGGGGCCGTCGGCCAGTCAAACGCAGGGATGTCAAGCTTATGAATCGGCTTCGAGCGCGTCGTTGACAGAGAGCCAAACAGACGGCCGTGGAAAGCGGACTTGAATGACAAGATCGACATCTGCGGAGAGCCAGGCTCGTGGTTCTCCATGGAGCTGGTCTGCTCCTCAGCAGTAAAGTCGCGGCCATGGCGCTTCTGGTCAGCCTTATAGATAAATGCCGTCTTGTAGGCCCACTCATTAGCATCGCTGCCACTGAGCGCAGTCCAAACACGGTCCATGCCCTTCGGCGCATACTTAACGAGATCCTTCACCTGCTTGTCGTACTCAGAGCTAGGGAAGTTGCCCGTCGCCGGGCGATTGATGAGAGCGCTCACCATCTCCGGTGACTTAGCAGCCTCAGCAAGCGCAGGGTTGTTATAGCCCAGCGGAATCGACGCAATCTGCATGTACACGTCGAGCAACGTGTTTCCATCAGCATCAACAAGATAGTTGCCCACAGACTTGTTATAGTCGCAGAGGAAGTAAGCAGCGCTGGCATCGAATGTGTTGCGAAGCTCAGCAAGGCCCTTCTTGCTCTGGGGGCCGGGGATGGCAGAGTTGACCGATGGTGCCTTAGGCTCTGTGGGGAAGACCTTAGCTGCAAGCGAGCTGTAAGCCTGGCTAGCAAGGCCAAGCCGTGCCGGTAGGAAAGCCCTTGATGTCCTGAGCTTGGTAGAAGCACGAAGCATGGTGAATGTGGTTACTGCCCGGCCTAGGGTGCTGCGCACACCTCTATATATACATCGAACGCGTCAGGGCAAGGGTGATACCACTGTGCAGCTCTGGCGGGCCTACTGATAACGCCTAGGTAAAGGGCAGACTGGCGAGATAAAGGCGAAGGACCTCTAGACGTCAATGCGCGGTGCTGCCGAGGCTCCGTACAGTGCCAGATATCTAAGAAAATACACACTACGCTGATTTATTGCGATACCACGTCGTATTGGACATGCAGCAAGTGAGGGGCTAAGACGAAGAATCAGAATCTGCTGAAGTTATGCAGTTATGTTACGCGAAGAAAACAAGAGTCAGACGGAGCGGGGTCCAATCAGAACAAGCCAAAGATAAAGGCAACCCAAGCTGCAGAATTTGATGAGAACGTGGCGTCTATTAATTAATTTTGAGAACAGTGCACATAATTACTCCACGATGGCACCGTTACTTTTAGATATATGTAATACTACTAATTTTAACAACCCGCTAGGAGTAGCTAGCTAAGGCGATACCGTCTTAACCAAAATTTTGCTTCTTCTTGGCAATCCGAAATTGAAGCTGGTGTACATTTTGGAAGCGGTAATATTAAATAGTGGTGAGACACTCGGATGGCGCGAGCTTCCTTCCTTGTATGTATACAGCATTTTTGTCCGCGTATTAGAATTTGACGTATGGGACCGGGAAGAAAATCTTGACGAAGGCTTAAAACGAATTTCTTATAGTTTGCATACACTGCAGAGGAGCTGAACGACAAGCTTATCTGCTTTGTTACAGCTTCTGCTTTTGAGCTTAGCGTTAGTTAGGCTTAACCAACTATTTTTTTTGATGCGGTCAATGTGAGGGCGCAGCTGATTTAGCATGGCTGGTGTGCTCTTCATGCTCCGAGCGCTTTGCGCGTTTGGACGCTGGTGTTCCCTCACTCGAGTTTCGACGCTGGTGGTGAGCGGCGACCTTAGCCATGTATTCTTTGACAAATCCCTTGATCTTCTTTTTGCGCTCAACGGTGAGCTCGAATGCAACAGGGTCGGTCTTCTTACTCTCCTCCTTTTTGGCCAACGTGTGAACAATGTCACGCGCGTGGCGCTTGCAACGCTCATGGCCAAGGTCGCCCTCCGCCGTAAACACCAATTTCGGCACGTATGCTGCGAAAATTGATTCAAAAGTTGGCTTGCGGGGCCTTTTAGGCGTGACGGGTGTGGCTTCCTGAGCAGCAGCCAAACCGCCAACTTTTACAACATCTTTATTGCTTTTGACGCTGGCTGGGGTATTAGGGGTGGCAGGAGCAGGCTTTGAAGCAGCTGGCGTAGTCGGCGCCGATTCAGAGGCCTCAATAATGCGGCGGATTTCCTCCTGTTGCGCCTCACGTTGGGCTTCTTTCACGCGCGCCAGTGCCTCTTGCCTCTGCTGCTCGCGGCGCTCCCGTTCTCGGCGCTGCTCTTCAAACTCGGCCTCACGCACCGTTTTCGGGAACTCCCAAGTCGTCCGATTCATAGCCTTGTTCACGTAGTAAACACGACCCTCATCTGTTTGGGCGGCTTCCCAGCCAGCTGGCAATGGTCGCCTTGATTCCGAGCGAGTTGGTTGCGGTAGCGGGTGCGTGGGCTTGCTTTTAGTGCCAGCAGCGGCGTCGGTGGTAGCCGCAGGTGTAGCACTAGCGGACGGTCCAGAAGGAGATGCTACGTTTTCCGTTCCCTCCTCCTCTTCTGGTGCTTTTGCTAATTGACCACCAGATTCGCTGCGGCGTTTCGGAATGCGGTAGCCCATCTCCAGTTTACCCCACTCCTTAACAAGTGCTGACGCCAGTTCCTGAGCCTCGCCCTCTGTCTGCTCACCAATCGACTGAACAATGGCCTCGATTTTTGAGCTAGAGATTTTGTTCCGAGTGACCTTAGGCCACTTTGTGAGGACCTTGAGCGCCACCGTAACAACTTCAGCATTATTTTGCCAGCGGTTGAGCACAGTGCTCATGATCTCATAGCCGTGGAGCCTCAGGATCTCTGAATCTGTGGTGGAGCTGCTATTCATGACTCGATCCAACATGAGGGATACGAGCCAGCCACGGTCCTGTGTCTGGAAGAGGATACGCAGGAACTCAGGGACATCATCAGTTAGCGGTTTGCGATCGAACATGTCTAGCAGCGCGTTGCGCACGATGACGGCCGTATCATCCGCGTTCGTTGATGAGGGCTGCGCGTCGAGCAGCGCGAGCAGCACGGCTGTCTTGCTTCTTTTCTTTTGATCGAGTGATTTTAGGACGCCTTCGCGGTCGGCGCTTGGGAGTTCCAGCTCCGACAGCCGTTGCTCTGCCCTCTCGGGCCAGCTTAACGCGCTGTCGGAGTCGAGCCCTAAGCCTTCGATCACGGACGGAGGAAGCAAGACTCCGCTCGTCTGCGTCCGGCCCCCTAAAAAACCGCTGCAATTCGGTTCACCACAGTAGCAAGGCTGCGCAGTGGCCCCGTAGCGGTCCACCTTGTAGTCGAAGCTAATTTCCTCGCCGCGTTGGATGTCGCGCTTGGCAAACAAGCCCATGCGCAGCCGCGAGCCGACGACCCACTTCTCAATAACAGCGTTCGGGTTGCACGAGTGGTTACAGAAGCGTGCGACCGAGCCCTTCTCTGTGGCGTCGATGAACTCGTCCTTCTGCAGCATCATGAAGTAGAAATGCTCGACGCCCTGCTCGTCGTACTTCTTTTGGCGCCGCAGGAACCGAGTCTCGTCGAGCACCTCACCGGTGTACTCAGAGATGAACGTGCCCTTCGGCATGTCCTCCATTGCGCGCACGCCGTAGCCCTTCGGCCCGGCGCGAAACACGTCGATTTTGGCGTGCTCGTGGTTTTGGAAGCGGCGGTTCGCGCAGCGCGTATCACAGCCGCAGTGCTCACCTATGCACTCCATATACGTGAGTCTATTGATACAATTCGAGTCCTCAGCACACATGGGTCCGTCCGGCGCGTGCTGGTGGCAGTCGCAGGCCATGACCTCGAGCTGCCCGGACAGCCCCAGCTGCTTGTTAGCATAGACGGGGTCCTCCAGCACGGCGAACGACCGGAGCGCCGTCTTGAGGGTGCTCGGCTCCTTCAGGTGGAGCTGCACCATGCTCGGAGTTGTTGTCCCTGGCCAAACCAAGCTTTCCTGCAAAGCGCCGTGATCCAGCCGCACACAGCGGTTAGGGTGGCGCGACTCTGTGGGCTGTTTAAATGGCGGGGGCAGGTGCGGGAGCGCGGGCGCTCGCTCGGGCACTTTTGTTTAATAAATTCAAGTTATTATAGACGTGCCTCACCACTGTAGAAAAACAAACTGCTTTAAATTTTGGACTCGTTCAAGCGCGGTTCCACCTAAGCTTCAAGCCCGACGTTTCAGTTTGTGCACCTTAGTCCTTTCTCAACAATGACGAGCGCATTCGCAGCCGAGTTCCAGCGCACTCTGGCCGACGCGCCGAAGGAGCTCGACGACAACTATGAGGGAACGCACGGCCGGCCCGTGAAGTTTGCGCAGATGCCGGTGGGCTTTCCAGCACCAGACTTTGACGCAAGGCCCGAGCCCGTGAAGATCAGCCTGCGGTCGATCCGCAATCCGAAATTCCAGCTCGAGTACACCGTGCCGCGCACAGACACAATCTTTGCCGTCAAGGAGCGGCTCTTGAGCGACGCGGCGGGACCCATCCACGACTCTAAGTACACTCCAGCGAACATAAAGCTACTGCTGAAAGCAAAGGTCATTGGCGACACGAGGCAGCTACTCGAGTTGCCAACAACAGACTTTACCGTCATGTTTGTTACTGCAACGGAGCCAATAGACGTGCCCGTGCCGGCTCAAGTATATTGGGGCGCCCAGCTCGACACGCAGGCTCACGCAAAGGCATATACTGAGCCACAGCAACCTGAGGCCAACGAGAAACCGGGTCTTACGCAGGCGTTTTGGCATGAAATTGAGGCCGTTGCCGAGCGGTATGTTCAGGATCCAGCTGCCCTAGTAAAGCGGTTCAAAGCAGCGAGCTCTGCGGAGTGAAAAAAAAGAAAAGACTATAAAAGGAGGTTATTGAAAGTATGTAGCTGAACAGGCACCGCATAATGTTGATATGAATTGCATTTTTATGTCCAACTAGACTACTCAGAGCGCGCGTACAGTTGGTGAATCGCGTCTCCTAAACAAATGCCTTGGATACTAGCATTAGCAGCCTAACCCTACTGGCCGTATAATGTGTCCGCGTTTTCCAATCATAGGCAGCGCGATTCCTCACGACAAAGAAACAGCGTCTCCGATCTGACAACAAATGGCTGGCGGCGCAATCAAGGGCGAAGCCTGGTCCCCCTCGGGCGGATGGTACTTCATTCCCAAGAACTACAGGCCCAACACCGCCTTCGTGCTGGGCGGCCTGGCCATCGCTGGCGCGCTCACCGTCGTCGTGGGCAACCGCTTGCAGTTCCAGGGCAACACTGCCGAGTCCGACGAAACAATCCAGCGCTGGAACAGCGCGGCAGCTAAGGCGCGGCAGGCCGCTGCCCTTAAGGAGACCTCGGGCTCTGAGTAGCTTCACATTAATGCAATGAATCTTGCTGTCTATCTCTCGGTCATTTAAGCTTTAGTAGTTTAGCCTAGATTTATCTCCAAGTAATGCTGCAGCAGGCGCCTCTGCCCTGCCTGCATACGTGTTTGCGCATGTGCACCGAGCAGCTCGTTCTGTCTTTGAATGGCCACGATTACGGGGTATGCCTCTTTACGCACGCGCGCGTCGCCGTCATCCAGCGCGCGCATCACAAGCGGCAGTACACCGGCGCCTTCCTCGACCAGAAGCCCTGTGTGCGCAATCGCCTGCTCAAGGGTTTGCACAATGAACGCTTTGGCTACTGGTGTGGATGCTCTTTCATATGAGCTGGCCAGAAGCTCGAGCAGAGAACGGCTCCCAAACGAGCGTCCTGCCTGCATGACTGCATCACGCGCAGCTGGCAATGCACCCTCATCGATCTCAAGGGACTTGCCCCCATGCGCATGCAAAACATCTAGGAGGCACTGAATGCATGCTAGGGGCTCCAAGTATGCTGACGCTGGCGCCTGCGTTGGCGTCACTATGAGCGCTCGAAGAAGCACCAGCGCAACCAATACCGAGGGTGTGTCAGTGCGCGTGCTTAAATAGCGCAAAATCACGTCCCGCAGGTGCATATCATACGTGTAGCTGCGGTGCCACACGTCCATTGCCGCGTATAGCGGCGAACTTCGGGACTGCGGTTTAGCTGATGCTGTGACAAGCACTACAAGTGATGCTAAAACCTCGGGCTTTGCCGTCTGCTGCTCAACCTGTTGCACCAACCCTTCAATATAAGTCTTGCACGCGGGCTCTGTAGATGGGAACGGCTTGATCGCTGCTGAATTGAACGTCTCGCTTGCTCCTGCAGGAGCACTGATCCCCTTAAGGGCCATTTCCATCGTTAGATCCGAGTCGTTCCCGGACGTCAAAGAAGATGATGGCGACGCAGGCAAAGATGCGCGACTGCGTGGCGACTGCGACAACGAGTCAGCCCCAGAGCTTTCGCTGTCTACATACATGGCAATTTGGCTCGCTCTTGGTCTCATACGCCTTATCGATGAGGGAGCCGGGGACGTCGCTGGACGCACGGACTCGACCGTGTCTTGCTCGTAGTTCAAGCGCTCAAGTAGCTGCAAATACCCCAGCCGTTGCGCCATAGACGCACCACTCAGGTCTGTGTGAATCAGTTTTGCTATATCCGCAGCCGAAGACACCTCCTGAGCCTCGTCTCGAATGGTCCGTAGAACCATAGAGCTCGTGGCCGTACTCGTAGTAGAAGTGGCCAGCCTCCGTAGGACGCTCAATGCACCTTGCTCTTTCACAGCGGTTTTAACAGAGTGTGAGTCGTTGAGGTCGAACGAGTCATGCGAGCCCGACTCCCGAATGCTTAAGTCTGCAATGGAGTCTGATATTCCAAGCGATGCCTGCCGAGACGCTGCTGATCGGTAGGACGCCGATGACGAGCTATCACTGCTGAGAGTAGACGCTCTCGAGGCCTTGGGTGTGCTCTGTGTGGTGCCGCTATCCATAACCATATCGGCATCATTGCTAACAATTCCTAAGCCAGCTGGGCGCCCTGACTGAGGGGTAAAGCTTGTGGGTTTAGAGGTTCCTGGAGTGGCGGGTGCTACTGAAGTCGCGGAAGCAGCAGCTGTCACATCTAATTTCTTTGGTTTAGGCTTTGACGCTTGCAAAGTCTTCACAGCGCTGGGTGGCATGCGACTGACAATTTTCTGAGCAAGCTCTGGCCACATGCCATAGATCAACCAGTATAACTCACGGCCACTCTCGCGAGCAGTGTGAACGGCATCTGTAACTCCTTTTATAGTGATTTGCTCAATATCGGGTACGCGGTCATCCATTTTGGAAAGTGGCTGTTGCGAAGTTATGATTGCGGCTCTCAACCAATATAATGCATAAGTGCGAGCATGAGGCTTTTTGCTCTGCGAGACTGCCTTAATGATCTGGAACTGGCGTGTTGAAATAGACGGGCTCTCAATAAGTATCGCACACATGCAGATATGAGCTGCAGAAGCAGTGATTTTCTTGATGCCTGAGGCAACATGACTGAGTGGTTCTAAGAGCGGATCTAAGAGCTCTGGTATCATTGGTGGGGGGAGCAGCTGTACGACATCCTTCAGAGCTTGGCAAGTGAATCCAACCAAAGTTGTTCGCAGGCTAAGCAGAGCATCAGTGAATGGTTTCTGCATCATTTTTACAGCGCTGCGTAGTGTGGTCGGTGCGATTGTGACGTATTTACATCGCAACATTTGTCGAAATCTTTGAATAGCCTCTTGACGCTGTGACCAATTCCACTCCGTTTCTTTACCTTCAAAGCACGCGACGCGGCCCGCAACCTCATTTAGAAACTCGTCTTCGGAAAAGACGTTCACTGCATCAAGGGGCTGCATTCCATAAGCGCTCTCGCGAACAATGTCGATATCTAAGTCGATGTCCAGGGCATTTGGCTCCTTATTAGCACCACGAGCCGACTCTTGCGGAGTCGGAGTTCGCGATATCATTGGCGACCCTGACGCCGACCGCGACGCTGGGCGATTCTGAGGCTGATTCGGTGGTGGTGCGTCATTTTTAAGCTTGCGGGATATCGCACCCATGATTTTATCTCGTGAAAGCTCCGATATCTGCTGTTTGCGCATAATCTCGACCAGATCTTCGCGCGCGCGCGAAGATGCCGAGGCAAAGAAGTTCACAATTAGCTGGTAAGACGAGTCCCGCACTTCCTCTGAGCTATCACGCAGCAATGATACGACCAAAGGTGTGAACTTTCTAAAGGCGAACCGGCCATTCAGTCCAGATATCCATTTTTTCAGTTGGTCGAGTGCTGCGAGCCGCAATGCTGGATCACTGCTGACAAGACCCCACTGGCGCAACGCCTGCTCTGTTTCGGAGCGGTTCGCAAGCCACATTGTCTCCAATGCGGGTGAGAGCGAAGCAATGTGCGGCGTCACAGCCAGCGCGTGGATCATTGGGGGCAGCACGAACGGGGCCACTTTCAGCAACGGTTCGGGGCTCACGAATTCTGTACGCTCAATCAGCGAGCTCAGGGCTGTAATCGCCAAATTAGCCAGCGCAGGCTCGGGTTTCAAGTCGAGAAACTCGAGGAGTGACGTTGTGTAGGCGCCGAAGAGGTCACTGCTTGGATGTGCTTCTTCGGTAAGCGCTATGAGCGCACGCGAGGCATCTTGACCGCCCTGTCTTAGGGCCATGGCCAGCACTTCCGAGTCGACCATTCGCAATTTCTAGGTCTGCGAAAGTGAACACTTCTTGGCTGTCGGGTTCAGTTCGCGTGCGGTCGAGGAAAGGGCAAGGGCGGACGCGAGATCCAGGGGCAGAGAGAGTGAAACATTTAGTGCATGCGTGAAGGGCACAATATTGCTTGTATTCTTTTGCAAGAAGGCAAAAAAAAGCATTAGTACACTCGATGCTTCATTATAGTACTGTGTGATTAGGGAGCCCTGAAGAGAGAGCCCTGAAGAGTCCCAGGAGACGTTAGTATTTACATATAGTTGTTACTCTAATAGCATATCTCAACTCAATGAAAGCTGTACTATGCAGCAGTTCATGCTGAATTTATACGCAGACCGTTGCGCCTGCGCTCCGGTCTTGGAAAGTGGACTACAGACGAATTTGTTCGTGATAGCGGCGATAGCGGCTTTCGGGTGGTTCAGCTTGAGCTTGAGAGAGTAAGAGTCACTTCAAAGCCACCGAGCCCATCTTTTGAATCCAGCGGACAGACGCACATTTCAGAAATGGCGCCACAATTGGAGGACTCGCTGTTCAAGCTCAAGTTCACCGCCAAATCGCTGCGGCGCCAAAGCGTGAAGGCAGGGAAGGACCATGACGCGGAGGTGAAGAAGGTGAAGAAGGCATTGCTCGAAAAGCGAGACGACATTGCCCGCATCCATGCTCAGAGCGCGACCCGCAAGGAGGCCGAGCAAACCAATCTCTTGCGCCTTGCATCGCGCGTAGATGCAGTGGCGTCGCGAGTGCAAACGGCTGTCACTATGCGCCAGCTCACAGGCAACATGAGCGTCGTCGTGAAGGGCATGGACAGAGCCATGGAAACTATGAACACAGAGAACATATCTCTTGTGATGGACAAATTTGAACAGCAATTCGAGGACATGGACGCCTCAGCAGCATACTATGAGTCGACGGCCGGCGCAGCCTCTGCCATCGACACGCCAGAAGAGCAAGTCGACGAGCTGATGCAGAGAATTGCCGACGATGCAGGCATTGAGTCAAGACACCAGCTGCGGGAAGCACCCAGTGCTGCGCCGCAGCGCGCGTCGCAGCAGGAGGAAGCTGAGGACGAGCTAGAGGAGCGTCTGCGCCAGCTCCGGTCCTGAGCCAGTAATGTAGATATTTAGGTCTGTTCATGCGCTGTGGAAAAGCGGTTGAGCCTTGCTTTCTCTAATGCTTTGCGCTTGTCGAACTCTAGCATTTTTTGTAACTCCAAAAACGCATCCGTGTCCGGATTTTGGCCTCGTACGAACACATCGGCATTGGCTCGAGCCTGCTCGAGTCCTAACGGCTCACATTCGACACCGGCTTGATTTTCGTCAAATTGCAGGTAGGCATTTTGCGGCCGCCGCTGCTGGAACAAGTCCAGTAAACTACCGCTGTCTCCGGCACGTTCGAACTTGTTGAAAAGTATGCGCTGAATATGTCCGCGTAGTGGAACGCCTTGGCGATACATCTCGCTAACGAAAAACAGGGCTGATCTGAACCCAGATCCCACAAGTTGGCACATCAGTACTGTTTCATAGAAACCCCGGCCTAGCGGAATGCTTCGCGCCCTGAATTCCTTCCATATTTCATAGCTAAGAAGCTTCGAATTTCCGAGGCGGTATGCCGAATTGGCGAGAACACTTGCAGTGCTTTGATCCGGTACAAACCCAAGTTGATCTACAAGAATCCGATAAGCGTGCAGCACAGAGCGGGATGTGCTTTGTCTGTAGAGTTGTTGCAAAAGCAGATTGCCAAGCATTGGTTTGACTTGGATGTTCTGGGTTCTGAACATGTTGAAAAGTTTCAATGTCTGACTTGAGAGCGCGTCACTAACGAACCTGCCGTCCTGCAGCACCAAGATGTTCCTTAACAATGGCTCATTCATATCAAGTACTTTCCAGAGCTCTGGGTCATCAGCGAAGCAATTTAAGCACGCAGCCACAGAGCTACTTTTCAACGTGAGCTCGCCATTCTCACCAGACGCTGTCACAAAACGCTTCAGCATGGCCTTGTCTTTGTATCTGCCAATAAGTTCGATGAATTTTAGTATTGTGTCTTCACCTGATGCCTTAAACGGTGGCCTATCAGCCCGCAACCACAATTCTCTAGCCGCTTCATAGTTTTCTGTCGTCACATAGGCCTCGAACAGTCTTGACCACAGTGTGTTTGGAATGCGCGTATTGCGCACCACCGCATAGACCTGATCTGCGCCACCGAATGCTATTAATTCGTTGCAAGACTCTGATGTAGGGTCTATGAATTCACAAGCCTCCTCATAGCACTCCGTGGATAGGAAAGAGGCACAAGTCTGGTGCTTGAACTCGTTCGTACCCAAACTTTGCAAACTATCGAGGCATACGCGACGGAGCAATGGATTCGTTACTTTAGGCAGGAAATTGAACAATGTTTTCAAGGTGTCGCGCGGCATTTGCATGGCCTTAGCGGCACGACTAGCCGAGCGGTGCAAGGCGACGCGCTCCAAAAACGTTGTGTACTCCAATTGAGTCCATTTATGCGTCTTGAGAGCCTGCGCGGCTCTTGCGGCGTGCTGCGGGTTGAACAAATGCGCTACATTGATCAGGTTCCCGCCTGCCATGCTCGAAATGAAATTTCGGGATTAAGCGACACACCGGCGCGCGTCTGACATTTATTTAGTTATTTACTGCACTGTGATGAAAAATTACGACTGATTTGAATTAATTCGGCCATTTCATGCGGGGCCGGCTTCTTAAATACATATATGTGCAACTATTAAAATAGGCATTGTCTGCGCCATTTTTTGGGTTACGTTCTAGCTTGAGCCCAGGGTTTGATCCTGTACGCTGTAGTTGTCAAGAACCAAGCGGTAGACAAAATTGGGTGATACGCCGCCATCGGCAGTGATGATAATATCCACAAGCTCCGGGTGTATATAGTCGTAAAGCGGGTTGAGCACCTCAAGCTTGTCCATGAGCTCAGCATCTCGGAAGTCGACTACCTTGCCGCTATTTCCCACCTCAATGAGGCTCTCGATATCAAACGGGTAGATGGGGGACAGCTTGTAGGAGCCCGCAATGGTCAGAACAGGCTTCGTAAACTGCTTCGCAGCATGACAGGCCACAGCCACACCCGAAGACACGATGCAGCCGCCATTCGCGAGCACGGCGCGGGCACTAATGACCACTTTCGACACCTTTGCCATGACGGCATAAACGGCTGCGTCCGGAATAACAGTGGCAGCGATGCCTGCAGCGTGTAGTTTCTTGGCTACCTGCTTCGCATCAGCGGTTCCGTTGGGGTAACTCTCCGTGACAATGACGCTGAAGCTGCGCTTGGATGCAGCGCGCAACAGAAAGTCGATGACGGTAGCTGAGGACGGACACGGCGTGAGAAGGATGTCATTGTTATTGATCATGTCGATTCCGGCCTTGAAGAGTGGGTCGTCGTTTGTGATCTCGTCGATGAGGCCATGGATCTCGTCAATGACTGCGTTTCGACGGTCGCGGGCCTGCACGCGAGCGACTTCGTTCGCAAACTGCGCGCCGCTCGGAGTCAGCCCGTCTTTACTAGGGCTCGGAGTCACCGAGGGTGAGTGTGGCTCTGAGGTGGATAACAAGCCGAACATGGACGTGCTTGGATCCAGCTCGTCCTCGATGTCGGCCTCACTGTCGCGTCCCGGATTCACCGCCTCGTCTACGGTGCGGATGTTTTTCAGGACGCGGCGTATGACATTTCCGCAGGTGAATTCGTGCGGCTGGGCTTCGACAAGCCTCGCGCCAAGCTGTCGGACCTGCACAATCATGCTCTCAGTGGAGGTCCATCGCCTAGCAGAGATGAAGCGTATAAGAAGGTTTGCTGTTGCGAGCGCCACATCTTTGGACCCAAAGATTTGCCGTCGCTTCAGCTGCGCAATGAACAGCGATATCTGCGTGTTGATATCACCCTTCGACGACATGGCGAATCCTCAAGCAGCAGGTTTAGAAGGAAAGCTGGGCTGGAGTTAGGTAATAATTATTCTGAGTGAGTAGCCTTCACAGTCCCGCCGTAGTCTGGGTGGTGGTGGGATGCTGCTAACCCGGAGTAAAAACGAAAATAAAGTCTTGCAATCAGAGGCAAATTGCTTTTTTTCTATTTAGAGCTTTTCCGTTAAACAAGTTTGTGGCGAGTCTAGGCGGGACACGCCTGCGCGGCCTCCGCCAGCTCGAAGTCGGTACGCGATACTGCTACGGCCGAGGATCTGAAATTTGAAATCCGCGCGCGCATCCAAACTTCAGCTCGTAGTTCAGATCCATGCTGCCGTTCGCTCGCCTGGGCCTCCGATGCGCTAGCAAGCCGGCGCGCGGTCTGCGGACATACATTATTCCCACGCGACAGCACAACGTTGTGCCTGTGTATGAGCAGACGCCGCGGCTGATTCCCAAGGGCAAGACGCCCTTGGACGTGCAGACCGAGAAGCTGTTCAAGCGGTACGACCCGCAGGGCACTAAGCAGGCCCTGTTCAACAAAAAGAACCCGGCCTGCCCTCGCGCTGGCGATGTGCTGCGTGTAGTGAAGAAGGACAAGAGCTCGTTCGTGGGCATGCTGCTGGCCCTGAACCGGAACCATTTGGGTACAACAATTCTGCTGCGCACGAAGATCAGCGGCGTGGGCGTCGAGATGCGTTTCCACGTATACCACCCAGACATAGAGAAGATTGAGCTGCTGCGCGTGCCCACAATGCGCTGGCCCAAGGAGAAGTACTATTTCGTGCGGAACTCGAAGAAGCACGACGCTGGCGACCTCGACGGCCTTGTGCGCCGCCAGGCTCGCAGCACGGCTGCGAATGGAAGGAGGTAAGAGCCGTTGGGCGACCCCCACTTGAGGCAGCTACGATACTAATGTACATAAAAATATCAATTACTTGTGAAAGTCGACACAGTGGATTCAAGAAATAAAGCAATCAATTAAAAAAAAGGGAAAAGGCCGTCTTGTTTTGTTTGTTGACACAGTGGCAGTTGCATTTTAGTCGAGGCATTATAACCAAAAGACTACTCTGAATTTTACTGCGCCCAGCAGCAGCAGCCTTAGCGGCAGTAGCCGCCGTCAATGTCGCGCTGGGCTGAAATTTGGGTCACGTGTCGCCCTTGCCCTCGACAGCGGTCTGTGAATTTTTCATCCAATGCCACAGCGCCAGTTCCGGTCTCTCTCCTAAGCAACCCATGTTCACGAAGCTGCGTTCTGCTCTGGCTATTGCGCCGCGCGTGTCGCTGGCGCCTGCCTCGCTGCGTCTGTCCGGCGTGCGCACGGCTGCCACGTTCCAGCGGACAAAGCCGCACTTGAACATCGGCACGATTGGCCACGTCGACCACGGCAAGACGACGCTCACGGCTGCCATCACGAAGGTGCTGGCCGAGGACGGTGGCGCGAACTTCTTGGACTACGCCGCCATCGACAAGGCTCCTGAGGAGCGTGCGCGTGGTATCACAATCACGAGTGCGCACGTCGAGTACGAGACGCCGAACCGCCACTACGCGCACGTTGACTGCCCCGGTCACGCCGACTACATCAAGAACATGATCAGCGGTGCCGCTCGTATGGACGGTGCCATCATTGTTGTTGCTGCCTCGGACGGCCAGATGCCGCAGACGCGCGAGCACTTGCTGCTGGCCCGCCAGGTTGGTATCCAGAAGGTGGTTGTGTTTGTGAACAAGATCGACACTGTTGACGACCCGGAGATGCTTGAGCTTGTCGAGATGGAGATGCGTGAGCTGCTGAACAGCTACGGCTTTGATGGTGAGAACACTCCCGTTGTTATGGGCTCGGCGCTGTGTGCTCTTGAGAACAAGCAGCCTGAGATCGGTGTTGAGCGCGTGCGCGCTCTGCTCGACTCCGTCGACGAGTGGGTGCCCACCCCGAAGCGTGATCTGGAGCAGGCCTTCCTCATGCCTATTGAGGCGTCCTTCAGCATTTCGGGCCGCGGCACTGTTGCCACGGGCCGCGTCGAGCGTGGCGCTCTGAAGAAGGGTGAGGAGATCGAGATTGTTGGCTTCCGCCAGCAGCCCCTGAAGGCCGTTGTCACCGGCATTGAGATGTTCAAGAAGGAGCTCGACCAGGCCCAGGCCGGCGACAACGCCGGAATTCTGCTGCGCGGCATCAAGCGTGAGGACCTCACGCGTGGTATGGTCCTGGCCAAGCCGGGCACCATCAAGCCGCACACTAAGTTCCTGTGCTCGCTCTACGCCCTGACGAAGGACGAGGGCGGCCGCCACTCGCCTTTCGGCACGAACTACCGCCCGCAGATGTTCATCTCGGCCGCCGACGTCACCGTCACGCTCTCCTTCCCTGAGGGCGTCGACGCCAGCACGCAGGTGTTCCCGGGCGACAACACGGAGATGGTCGCCGAGACCGTGCACCCCACGGCTCTCGAGGTCAACCAGCGCTTCAACATCCGTGAGGGTGGAAAGACCGTCGCCACGGGCCTTATCACTCGCATCCTCGAGTAATTTATGTACATACACCCCCCTTATTAACGAATCGATATAATCTGTAGACAGAAGCAGTGTATACACTCCAATTTTTTTTTGTTCATTTCATTTCTTAGGAACTATTATGGTGTGCGTCTATGGCGTACATCTTAGCTCTCTCTGTCCATTACTGACATACTGGTTCAAGCGCCTTAAACCATTGATATCTCGAGACTCGTGCCGTGTGCCTTATTTTAGCCGCTCCGGAGCATTCCGGCTCCCTAGCGCCCACCTATTGCTGCGGCGCAATTTGCTAGGGTTTGCATAGCGCTATTCGCGAATCCGACCTTCATTGTTTTTTTCCTGGTATCGGGCGGCGGTGGCTGCGCCTGCGGGCGCCGATAATTCGCTCGCCAACCCCACACGCGGCGTAGGGTGGACACATACTGCTAGGGTTAAGCAAGGTTCGTCGTGAGGGGCTCGAGACCACACAGTAAATTCATGCGTTGGCGGCCAAGTTTTTTATTCCTTCGAAGTGCCTTTCACAATCGGCCGGGCATCGAGTCCCCGATTTAGCTGCGACCGTTCTGGAAGTGCTCAAATGCTGCTCATCCGCTTCCCGCGCTCCTGCGTAACCCTTGCCTCAAATGCAACCTTGATCAAGATTTCCCCGCATATTCTAACGGCGCCAAAATTGAATATTTAAGTGCAAAAGGCGGCCGCCCAAAGATTTTCTGCACCCACGTTTATTCCAAAATGTCGAATCCGATGGATCTCTTGTCCGCTATGCTCTTACTTGGTGCAATCACTGCCGACTACTCTACAGCCGCTCGCACGGTATGTGTCTCCGCTTCAATACTGACAATAAAAGTTAAGCGGTGGACACGCGAAGACGGAATCAAGGGTGTCACTGAAATTGAGGGCGATCTGACCGAGCTCGCGTCCTCCTTATGCGCGCTATCCGAAGCCACCTGTGGTATTTCCACCGTGGACATTGATAGCCAAACCACTATGCAAGTCGTTGACGGCGTCGTGGGTCTGCTCGACGCCCTTTCTTCAAAGGCTGAGGACTTCAAGTCTGTTGGTGCTTCTGAAACCGTAGCGCGGTCGCTGGAAATGCTTCAGGAGCCCAGCCAGTCCATAGTCGGTGAGCTCATCGCAGCTGCCTCGAACACGGCCAAGGGCAGAGAGCTGAGGCCATACCTTCACACTCTAGAATCAGCGGTCAACACGGTCAACCCTGCATACGGAATCCCACCAGTACATTTCCCCACTCTCCTTGTGTAGGAGCTGCATGCCAACATACAATACTCGCATAGATCCTAGATCCATACATCACACTCTAAATCACCTGTAGTACAATAAACATCAACTATCAAACTAAATAAAACAACTTTTCACGGTTACGCAAGTTTATGTTTCATGATAAACATATGTGTATGAGCCATGCGGTTCCTTTATGCAGGCTCTGCAATGGCATTGCAGCAAACTTCTCTCATTTGATACTAAACCAGCACCCATAGAGGTAATTGTCAATGTTTAAGTAACACAATATTTGGAAACATCTAAAAGTTGTCCGACGAGTCTTATCACTCCACAATAGTTCACGCACGCCTCGCGCACATTGTATAGTAGACTTGATTTATAACGTACATCCTAGGTGAGTGGGCCATCCATCAGAAGGGGCCACCCTATCATGTGATGGGACAGAATCCTTCAAAAAGTCTAGATATCGAGAGCATTAAGTAAATATAAATTGAAGGCCTGGAAGGGGCGTTCGGATGCAACAGTGTGACAATGTATAGACGCATTTAATAAGTCAATCGCACTGTTGATGCCCCCCACTTCTTCCTTCAGTTATATGTATCACATAATCGGTGGCCCCTTCAGATGGGTGGCCCCTTCACCTAGGATGTACGTTAACCGATCTGAGAAGTAGGTAAGCACGCATAGCAGACAATCAGGCTAGAAACCGCCGCTAATATGCGCGAAGAAGCTGTGAGCGAGGAGATAGATAACCTCGATACTTACTCTGGTCAAATACGCACATGGAGGCGGCTGGGAAAAAATGAGGCAGCCATAACCACGCTGGAGGGCGAAGAGCTCGCTGTTGCCATTAGCCACAAAGGATGGGAAATTAAGGGCTCCGAGCAGGAACCGTTCGCAACAGTAGAAAGCTTGTTAATGATGGTCTCGCCGCTGTTCAAGCAAGCATGGGATGACGAGCTGCATTCACGGCTTGCACAGTTGGCGCAGGACTGACCAAAAACCTAGACGGCAAACGGCCGATGATCTGCTGGCCCAAATTAATTAGTGTTTATTGCTAGCTTTTCTTTTTTTGCCTAAGACGTTGGCCGAGTTCGGGTGTATGAAATTCATGCGTTTCGCTACTGCAACATTGCGTGGTTAGGTGTTCCTCAAAAATTAGACAGTGAGGCAGGCCCCCCTGTCTGTGTAGTCTAGCCTAAGCGTTGTTTTTTTGCAAATGGTGAAAGCAAAGGCTACCGTTCAGCTTAGCTCCAAGGAGTACGTCTCGCACATTGTGGCACTTCCGACTGCTGCCGTGGCCGCGCTCACAGACAGCTCGATTATGAGTCTGCCTGTGAACCTCGATGCAGCCAAGCCGTCTACTTTGTCGCCAGCTCGCAGCGAGGTCACAATGGCCGGCCTAGCTGCTTTGCCGACGACTCCAATGGCCGTGGTCAGCTGCGATGCGAAGGGCCATTTGACAATTTGGGATCTCAGATCAAAGCGGCAAGAAGCGCAGCTGGATGCGCTGAGCACGAACCTCACCGTGACGGCCATGGGCGTTTCGAACTATGGCGAGATTGCGCTCGGCACCGAGGCGGCTCCAGACGCTGAAATCCACATCTACGATGTGCGCCAGATCAAGGCTGCGAAGCCGCTGGTCAAGTACGTCGATAGCCATAATGACGACGTCACAGACCTTCAGTTTCACCCATCGCAACGCAACCAGATGGTCAGCGGGTCTACAGATGGTGTTGTGAACTTGTTCGACATTAATATCCATGACGAGGACGAGGCAGTCGTCGAGGCTTTCAACCACCAAGCATCCATACACCGCACTGGCTTCTTCACAGACACGCACGAGGCAGTACGACGGCTAAGACTAGACAATGGCCCTGCGGAAACAAGAGATCGCGTGTTTGCGCTGAGCCATATGGAGACGCTCACTGTCTACCCAATTGATGGAGAGCCAGAACTGCGAGAGGATGACCGGCCCGTCGAGTTTGGCGATCTTCGAGACGCATGGAAGTGTCAATACGTTGCGGACTATCAGAAGCAGCACTTCCTGGTGGGCTCGAACGACGAGGGCTGGGCACGCCTCGTGCCAATCTTGGATGCCTCTCCACAGGAGGCAGTGACTCTCGAGGGGGGACACGGTACCGAGGTTGTCCGTAGCTTCGACTTGTGGCAGCCTGCTGGTGCGTGCCTCACCGGTGGTGAAGATGGATGTGTGAAATTGTGGGATGTTACTGGGCAGTTCGACGCGACAAACCAGGCGGCTGAAGAGCTTGGAGCTAAGAACCGCGATCTCACTGCGCCTGGAAAGGCCGGAAAGGCTGGCAAAAGCAGTCTCAAGCGCAGCGATCCTTATTCTAAAGACAAGACCAAAAGGAAGCACAAAGCTTAGAGGCACATCACAAATGGACTTTTACACAAAAACAAAACAACAAAACAACAAAACAACAAAACAACAAAAACATTATCATGATGTTAGCATAATTATTACAAGTTTATAGAACGATTGGCAATATACTCACTTATCAAAGTCGCCGAGAATCTGCTCAATATCGTCGAAACTGTATGGCACGTAGACGACCTCAGCCCCGGCCTTGTTTCGCGTCACCTCAGCCATCTTGTGCTCCTTGAACTCTGAAAGCATTACCTTAAAGTTCACCTCACTGGACACGACGAATTTACGCACACACATGTTGTAAAACTCTCCCATTTCAATACCGTGCATGGGCCCGCTCATGCTATTGGGATCATCGATTCCTTGTTCGACCATGATCTCGTACTGGTTTGTCACTAGCAGCTTGTACAAGTTCTGGGCATTTGCCGTCAAAGATTGCAAGACAACCTTCACTGACGCAACTCCGACGCTGGCGCGGCTCTGGCCAAGACTCAGGATATCCATGTATGAAGTCTCCACCGAGTACGGCTTGAATGTCGTAGTATGGTGCCACACGAATTTATACCGGGCTAGAAGCTCTTCTGACCAGAGTAAGGGGGCATTGATATGATCAGCCGTGGCCAGCAAAGTAATGAATGGGCTTTCTACCAACCGAGCAAGGAAAGACTGGATTTTCGTGTCACGTAACGAGACGCCATCTATGCTGTTGATCACCAGGACCATATGCAATTTGTGCGTTTGGATATAGTCGAGAAACACGATTAAGCGCTCGGACGGCTGCCGCAGCCAAGTTTCAGAGACCTCCGGGTCCACAAGCACGGACACGCAGCAATTAAGGATTTCTTTGAACCCGGTGGCCGGGTTATAACCGTTCACGCATACCACAGGGACTTGCGGATCCCACGCATTCAGGAAGTCGTCGACCAAGTCCAGCTTGGAGCCTACTCCGTATAGAAGAACGCTGAACCCCTGCTCAAGCTCGAGCATCCACTGATTGTAATACTTCTTGTGCTCTTCGCTGCGGTAGTTCTGAATCTCGGAAAAGCCCTCGATGTTGCCGATGTTTGCAGCCAGCTGAACATACTGCGCGCTATCTAGTTGCGGCGCTCTAGCGAATGGCGTCGTACTGATCTTTTCGCGCTGTTTATGCTGATCGAAGTAGCCCTCAAATCCATCTGTGAAGAGCGTGTTCATGGGAGATGTTAAATCTTATTAGTTGTTGTGGCGAGGTGAAACCAATCCAAAGACCAGGTCCGCTCAGAATGATTTGAAAGCAAGCGTGGAATCGAGCGCGCTTGCCCTCTGAGTCGTGAATGGCTTGCGCTTTGTTACTGCTCACACACGCAGCCGGCCGAATTTCGAGAAACACTACCAAAAACCAAACCGCCCGCGACGATGGCCCGAGGGTCACCTCGAAGGCAATGGGCTAGGGTTATGCTTGATGGGCCTATTTGAAAATCAATTTATTTCACACAACCAGTTCAGCAGCAGTGCGAGCTTCTCGGCTCTGGGGCTCGTGTGACTATGATAACGTTTTGCCCGTCATGTACAAACATGCTGCGAATTGCTGCCACGGCAGACGGGAACCGGTTTGAGTGCAGCACCTGTCCGTACGTGTTCCCGATTGTGGACGAGACGAAGGTGTTTGACCGACAGTACATGGAGCGGAAACAAGTTGACGACATGCTTGGAGGCGAGGGCGCGTGGGACAATGTGGACCAGACAAGCGTGATGTGTCCAGTAGATGTATGCACAGGCATGAAGGCGTACTTCTACCAGCTGCAGATCCGCAGCGCTGACGAGCCGATGACGACGTTCTACAAATGCACTGTGTGCGGGCACCAATGGCGTGAGAATTAGAGCGGTTAGTATACAGAATTATTTATGAGAGACAACCAACAGTAAGTTTTTGAGATTTGCCAGCGTCTGCTTCAGGTCGGCAACGGCCAGGTCCACGGCGTTCATGAGCTGTTCAATGTCCTTGTGTAGTAAGTAAAGCGCGTATTCTACGCGGTACAGCAAGGCGCCGCGCGTCCATAGCGGGAACTTATTTGAGCCGTGCTTGATCGACGAGATGTTGTCGGCAATAAACGACTGCGAGCCGTACACCGTGATGGGATACGGCAGGGCCACGTCCAAGTACTGGCTCAGCAGAACCACGACTTGAGCTACAAAGCCCAGGGCGGCTCCGACCTGGATGGGGTCGTAGTGGTTGATGGCGAACACGGAGGGAAGCGCGAGGCCTCTGATGGTGAAATGGAACTTGCCATCCTGGATTGGGTCAATGGGGAATATTTCGAGCAGCTGAGAGGCCAGCCTGGACAGCTCTTTTGCGACGCCCGGTAGCTCTTCTGTGTCGCGCTGGGGTGGTCTTGCTCGCGTCTCGGTGTCCAGCTGCGAGGCAGTGTCGGTGCTCTTCCGGAGCATGTCATTGACCCGAGTGTCACTGGCGCGTTTTTGAGTGGCAAGCTCCTTTATTTGGCTGGTTCGTTCTCGAGCCAGATGCGTTTGCTTTTGAATGATCGCGAGGCGGCGTGTGAGTACGGACTCCTTGTCCTTCAGTGGAATGATACTCTGCGGAAGCAGCTCGTTAATCTCGGTGGATACAAGCGACGACGCGGCCCGCGCATCGTCGAGGCTGTGCTGCAGCGTCCATATATCCACCAGCATTGCGTACGACAGAGACACGAGGGTTCCCGGTTCGGTGGGGACGGCAGCCTTCGATTCCTCGGCGCTATTAGACCCCCACCCGAACAGGCGAAACGAGCGGGACTGTGATGGTGGCTTGGGTGCTGCAACAGCAGCATTGGTGTTGTCGGACGCACGCAGGTCGGCCGTGCCATTCGGCGGTACTTCCTGCATGGGTATTACAGGCACAACCGGCCCGTCGTCGGAGACTAAGACAACTGAGTCGGTGGCCGAGGCGTTTGGCCGGCGCACATGCCTCAAGTCGACGACCCAGCCGTCGAGAACCGACCACGAGGTTGTGTATGTCCAGAGTTGCAGTGCCAGCCTGAAACTCCTTCGCACCGGTGCGTCGCGGAAGCTGACGGGGTTGAATTTGGCAATTGCCACGCCGTCTTTTGTCTCAGGCCGTCGCGCTTCACTTATGTACACCGGCCGCTGCTGCTCGGGCACGTATGCGACGACGCGCCATTCGAGGGCTGCGTCGGTCGGGTTTGGCGACTTGCGAGCCAGCTCGAGTGCGGTAACGTTCGCTAACCGCATGAAAAGGCGACCAAGCCGTACCCGGATCCTGCAGGGCCCTTCGGTGGTTTCAGCGCAAGCGGAACTAACGAGGCGCGCTGCTGGCTTGGGCTTTTTGGTTTACAGCTGCGAGCCGCGCGACCAAGAGTTTTGGACCTAGCCCTTGCACTGCGATACCAGGTTAGTGGTTGTGCCCAGTGGCCAAACAAGGCTCGTTCACAGCTTTTCCTTCGCTTCTTTTAAAATTCGTGTATGCACTTCGAATGTACAGCGTTGTGTGAAGTTGTGGAGCACGCGCTTCACATTTACACTGAATTTGCGCTCGGCAAATCTCTCCGACGTTCTGGCGCCGCGATACGGCGACCACTAAAGGCCGGCGGCCGAAACCAGATCGACGACGGCAGTGTTAACGCTGCTAGTGCGGCTTCGGCGTGAGAAGCTGGCGGCGCCGGAAGCCAGCTGTAGAATAATTTTATGCCAATTCGTGCATCTCATGGTGGTTGGTGGACTAGACATAGTGGCTGTCTCGCAACGCAAAATGCAACGCTAAAACGCTAAAATCAGCTTGCGCCGCATAACCGCACTGGATCAAAACGGTTTCACGCCTGCGTTTAGTGTTTAGCCAAATGCTTTGTCGAAACGCTTTGTCGAGCACATTTTGTTTAGTTGAAGCGCGCTGCCGCTGCAAAACGGACTGCATACATCGGCGCGCGGCGCAGTCTATTAAGATTGGGAAAAGATATATGGCTGGCTTTAAACGAGTAACAAACACAACAATTTACAGCTTGGTCTCGGTGCGGGCGGCCTTGAGCACACCCTCGAGGTTCGTGGCCTTCATGACGTTGCCCTTGACCTTCAGCTTGCCGGACATGAACAGCTTCTGCGCGTTGGCCTTGCCGGCAACGAGGTTTGCGAAGTCGGCGTCGGCGACAATGAGCGTGACGTCGGGCTTCGTGGGCGCCTTGCCCTTGCCGACCTCACCAGTGTTCTTCACGTCGAGGAACCACGACTCGGTCTTGCCCTCCTTGTTCTTGATGTCGAACTGCACAACCATGTTGGCCTGCTTGATGTACTTCTTCTTCAGCTCCTCGCTGGACGAGATGCCCTGCTTGATGAGGTCGAAAGCGCTGGAGGATGGGAAGGCGGCGTCGGCAAGAGACATGTTTTGTTCGGTTCGGGGTGGGGTGCAGCAGCGGTGCGCGGTCTCGTGGTGTATATATATATTACTTGGCGGGATTTCCGTGTTTAGGTTTGTGGGGTAAGCGGGGTCGGGGAACGCCTGCTTAACGACGCGCCAGCAGATCACATGCTTTTCCGAGGCTCTGGCCACGAGCGGGGCCGTCGGCTCTGGGCACCACCGACCGCGGCGGGAAATGCTTCCGGCAGCCTGATTGATTAGTCGGGCCGCCCAATGCGGCGCTGCGGAGACCACTGAACCGCGGCGTACGACTACGCGCCCGGCCGCGCCAGTTGCACTCCTGCGTCCTTGCAGTCTACGCTCGGGACCCAGATAACGATATATCGGGTTCGACCCGTAGGGCAGCGGCTAGCCTTATGCTGTCGCTCCCATTCCCGACGCCTGGGCCCAACAACGTGCATTAAATATCGTTCTGCTGATAGCGGAACTCTGCAGCACACACACCCACCCACCACACCCACCGCCCCCAATGAGGGCCTGGAGCTCTGGGCGGCGAGCTGCCGAAAAACTCAACAGAAATTCTCGGCGCTACAGGTCCGCAATGTAGGACCGTGCGGCGCAATGTGTCTAAATCAGCGGTGATTTTTTTTCTTTCTGCTTGGTGGTGGTGGTCCTGTATTTCTTTTTTTTCACTGCGTGCTGCCGCAATGCACGCACGCGCATCTCGCGCGCCGCCACCCACCACCGGCCATGCGTTATGGTCACGTGTGCTGAGACGATTACGGCTGGCTCTGTGTGCGAGCCGCTTACAACAGCAGCAGCAGCAGCAGCCGTACCAGCAGCCGTGCGGTAGCCATTATTAGTGTACACCCTTTTTTGACAGCATGAAACTCAGCATTGTGCGCGCAGCAGCACTCTCGTCGCTTGCATGTGCGCTTCCTCTCGGTCCGTCGGCCGAGCAGCAGGGGATTGGCGCCGACGCGGCCGACCTGCGCCTCATTGAGACGGCGCCGGGCGTGCGCACGCTAATGACGTTTGAGGAGATTCTGGCGCTGAAGCGCTTGAACAAGAACTTCATGGACGTTACGGACCATGCGCAGGGCCCGCTGCGTGTGGCTGCGGCCGAGGGGTATCCTGCAAGCAGCTTCCCGTCGAAGGTTGCGCAGCGCGAGCTGTTCAGCAAGCTGAGCAAGGACCTGTCGAAGGCCGAGCTCGAGCTGAAGCTGGCTGAATTCTCGGCATTCTTCACGCGCTACGCGCGCAGCGAGTCGGGCCTTAACAGCTCGCTGTGGCTGCACTCAAAGCTGACGGAGCTGACGCAGGACCGCGACGATATCACTGTGCGCCTGTTCGACCACGAGTGGCTGCAGAAGTCGGTGATTGTGTCGATTAACGGCACGGAGAACCCGGACAAGGTTGTGGTCGTGGGCGCGCACCAGGACTCGATCAACCTGCTCGCGCCGTCGCTGCTGCCGTCGCCCGGCGCCGACGACGATGGCAGCGGCACGGTCACGACGCTCGAAGTGCTGCGCGTGCTTCTCGAGCACGGGTACCGGCCCAAAAACACCGTCGAGTTCCATTGGTACAGTGCTGAGGAGCTTGGCTTGCTGGGCAGCCAGGACGTGTTTGCAGAATACGGAAGCAAGAACGTCAATGTGCGCGCCATGCTGCAGCAGGACATGACCGGCTACTCGGCCGGCTCGCGCGAGTCGAACGACGGCAAGGACGTGCTCGGCGTTATCACGGACTACGTGGACCCGAGCCTCACTGAGTTCGTGAAGCTCGTCGTGACCGAGTACTGCTCGATCCCGTACGTCAGCACCGAGTGCGGCTACGCCTGCTCGGACCACAGCTCGGCAACGAAGAACGGTTACCAGAGCGCGTTCGTGATCGAGAGTGCTTTTGAGGACATCGACCATAAGATCCACACCACTGAGGACAAGCTCGAGTTCCTTGACTTCGACCACATGCTCGAGCACGCGAAGCTTACGCTTGGCTACGCTCTGGAGCTCGGCGAGCACAGCGATCTGTAATTGGCGAATAATTGCGGCGCGAACGCGAAAAAAGAAAAAAGAAAAAAACCTAAAGTGTTTTTTATTATTAAAAAAGAACCCCAACATTCATAGTGTATATTTGTAGACTTTGACACACATCGCAGCTGCGCACGCACGTCTGTGGCCCCCACGCCGTTGGCTATAAAGCAGCAGTAGTTAGTCGTAGTTGCAGTAGTCCTTCTTGGCGCACCGTTAGATCCATCGTATCACGCTCGCCCTAGCCCTGCTATATGCACCCGCTATGGATGATGACGCAGTTCACCGCCGAGAAATATTGGCGTTGAGTGGCACCGCAAGATGAACTTGGCCGCCGTTAACTTGGACGAATGGCTCGAGGGCAATAGCCACCTGCTGAAGCCGCCCGTGGGCAACTACTGCATCCAGCGCGGCGGCTTCACAATCATGATTGTGGGCGGGCCTAACGAGCGCACAGACTACCACATCAACCCAACGCCCGAGTTTTTCATCCAGAAAAAGGGCCCCATGTGCCTGCGGGTTGTGACCCCCGAGGGCAAGTTCGAAACCGTTACGATCCGTGAGGGCTCGCTTTACCTCCTGCCTCCGAACACCCCGCACTCGCCCGTGCGGTTTGCCGATACGGTTGGCATTGTTGTTGAACAGGACCGCCCGGCCGGCCACAACGACCGCATGCGCTGGTACTGCGAGAACTGCCAGGACATTGTCTACGAGCGTGAGTTCTTCATGCACGACCTCGGCACACAGGTAAAGGGCGCCATCGACGGCTTCAACGAGGCTGAGCGCCGGTGCAAGTCGTGCGGCAAGGTCGCGCACTCAAAGCCCGAAAGGCCGCTGCAGAAGCCCGAGTAAACGGGGGGCTTCCATCGGCCGGGGAACCTTTAAAACTAAGTAACTGGACATCATGTTCACCTCTGTTGAATTGAATGTTACTTTATTTAGTTACTCAGTCGCATAGTAAATATATATATGACCCGAACGAGTTACGACCTACTTGCGCTTGGGAACCTGGTGCTGCGACAGCCAGTTGCTGATCTTGTCGTACACAATCGTATTGGCATTGTGGAAATAGATGCTGTGGTCGCTATCAGGGAAGATATGCACATCGTAGTTTTCAACGCCGGCCAGGTCCAGCTTGTCAAGGAACGTCAGCGTGTTCTGGAAGTGCACGTTGTCGTCGCCCGTGCCGTGCATCACCAAAAACCGCTCGTGTCGCCCTAGGTTCGTCACGTTGTTGATGCTCGTGGCCCGGTAGTGCTCCGCATTGTCTTGAGGCGTGTGCATGTACCGCTCCGTATAGATCGAGTCGTACAACGCCCAGTCCGTGACCGGCGCCACGGCTACTCCGAACTTGAACGCGAGGTCCGTATCACGCTCCAGCGTCTTCAAAGTTAGAAATCCGCCATAGCTCCAGCCCCAGATAGCCGTGGTCTTTTCGTCGATGTATGGTTTCTCGTTCCATATCTTGGCCACAGCAATCACATCGTCGGCCTCAAACTCGCCCAAATGGTCTCGCACCGACGCGCGGAACTGCCGTCCGCGCTTCGCGGTCCCACGGGGATCCACCGTTACAACAACGGCATTGTTCTGCTCCGCATAAATACGCTGGAAGTCAATTTCAAGCTGCTTCTGCACCATCTGCGAGCCGGGGCCGCCATAATTATAGAAAAGCAGCGGGTGCTTCCTCTTCTCGTTGAACTCGGTAGGTAGAATCTCGCGGTAGTTCACTTCGACTCCGTTAGGAAGCTTGGCAACGCCATACCGCACTCCGCCCTTCTTATCGCCAATGATTTTGCGGCCTTCCAAGAACTTCTTCAGCTCGGCATTCTCTTCAATAACCCATTCCTTCTGTCCGGCAGTAAGGTCTGCAGGAAGGCTAATAATGCGCTGCGAAAGCGGTGCATCCGGCGCCGTATATGACACTAATGCATAGCTGGCGTCGGCCGAAAAGCTCGCCTTGTATACGCCTTCGCCCTTGAACCCCACTTCCTCCACGCCGGTCTCAGGGTGGTCTAGGGAAACACGGTACAAAGTATGCTCAATCGACGAGCGATTCGAGCCCGTGAAGTAAACATGGCGAGTCTCGAGATTCACTGCTAGATTCGAGTCGTCTACTTCCCACTCTCCCCTGGTCAGAATCTTCGGCTCTGACGCCTCGGCTGGAGAGAAGTACGCGAGATGGTTGTACCCATCAACGTCAACCGTATCAATGTACCCAGACGAACCAATGGCTCGGCTGTTGTGGGTGACCTCGAACCAGGAGCCATCAAGCTCTTTAGAAGAGTACGAGCGCGTGCGCGTGGCCCTGCGAGAGACCGGGTCCAGCACCCAAACCTCGAGCCAGTCGCTTTCTCGATTCATGAGCTTCGCGACGGCGAGATCGCCGACCCAGATCACCTCGCTGATAATTGGCTGATCCAGCGTGGTAGGAATGTCGAATTCCGCAGCTTCACGGTCGCGCGGCGTGTAGAGCCACAGCGAGACTACTGGGTTCGGGAACCCCGGCTTCGGGTACTTCAGCTCGGTCAACTCCGGGTACGCTGCCGCCGCGGCAGCCTTGTCGGAGTCGTGGCCGGTCGACAAGAAATACGGAATAGGGAACTTGGGAACAAGCGAGTCGTTCGTACGCATGTAGGCAAGGTACGAGCCGCTGGGGCTCCACCACAGGGCCGAGTCGCCAGCAAACACCTCCTCTTCATACACCCAGTCGGGAATGCCATTGAACACATCTGGTCCGCCATCGTGCGTAACGCGCTGCGTGTCGCCAGTCTCAAGGGTATAGATATAAATGTCGTTGTCCTGGACATATGCAACTGACTCTCCGCTTGGACTCCAGGTAGCAATGCTCAACGCATCGTCGCTCAATGGCGTGAACTTCTGCGTCTTGATGTCGAGAATCCAGTACCGCGAGAACGAGGAGTGTCGCCAGTGCTTGACGCCATCCGTGATAATGAGCGCATGAGAACGGCCGCGGTTCAGCGTGAAGGAGCGAACAATGTGATCATCCTCGTCCTTGTTCGTGCTGAACTTGCTGGGCGCGATGTGCCGCACACTGGATTTGTTCCCCCAAACAGCCGTGTCGAAGCCGTCCTTCGTCTGTTGAAGAAACTCGCCATTGTGGCCGTCAGCCAGCCACTCAATGTTCAAAGACTGGGCCCTGTAGGTACCGTTGCGGAACTCGCTCAAGGAGAGCGCCGGGATGTGCTTGTGGGGGAAGAAGCCCGGCCAGCCCATGCTCGTTCCCATGCCTATGACGCCAAGCATGACCAGCGACACTGAGATAAAGACAATGGACACGACGTTACCAAACTGGTGCGTCGTGATGCGGCCCTTGCTGCTCGGGCGCGGCGTAAAGTCCGGCAGGTTCAGCTCGGGGTGTTTCTTCTTTTCGGCGTCAACGCCAGCGTCAATGCCAGCATCATCCTCGAATTCCTCGGGGACCGGCGGCTCGTGCGCCGCTAGGTTCGCGTACTTAGCCGACGCCATCGAGTGCTTATTTCTTGGCGTTATTCCTTGGCCAACTGCGAGCGCTTCGTCACTGGAGTGAGGCGCGTCAACGTTGTTGTTCCCAAACGGGAAATCACCGGCCACAGTGTTAAATGGTTAGTCAGCACGTATTGCGGCTAACGGCGCCCGCATGATATTACTGTCACGAAACGAACTACTAACTGGTTTTAGAGAAGCCAACAAAAAAATAAAGCAATTAAATTTACAAAATTAAGCTTTTTGTTCTTTTTTTTCGGTGGCTTTCTATTCTAAGGGTTAAGGTAAATGCTAAAAAGAGGGTAGTTCATTGCTTGTAATTCTTGTTTTCATTGTAAGTGTAATTGGGGGGGTGGTGGTGCTATCAATGCAACCACAATAAAGAATGGAAATGTGGCTGTCGCTGAGCCAATTAAGACTGTAACACAGTGGAGCTGCTTTTTTTCTCTCTCATCTAGCCGCGCTCAGTTCGGGATGGGTGTAATCTCTTCGTCCCTTACGTCGCGGTGCATGTCGCCTCCAAACGGCGATTCTGCGGACCTGTGGCCCTCTGGGCTCATTAGAACGTCCAGAGCCTCACCATCGGCGCCCACTGTAGCTGAGCTCTGCTGCCTGACGAATTGCCTGAATGTCTCGACCTCCTCAATGATCACGGAGCGCAGCTCCTCCATGTCCTCGATCTGCTCGAAGCTAAAGTCGAAAAGCGCCGGACACGAGGGCTCATCTGCGGGGTCGTGCCACACCTTCAGATATGGATGCGTAAGAGCGGTTTCGACGTCTATTCTGTTTGTTGGATCGAACGTCAGCATCTTGGCCAGCAAATCAAGAGCGTCCGGGTTCGCGTAGGGGAAGAAATAGGACAGCGGGATTGGCGCACTGTAAGGTAACGAGCGCAAGTACTCCTGGGCCCTTTCGGACCCGACGCGCTCTAAGGTCTGCTCTGACGGTGTTCCAAGGACCTTCAAAATCTGGTTAAGTTGGTCGAAAGGGGAGTCACCCTTGAAAAACGGCTTACCGCCCAGCAGTTCAGCCAAAATGCAACCTACAGACCACACGTCGATGGCCTTGGAATAGTTATAGAAGCTGAGCATGATTTCTGGCGCCCGATACCACCGGGTGGCAACGTACTCCGTCATGGCATTCACTTCTTGTGAGGACTCATCGAAGCCGCGCGCCAAGCCAAAATCGCAGATCTTGACTTCGCAGTCCGCATTCACTAGCAGGTTTCCTGGCTTCAGGTCGCGGTGCAACACGCCGGCACTATGGATATATTTCAGACCAACCAGGATCTGATATATGAAGGACTGGTAGTGGCTATCAGTCAGTGGTTGTCGCGAGCGAATGATCTGGTGTAGATCACACTCCATGAGCTCTTCGTACAGGTACACTTCATTGAAATTAGCCGGATTGACCACATCGAGGTCGTACAGACAGGTGATGTTTTTGTGCCCGCGGAAGTGGATAAGCAGTTTCAACTCGCGCAGAGCCCTTTTGCACAGAATCTTCTTGCTGAAAATGTTTGTGATTTTTTTTACGGCCACCCCGGGCGAATTCGGGCATTTCGCCGCACAGACCACGCCGTAGGCGCCGCGGCCCAGCTCGCGCGTGAGCTCCAGGTGCTTATCAATGATGAAGCTCTGATGCGACACCGTGTACGCTCTGCGTGTGAGATCCTCCATCGTCCCTCAACTTCCCGGCGGCGTACGCTGCGGTTAAGGCTGCTTCTAGTCTAGAGCTTACACCTAATTACTTAAATCACTGGCCTAAGGCTTGTGTGGGAGGTTAAATCAGCGCCGTATCCTGTAGCCGAGTGCTATTTTTGGATCTGTCTACCCTGCATAACCGGGGTACAAAAATTCGGTAATCAGATGGCAGGGCCGCTGCAAGTTCGAACACCGCTGCAGATATTACTGAGGCTCCTATACGCCCAGGTGCTGCTCTAAAGTGGATTAAAACTGGTAGTAAATTGTATTGAGGTCAACATAAAGTGCGGTGTGAGCCTTAATTATGCCGTGCCACTCGGCGTCGATTACTACCGCCCACCAAACGATACCGAACAACGAGATGAGCTTGTCGAGCTTGTCAGGGTGGTGGCGGGCGAATTATGCATGTTCTTGGCATAATCACTGAGTCTCGTCAACAGAAGGCGTCTCGACGCGAGAGTGACGTATTTCGCGCGTTTTTTTAGCCGCCGCGCATGGCTCAGGGTTGCGTACAATCTGGGGTACGCGCAAAAATTCACAACACAAGATGTAAATTTAGCAGGCGCAACGAGACGAGCCCTCGTACGGCGCTGGCATTCTCCACCTAAAAATAAATAAGCAGGCCGTCGTTATCTATGCGACATATCCATCTGCAAAGGCGTTTTATTGCATAAGTAGTCATATAGAGAGCTCTACGGAGAGACAGCAGTACCGTATGTTAGACCACCTCATGCAGATGCACGCCTAATTTAGGGCTTACTATGTATGTACGTGGGCCAAGCCAGAGTGCTCGATACGGCCTTCCCAGTCATGAATAATTAACTAACTAAATCTTTGTTATTTTATATGACGCGCGGACCCTAGATCTGGGAGCTAAACGGCACTGGATCTGACATGCATGCATGCATGACCTACTTGATCGGTTAGCTTGATATTGTGGCGCATTGCGGCGGTGCCATGGAAATATTTCGTTACTACATAATAAGTATACTTCGCTTCGTGTGTTTAAAGCTTCGACTCGGGCTTGTCGCTCCCAGCAAATTTCTGAGCAATGATACGGCGCTGAATCTTGCCCGTAGCCGTCTTCGGCATAACGTCCGTGAAGAAGATCTTCGTCGGCACCTTAAACTTAGCCGCCTTGGAAGCTACGTAATCCCTAAGTTCAGTTTCGGACGCCTTCTTGCCCGACGCAAGTACTATGACTGCGTTGACTTGCTGACCGTACATTTTGTCGGGGGCCCCGAATGCAACCGCCTCGCTCACCGAAGGGTGGCTGAGCAAAATGCTGTCAAGTTCAATCGGGGAGATCTTCTCGCCGCCACGGTTGATGAGCTCCTTGATGCGGCCCGTGATGACCAGCATTCCGTCGTCGTCGATTTTGCCCTGGTCGCCCGTACGGAAGTAGTGCGTTCCCTTGGTGAACGACTCAGCATTCGCCTTCTCATTGTTCAGATACCCAGGTGTGACGTTAGGTCCGCGAACGCTGATCTCACCCTCGGTGTTAGGCGGAAGCACATTGTCCTTGGCGTCAAGAATGACCACCTCGACACCATGACCCACGCCAACAGTGCCCGGTTTGCGAAGGTCCGGAGACAGACTGTTGGATGTCATTTGGTGGCAAGCCTCAGTCATAGCATAAGCTTCAAGTACAGGAGCATTGAGCTTCGACTCGAGTTCATGGAACACGGATGGCGCCAGCGACGAGGAGCAGGAGCGAATGAACCGAATAGACGGAGCAGGGTTCATCGGAATCGGGCTCTTCAGCAGAATCTGATGGATTGTTGGCACCGCAGTGTACCATGTAGCTCCGTGTTTCTGCCAGTGGCCCCAGAAGTGGCCAGCCGAGAACTTCGGCGCAATGATCACGGCACCACCGGAGCCCAAGGGCGCCAAGAATCCAGCAAGAAGACCGTGTACGTGGAACAGCGGCATGACGAGATACGACACGTCTGCCTCGGTCAGCTTGTACGTGCCGATGATGTTGCGCACAGTTGCCAGCATATTGCGGTGCAGCAGCGGTACCGCCTTAGGACGGCCAGTGGTGCCGCTCGTGTGCAGCACGAAGGCAATGTCGTTAGGCTGCGGGTCCCGCGGCTTGCCGGCCACTGGCTTAGCCTGACCACGCGTGACGAGCTCAATTGCAACCTTCTTGCCATCCCACCAGACCTCCGCCACGCTCACATTGAACTTCTTCGCAGCAGCAACGGCGGCGTAGTTGTTCGAAACACTGCCGCGAGGCACCAGAATGAGACTCGACTTCATGTCGTCGATGTAGAACTCGAATTCCTGCTGCTTGTAGTTCGGGTTCAGCGGCGCGGCAATGAGAGCCGAGCCCGTCACGCCAAGGAAGGCCGTGGCGAACTCGAGGCTGTTTGTGAGCGAAATTGAGACGGCACTCTGCTCGCCGAGCAGACGGCCGCCGTCCAGCGCCGCAAGGTCGGCCTTGAACTGGGCAATGACCGAGCGCAACTGGCCAAAGCTCAGCTCGGGCCCGCCGTCAGGAATCGTGACGGCCCGATTCGTCTCGGGCACGTTTGCAACAAGCCTTTCAAAAACAGACATAGCCTCTCGTCTAGAATGTCAGGTTCCAGAAGCCAGAGGGTTTTAGGCCGCCCGTCGCTTAACTCAGTCACCGGCAATGCAGGTGACTGGCGGCCGTTAATCTCGCCCGACCATAACCTAACCACGTGGGTGATGGTTTTCGCGCGGTCGGACGCCGCTCGAGCGCCCGAGCCTTAAATTTGTTGGGAAAGGCAGGCACGAAATTGTGCTGATGCCAAGTCGGCTATTTCAATGCGAATTTCATTGCTGGCGTTTGTATGCAGCATCTTAGAAATTCGGGCTCTAGTCCCTCTGTTGCATTTGGTCATTAGAGTCTTTATTTACTGAGATTTTGAAAGGGGAATACGAACGCGACCGCACAAATCTTGGCTCGGCTCCGAAATAGTCCGAATTGAGACTTTCCTACAGTCCATCTGCCAAGGACTTTTCGTAGCCATTATTTAGGTATAAGACATTGAGCCTTGGCGAAGGTGCCCGCACTTTCTCCTTCATTTTAAGTTTGGTCCTGCGGCAAAACAAAACAAAAAAAAAGAAAAACAAAAAAACAAAAACATCCCCTCATCGTGCACTAACGGTCGCTAAGCATAGCCATGTTAGCATGCCACCCTAAAGTCTAGCACTTACTATAATTGACAGCGCACTGTTTTTCTCGGGGGAATTGTCGGCACCGCACTGTGATTACATGGTTTAATTCCGACTTCGAAATGCGCGAAGAGTGCCTGCCTGCTCCCTGCGGCACTTCATTCCGGCCGTTGTTTTTGTTTCACTTGTCTTCCCGCACATGCCATCTAAGCATAAATAAGGTGATAGTGCCTTTCATGCCGCTAGTCCCCTTACCCTATCTGTCTCGATTTAGCGGTGCGCACGAGCGTCTGCGAAACTATTCACGCCTCTAGCTCCCCTGGCGTCGCATATGATCCAGGATGCGTTCTGGACGCACGACTACGCGTCCGGGTTCGAGGCGCTGCGTGAGTCCCTAAGAAGCGGCGGGCTAGAGAACAGGCAGTTTCTCGCTATGGTGCGCGAGCGTGCCCGCATTGAGCACCTCCACGCCTCTCAATTAGCCCATCTGTCCCAGGACCCGGCTCTGCACGCATCCCAGGAAGTCGCAAACTCGAGGCCATCTACTTTGCAAGCGTCTCTGGATGCGTTCAATACTGAAAACGTGAATAGCGCCATCCTGCATACACGCATAGCTACCGATCTGGAGAAAAAGGTACACGACCCGCTGCTCAAGTGGTGCAATATGTACTCGCAGAAGGTAGACGCCTGCTTGTCCAAGCTCTCAACATTAGTGGCCAGATATCAGCGCATGCTTCAGGACACAACAAAGCAGCGTTCTGTGTACTACGAAAGGTGTCGCCGGAATGAGGATATGAGCACTGGGAACTCGCCTAGGGATCCGGTGATAAGCACCATCCGTATGCTGCGCGAGAGGCTCAATTCGCGTAGAGACAGTGCGTCGAGCGACCAGTCCCGCTCAGAGTTGGCGAACGGAACCGTGAAAGGGGCCGAGTTCACCGTGGCGGGCCTCGACTACACAAGAAGGCAATTGGCAGACCTGTTTCACCTTCTGTTGGGTGATATCATGCTTTCGGAGTATAAGGTTCCCCTGTTAGGATCCTATCCAAACGTGTGTTCGGGCTCTATGTTAGCAACCGCCGCGCGAAGGCACTTGCGTAACGACAGCTTTGCGTACACCGAGAAGTTCGGACAGTCTTTAGTCGACTTGGGGTTCCTTCGCCCCGTCGGCCAAATCTCCAACAAGTTCCAAAGCACCCATAGTTCACATTACCAGTGGCAGCCTGCCGCATTCGCCCTGATTGAGGAGGCATCTGACGATTCTGAAATAGACTCTACCTCAAGCCATGCGGCAAGCGATGATGCGGCCTCGGCAGAGTCCGCAGGCTCGGTCAATACCTCCTCGGCCTCCGTGCTGGGTGCCAGCGATGCGAGCGAAGAGCGCTACCTTCAAGCCGTGCTCGAGCTTGATGTATTCAGATGTGACATGGAAGTGGAGATGATGCAGATTTACGAGTTTCTTGATCGCCTATCATTGGACAGAGAGCGTGCAATCCAAGCGGGAATGCGTGATTTCATCAAGACCGCGTTCCGCTTGGAGGACCAGCGTGATATGCAAATAAGGCTAAATGCCGCCCAATCCGCAGTAAATCCGGATCTTGATTTGGCAGACCTCGTGGCGCGCTACGAAACAGGTCCTTTCATACCCACAGTGACTGTATTCAAGGGCTACTACAATGACAGTGTGGCTCAGACTTTTGGCGTAGATCTGGAGCAGTCGCGGTTCTTCGTCGACTTGACTATACACTGGTTCGAGGCTCACCACGATGAAGTGGCCATTCTGCGACTCTGGACGGAACCCGAGCCCATTTCCGAGGCCTACAAACTGCGAGCTCAGGTCAACACCGGGCGGCCCTTCAATGCGGAGGGTATTTACAAGTTTTTCTCGCCATCTGTCGTTGTGTCCGTGTTGATTCACTTTTTATTAGAACTTCCCGAGTCTCTTGTTCCGTTCACTGTGTACGACCGAGTCAAGCAGGTATACACGACTGAGCAGCCTTCCGTGGACGATATTGTGAGCATTTTCATGCAGGCCCCGGTCGAAAACGTACGTGTTTTGCAACAAATAATAGAATATTTGCGGATGGTTTTCGATCACGATGATGATAAAGACGCGTATGCCAAGCTCGCAAAGTCTTTGGCTCTACCACTCGTGCGTCCGCGTGCGCCATCTTCGGTGACAATGCACGACAAGCACCCTGCATTGCTTATAGCGGATCTTTTGAACCGCGGGCCCGAGATCTTCAGAAGCCTTTCTGTCAAACAGACCATGGCTGAGGAGCGGAAGGATCAGCATCAGCCACGCATGCAGCGCAACCCGCACAATTCGCAGAATATTTCGAGTTCCAGCCTAACACCATCAGGAGACGCGGCGGGCTCGCCGACACCAGGGTCGCGGCGCGTTATTAGCGCAAACACACTGCGGCCTTTAAGCCTTGCATCGCCGCGGGGATCTTCAGCGCGCACACACGTCCCAGAGTCTGGCGATGACTCGGCAACTACGCCGATTCGAGGCCTAGGTATCAATGCGATGCTTCCAATTGCAAAGACGCCGGTAGCAACGCCTCCGATGTCGCCGGATGAAAGCAGAAGTACGAGCAGGAACGTGTCACCGCAACAAAGCTCATCGCCAGGCCTCAGGCCGCTGCGCACGTCCACGCTGAGCCTCGATATACCGAAGCGCCAGCACAGACAGCATTAACCGTGCTTTAATTATTATTCTTTATTTTTTTGGGGTATCTAGCTATATATAACTCAAATATGTACAATACACTTCTAAAGTTTCTTTATTTTTTTACAAAGTGACAATTTCTCTGAACAAATCGCCACACGGCACTTTGGCGTTTAGCCTAGCACAGAGCAGGAACGCGCCGCTCAATTTGCGGTGCAGTCCGTAAGTCTCCTCAGGAGGAGGTGTGAGGCGCTCGCGAAGCATGAGACGAATGTTACCACGTACTCTATCTGTGACAGTTTGGTTGCGGAAGTCGTATGTGGGGCTTCGGAAAGGCTCGCCCAGGATGATGATCGAGTCTACGTGTGCATCTCGCATAGCCTTCGATTCAAGACCCGTGAGGTACCCAAGCTCTACCGAGTAGTGCTCACACGCCTCGCGATCCTCGCGCACAGCTGCCCGGAGTACATTGAGATACTTATCCACAAAGGTTTCTGAGTAGTCTCGCGTAGCACCGAAGTCTAGCAGCTCTAACTGATTCGTGTTCTTGTTCAGCAGAAAGTTAGCCCAATTGGGGTCGGTCTGCATGAATCGGAACTTCGCGATTTCGAGGAGACAAAGCCGCATAGTGCGAGTGGCAATGTCGTCGTGGACTTCTTGGGTCTGCAGATCGGCTGGAAGCTTTGTGATCTCGAGCCCCTCGAGATACTCCATGGTAAGAACATGTTTTGTGCTGTGATCGGTGAAGACTTGCGGAACCTTGTAGCTCGCGTGCGACGGATCTTTGGCCAGCAGCTCCGCGTACTTGATGGCGCAGTTAGCTTCACGAACATAATCGCATTCCCAGGCCAGTTCTGTGCGTGCGTTCTCAATGGTTTTGTCAAGGAACATGCCCTCAGGAAGAAGTCTGGAGCCAAGCAGAAGCAACGATAACGTGCTCAAGTCAGAGTCGATGCTGCCCGCTACGCCGGGGAACTGCACCTTCACAGCCACCTTCTGATCGCCGATTCTAGCACGGTGCACTTGGCCAATGGATGCAGCAGCGAAGGGGCGATCTTCGAACTCGGTGAAGAGGCTGCGCCAGTCCGCGCCAAGGTCCCCGGTCATGACCTTCTCAAACTGCTTCGGCGGCATGTAGTTCGCCTTGCTCTGGAGTTTTGCCAGCATCTGCTGGATCTCTTTGGGTACAACCTTCTCGTCCTGGAACGAAATAAGCTGGCCGATCTTCAGGGCTGCGCCGCGCATGCGGCTGAGCTTGCGCACCATTCTGTCCAAGTTTCCTTTGCTGAGAAGCAAGCTTCCGTCGCTACTTCCGCCGCCCATGCGCTTAAGTCCCTCACTGAGCATTCCCACGCCAAGGCTCGTGGCTAGCTGGCCGTAATGGTACATGCGCTCGAACTGCGACGTTGGAACGCGTGAAGCCTCCATCTCGTCCTGGCTTTTCTTTCCTGAATCCGAGTACTCGCGCACAGGCCAGGGCCTGCTTCGTATGAGTGCTGAACGTCTCCCCAAGTAGCGGATCATGGCTCGGGCAGGTTCACTATTTGGCTCTCTTCTCTCTCTCCACAGCGGTGAATGAACGCACAGCGTGCTTTTAGGGTTACGCAGCCTCGAGTTTGGTGTCGGCGCTTCTAGGCCTAAACAGGCCGCAACCTTCAGTAAACTCGAGAGAAAGATGCCGGCGCTCAGCAATTGCACATTGGGGTCCACTTCAAACAAGCCTGTGGTGTCTATAAATGTACTTCTACTTGCCTTAAGGCTAACAAACGATCTACGCACTCATGAGCTCCTATAGTTAGAAAGATCACTTTTTTTGATACATCTGATGGTTGAAAATCATGTAAATATGTAGTTCGCGGATGCAGTGTTGCGTTTTTTGCCGCGTCCAAACACCTTCAATTTATTTTCCAATTCTGTTTGATTTCGCTTCCCTTACCTAATTTTTTTTGACCGCTTCTGACATTTTCAGCGTCAAGATTATGGAGCCGTCGCAGAAAAAGCAAAAGACCGAGAAAGTCAAGTCGAAAGCTGCAATGGAAGACGCAATTCGGCTTGAGGACGGTCCCCAGAACCCCTGGACGCAAAAGGAGTTCTCGAAGCGCTACTATGACATCCTCAAGGTGAGGCGCGAGCTGCCAGTATACACGCAGCGCAAAGAGTTCCTGAAGATGTACCACAACAACCAAATCATGGTGTTTGTTGGTGAGACAGGAAGTGGTAAAACCACGCAGATCCCTCAGTTTATCGCCATGGACGAGCTGGCGCGCGGCAACACGGAGAGCCAGATCGCGTGTACGCAGCCGCGGCGTGTGGCGGCCATGAGCGTTGCGGACCGCGTTGCCACGGAGATGGACGTCTCGCTAGGTGCCGAGGTCGGTTACTCGATTCGATTCGAGGACCGGACCAGCGCGGCCACGAAATTGCGGTACATGACGGACGGTATGCTTCTGCGTGAGGCCATGAGCGACCCAGAGCTGTCGCGGTACTCGTGTATCATGCTTGATGAGGCACACGAGCGTACTCTATCCACTGATATTCTAATGGGCCTGCTCAAGCTTATCTGCGTCCGCAGGCCGACCCTGAAGGTCATCATCATGTCTGCGACCCTGGACGCAGAAAAGTTCCAGGCTTATTTCGGCGGCGCGCCACTCCTGGCGGTGCCGGGACGCACGCATCCAGTGGAGATTTTCTACACGCCGGACTATCAGGAGGACTACCTTGTATCAGCAGTGCGCACGGTCTTGCAGATCCATGGCTCGGAGCCAGCCGGTAGTGGAGACATTCTTGTGTTCTTGACCGGAGAAGAGGAGATCGAGGATGCGTGTCGCAAGATCAGCCTCGAGGCTGACCAAATGGTACGCGAGCGCCCGCAAGTGGGCCAGCTAGCCGTTTACCCTCTATATGGTTCGCTTCCACCGCAGCAGCAACAGCAGATTTTCAAAAAAGCGCCTGAGGGCGGGCGAAAGGTCGTCGTGAGCACGAACATTGCCGAGACCTCCCTTACCATTGACGGCATTGTATATGTGATCGATCCTGGATTCTCGAAGCAGAAGGTATACAACCCTCGGATTCGGGTCGAGTCGTTGCTTGTGTCACCGATCTCGAAGGCCTCGGCCCAGCAGCGCGCGGGTCGTGCCGGGCGTACGCGGCCCGGCAAGTGCTTCAGACTGTACACTCAGGAGGCGTATAAGGCCGAGCTGGTCCAGCAAAGCTATCCGGAGATTCTGCGGTGCAACCTTTCGAACACTATTTTAGAGCTCAAAAAATTGGGTATCGACGACCTTGTGCATTTTGACTTCATAGACCCGCCGGCGCCTGAGACGATGATGCGGGCGCTGGAAGAGCTGAACTACTTAGGATGCATTGACAACGAGGGCAACCTCACGGAGCTGGGTCGCCAATGTTCGATCATTCCGCTCGACCCCACGCTGGCAGTCACGCTAATTGCGTCGTCGCAGCTGAAGTGCAGCGAGGAGGTGCTGTCCATTGTGGCCATGCTGTCGGTGCCGTCAGTGTTTGTGCGGCCGCACAATGCGCGGCGCGAGGCTGACGACGCGAAGGCGACGTTTGCCGACGAGACAAGTGACCATCTCACACTACTTAAAGTCTACAATGATTTCACAGCCGAGTACGAGGCCGATAAGCAGCAGGCGTCGAAGTGGTGCTGGGAATACTACTTGAACAATCGCTCGCTGACGAGCGCGCGGTCGGTGCGGAACCAGCTGCGCAACATTATGCAGCGGCAGGGCCATGCGCTCGTGAGCACGCCGCCGACTCACAAGCACTTCGACTCGCGTATCAAAAAGGCGTTGGTGAAGGGCTTCTTTATGCAGGTAGCGAAGCGACAGGGTACGAAGAAGGGCCTTGTGACGGTGAAGGATAACCAGGAGGTTATGATCCACCCGTCGACGGTATTGTCACCGCGCGCGTACGACTTTGTGCTGTACCACGAGTTTGTGTTAACGACAACTAACTATATCCGCACCGTGACGTGCGTTAAGCCCGAGTGGCTTCTCGAGCTGGCGCCAGCATATTACGACTTGAAGTCGTTCAGCCGCGGCTCGGCCGATATGGCTATTGCCCTCGAGCACGCGAAGCAGCGCCTCGACAAAAAGCACGCAAAACAATAGAAGAAGCCAATGGCGAATGCAGAAGAGAGAGAAACAAAAGAAAAGCAAAAGCGCGCAGTTGATTTAAATCCCTAGCATGTATTTTTATTCTTGTCTTGTTTCCTTTTTTTTGTATTTTTGAGGTGCCGCGGTCCACGAGCACGCAAGCGCCGCATCGCTCGCCTCGGCGCGAGAAACGACACACTATAACCGCACCCTCGTGCCGCCGCTCTGGCATGAGCAACGTTCATATAATGTCAAACATTAGCGCCAGGGTTCGGGCGGGTATGTGGGGCTGCAGGATGCGCCGTTGTGCTCCCCTCCGCCAAAATCGTGCATGCACCCTTACCTCGGACGTGTTAATAAGGTGGAAACGCGGCAGACGTTGCGCCGTCGAAAATCGCGTCTGGATCGTCACGCTCTAGACTGCTATTGCAGAGCCACGTCCGTGCGCACGCCTGGGGACCCGCAACGCACTCTTGTGTGAATCCGCGCATATTTAATGCCGCCCTTCATACAGTTGCTGCGCTTAAGCCCCTGCCGCGCTCAGGCGCAGCCGCCTGGCCCTGGGCCCGCCCAACATCATGATTTACCTCCGGCACACCACGACGCACCCTAGCCCTGTAATTGGGCGCCCCAATAGGTGCGTCGCCTGACGAATGCATCTGTAAGCTGCAGCAGTGCGCGGAGCAAACACGTCAGCCAGATCTCAATATATAATAGAGGGTTCCCGCTCTTGACCACGAGTTCTGTATCCCTCCTAATTGTTGAACCACTATGTCTGAAGCTGTTGCCGACATTGGCCTCATTGGCCTGGCCGTCATGGGTCAGAACCTCATTCTGAACATTGCCGACCACGGATACGACGTTGTTGCTTACAACCGCACGACGTCGAAGGTCGACCGCTTCCTCGAGAAGGAGGCCAAGCCGTTCAAGAACATCCACGGCGCTCACTCCATCGCCGAGCTGGCTAAGAAGCTGAAGCGTCCTCGGCGTGTCATCATGCTCGTCAAGGCCGGCTCTGCCGTTGACGACTTCATTGCTCAGCTCATTGAGCACTTCGAGCCCGGTGACATCATCATCGACGGTGGTAACTCGAACTTCAACGACACGAACCGCCGTTACGATGAGCTCAAGGCTAAGGGCTTCCTCTACGTTGGCATGGGTGTCTCCGGTGGTGAGGAGGGCGCTCGCTACGGCCCCTCGCTCATGCCTGGTGGTGACGAGCGTGCCTGGCCGCACCTCAAGTCTATCCTGCAGGACGTTGCCGCTAAGTCTGATAACGAGCCATGCTGTGACTGGATTGGACCTGCTGGTTCGGGCCACTTCGTGAAGATGGTTCACAACGGTATCGAGTACGGTGACATGCAGGTCATCTGCGAGGCCTACACTATCATGCGCAAGGTCCTCAAGCTCAGCAACGACGAGCTCTCGCAGGTCTTCGCTAAGTGGAACAAGGGTGTTCTCGACTCGTTCCTTATCGAGATCACGCGCGATGTCCTCGCCTACAAGACGAAGAAGGGCGAGCCGCTTGTTGACAAGATCCTCGACGAGGCTGGACAGAAGGGTACCGGTAAGTGGACTGCCATCACGGCCCTCGATATCGGCATGCCCCTGACTCTTGTCTCTGAGGCCGTGCTTGCTCGCTGCCTCTCCTCGCTGAAGGAGGAGCGCGTGCGCGCTTCGAAGATCCTTGAGGGCCCCGCCATCGAGGACTTCAAGGGCGACAAGCAGGAGTTCATCGACCAGGTCGAGCAGGCTCTTTACGCGTCGAAGATCATCTCCTACGCCCAGGGCTTCCAGCTCATCCGTGCCGCCGGCCAGGAGTTCGGCTGGGACTTCAACAACGCTGGTATCGGTCTCATGTGGCGCGGTGGCTGCATCATCCGTTCGGTCTTCCTCGCCGACATCACGGCCGCTTACCGCAAGGACCCCCACCTCGAGAACCTGCTGTTCTACCCGTTCTTCAACGACGCCATCAAGAAGGCCCAGCCCTCGTGGCGTAAGGTCATCGCGGCGTCGACCATCCACGGTATTGCCACGCCCTGCTTCTCGACCGCCCTCACGTTCTACGACGGTCTGCGCACCGAGCGTGGCCCTGCTAACCTGATCCAGGCCCAGCGTGATTACTTCGGTGCCCACACCTTCCGCGTCCTGTCCTCCGAGGCTGACGCCGAGTACCCGGCCAACAAGGACATCCACGTCAACTGGACTGGCCGCGGTGGTGACATCTCCTCGTCTACTTACCAGGCTTAGCCACGCTCTGGCTACCCGAAGCTAAAGCTATAAGTATTTAGTGCTATTCATCATATAAGCTTTGACATGAGATCCGTCCTATTGTTGTTGTTCTTGTTCTTGCCGTGTGATCAAGAGAGTTTGTGTTGTGTGTGTCTGTGTGTGTTTTGAGAAATAATAAATAGTTGGTTAGTTAGTTACGTCAATTAATTAGAAGCGTTTGTCGCTAGAATGCTAGAATTAGTAGTCTAAGTTTTTGTGTTGCGGTGAAGCTAGGCACGCAGTTCACTAATGTCCATGCGGTAAATAGCCGTGATAAAGTTGTCGAACAATACGTCGCCATCCGCGTCGCCAATAGAGAAGAAATTCGGATCATCGCTAAGCACGCGCGTTGCCAGCTGCCCTTTATGAGCTTTTACCAGGCCTCGAGCAATAGCCAGTCTGTCTTTCAAGGCTGCCTGCAGCCGGAACGTCTTCCCCTCAAACAAGCCACGACCGCCGAGCTTGGCCCGATTGGCTAGCGACTCACTGAGTTGCTCATCTTGTAGTCTATACTCATCAACTGGTACCAGTGAGCCTATGCTGAGGGACGCGCTCACCCATGCAGGAGTCACAAATGCTTCAGCATCCGCTAAACATTGAAGAAATTTGGGGGTCTTGAGCATGCGCGGTGCTACCAGAATCCGTGCTGGATATGCCTTGACTATGCTGATCCCAATCTTGTGGCACTCCTTCGAATTTGGCAAGTCTTCCACGCCGCTGAACATTACTCTAGTAGGGCTCTTCTCTTTCGAGCTTTGTTGTTCCCCTTGTGTTGGCCCAGGCTGTTGTTGCTGGTTCTGCTGTTGTTGCTGCTGCTGCTGCTGCTGCTGCTGCTGCTGCTGCTGCTGCTGCTTGTTTGTGGTGGAAGGAGACGGCGACGAAACGCGGCGCTTCTTAGATGGCGCTGACCCTGCCTCAGTATCCATGTTGCTGCTGCGCCTATTTGGCGGAACCTCGCTTGAGGGCGTCCGCGCATGTGCATCATTTTTTGAGTTGTTGGGCGAGCCACTTCTAGGCGATGGTGTTGTTGCGTGCTCAACGGATCGGCGCTTTTTGTCCTCCTCATCCTCGATACCTGCCTCCAAAGGAGGTAGCTTACCATGCCTGTCGCGCAGTTTTTTGAGATACTCGCTTTCAACGATCATTGCGTCGTGGAGCCAGTCATCAGCCTTCTGCTTCGCGTGTCGTTTCGGCCTCGGCTCTCTCTCAATCCTAAGCTCTTCTGGTTTGGCGAACTTCATCAGTACGCTGGGAATAAGCTGTTTGTTGCCTATCAACGTGGACATGGCAATTTTCTTTGGGAAGTAGGTGAATCGTCGCTGGCTTTCGTCCTGACGGCTCCAGTTCGCGTAGGATTCTTCGAGCCACAAATGGTTCACGACTGGTATCCCCCACTTTTTTGCAGCACTGTATTTTGCACCCGACTCATAGGCAGTAATGAGGTGCGTGGTGTGCCTTTCGGCGAGCTTCCCCGTGTATTTAGCACCTAGTGACTGGATTAACGACTGCAAATATGCTCGCGCATCGCCTGTGTAATTTGATACGCCAATTACAAGTCCACGCATGCTATGCATACCGTCTTTGACCTCAGGGTAGTGCAGAAGATGGCGAGTCGGCAGCTCGAATTTCTGGTGAATCATGATCCAGTACAGCCAAGTGATGTTGCCGATGATCACACCTTTCTGCTTGCACGCCTGAATGTATTGCTCGCCCTCCCTCCACTTGCCCAAGTACACCTGTGCGTTAGCCAAGTTTGTCTCTACGGAGCCGCCATTCGTTTCAATAAGGAAGCGCACCGTTTTCTCAACTTTGTCGCTAAGGCCTAGGTCACTGCTCAGAAACACGCGGCGACTTTCCAAGATATTAGACCCCAGCGACTCACGAACAGATTGCTGTACCGCAAGCCGTGGAGTATCGGTGACTGGAAACGTCCCTGTGAGATCCTGCGTCGAAGAACTCTGCTGTAATATTTCATCTTCGAGCTTTGTCGAGCGATCCAATTGGTAAGGCGCGTCATCGACCTTGCAACAGAGCTTCATGCAATCGTCAATCCACTCGGGCCGCACGAGCTTGATCAGCAAGTCGGGGTTGTTTTCCCTGCTCTGTAAAACAAGCTGGCACTCCTCGGTATCAAGGCTTGTGGCCACGACGTGCGAAGTATAGCGAGTAACTTGCTCCGTAAAGTCGCCTCCACTAGCTCGCAGGCCGGCCTTGAACACGTCCGTATCGCCTGTACTCAGGTTCGAAAAGCATGCCATCACTTCGCGCATAAAATTTCGCGGATCTGGCGAGTACGGCCGCATTGGAACCAGCTTACCTTCTTTGATGCACGAGTGGACCCACGCGCTGACGACTGTCGGGACCATGAGGCGCTTCATCTCTTCGGCACGGTCATAGTCCATCGACTGCGAAACAACAATCAGCTTCGGCGACACCGACAAGTCCGTGCGCTCGTCCCAATGTACGATCTCGCCGCCATGCGCTGTGATGAGCGCCTCCAAAGCATCGTACTTGGGCGGAGTTCCATCAGGGCCCCGAACGACTATGAACTTTCTGTCGCTGAATACCATGTCGCAGATACCGCCACCCGGGGGCTGCTCAGCAATTGTTACCCAGACGAAGCTTTCTTTCACTGCGCGTCTCGTTAATCGCGGGTTATGGTTATTTACGAGCGCGCCTATCACGTGCCCATTAAGCCGACTATGGAGCACGGATGTATATGTTCATGATATTTCACCTCGCAGTGCACAGTTCTGTTCTTTCATCAATAGTCTAATCATAAATTAACAATTTTCTCAGCTTGCTTTTTGACTCCGAAGTGGTGTCTGAGCACATCTTCATTAAGTTTGACTTCCCCCTTTACACGGGCCTGTCGAAGAAAAAAAGACGATAATGTTCTAGACGCGCACACGACCAATTTCATACTCTTAAGACAACTGTTGCGGCAGTGATCATGAACTGATCAAATATTCCGGTCGCACAAGGTATGGTGTGACCGCGAAGCAAAAAAAGAAATGATAGTTGTTATGAAGGTCCTGCTGGTAGACAACGCTAAGTAAATGGCTCAAAAGATTAGGCCGAGATAAGCCTCATGTTCTGTTCTTTCTATTGGGAGTCCATTGAGTCGCATAAACAAGCGCCGTGTTTGTTAGCTTCTTTATGCTATGAATGTTCAATCATTCTTCTTGGCTGAAGCAGCCGCACTGGTCGACCCGTCTGAGACAGACGATGCACTAGATTTGCTGGGCTTGATTGAGCCCTCAGCCTCCTTAGACTCCGTTTGTACGCTCGTTTCTTTATCCTTGAATTCAGTGCCCGGTGTAGCAGTGTCAGAGCCTGCATCCTTGTCGGCCTCAGCTGCAACGTCTTCAATGGTGCCCTCTTCAGATGCATGCTTGTCTCGAGGCTTCCAGCCATCAAACAGCTGAGCAAACTCAGAGTCTTGGTGTTGTTGTTGCTGCTGCTCCTCGAGACCAAGGTTCTCAATGGCGTGATTCAATTGCTCAGCACCATAGGCGCCGGCTTCCTTTGCCCGTCGCCCGAACTGAGCCATGGCCTTTCGCGCATTGTTCCCGAGGTCACTGTCGGCAAACTGGCGCATTCCAGGGCGGATGTAGTTCTCAGTTGTCTCCGAGACCGACTGCGTGACCGTCTGCGAGAACCAGCCCCAGCCACTCGTGATGGCACCCAACGCATCAGCAGCCAGATCGTTGAGCGTAGGTTCTTGCGATTGACCTGCTGCCGGCTTCTGGAACTGCTTGATGGCGGCAGATGACTCGTCCTGAGTGTCTGTGTACTCGTCGGTGTGCGGTATATGCACCGGCCGGTCGCGGCGCACCCACTCCTCGCCCTTGACCTCAGCAGAGAGCTTCTCCCTGTAGTCTTCCGCCACTGTAGAGTTGTATTTGTCCTTGATCTGCACGCTGCTGTCAATGCCGTTTTCCTCAAAAAACACGCGCGCCTTCTCGTTGCCTCCAATCTCCATGAGCTTCAACTCCTCAGGCTTGAACTGGTCCATCGTGACGCTGCGCACAAACGAGATGTGCACGCCAAGACTGCGGTGCGTGCCAGCACACTCAAGACAGATGAAGATTCCGTACTTGGGGCTTGCCCACTGCGGGTTCACTGCCTTGCATTCGAAGCACAGCTTGTTCTCCCCCTCGCGCTGCAGTGCCAGCAGCTTCTTCTGCGACTGCGCAATACTCAAGCTCATTGCAGACGCCTAACCTGGTTCGAACGTCCGGCTAGTTCTTGTTGTTGGCTTGTGCGACTTTGGCTGCAGCGGCTGCGCGTATAGCGTAATCCGGTAATGACCTATTTCGCGGTTCGCGCCGAGCAGACGCCGCACTGCCGCGACGCAGTTTGCTTTTATTTTAGTAGGTACAGAAAAACGAACTCATTAACTTGGATATGCTCTACGAGACTAGATGCTTGAAATATTTTGTTTCTTTTCTAGCACTTCTTCACCTTGCCTTTTTTTTGGTGGTTGAGTAGATTTTATTTACAGAGAGAGAAGATAGAGAGAGAAATAGTTGAATAAACGAATAATAAATACAGAGAGAATGTGAAAGTAAACAACAAAAAAATAAATAAATAGGGTGTTGATGTCGCTCAAGCAAGGTCTGCCCCGTCGGACGAGCCTCTTCCTCGCGGCCCACCTTCCTGCAAGAACATTGCGCGGCGCTTTGCTGTTCCCGAGCCCGACGCAATCAGCGGCTGGTTCCAGTAAGCATAATTAGCGGCAGTTGGTGATGTCGGTGAGGGGGAAATGTCCTCGAGATAGTCCGTCCCCAGCTCAGCGCGCTCCAAGTGCTCAGCACTGCTTGTAACAAATGGTGCCTGGCCCTCATCCAGAAATGCAGAATGACTCTGCTCGTCTGAATGCCTTTGCCCCAAAAGTGAGCTCGACTGCATCTCTCCAGAGTCTACTTCGTCAATGGGAGCGTGCTGTTGCGACTGTTGCAGCGAGACATTCAGATGTACGCGCGGTCGCTGTGCTTTCGGAGTAAGCGACGTATCGCTACTTGTAGGTCTTTTCCGGTTACCCTGCTGGGGGTTCTTTAAGGTGGAAGAGGATTGGGCTTCGCCAGCCTGCTTATCCTCCTCTAATCGAGATTCTGAGCCGCTGCCATCATCATCATCATCGGCCAACTCTCGAATCTCGTTGAAGGTTGGCAGGGCCCTGCTCAATTTCTGGATATCCTGCCCCCTTTCGTGGGCTATCCAGCGTGTAATGACATGAAATTGCGGCTCGCCCTTACGAGAGCCCTCGACAATCAAATTGAGCAGACTCAAGCCGCTTGAGTGAACCATTTGATTCGCGTTGCCCAAAACGCTCATCAGATCCAGGACTATGCCGATAAGCTCGGTCTCAACTAACTGCTTAGACTGAGTCACGAGCCCGTCGCTTTCGTTAACAAGATTGGGTTGAAGGGCGTGTTGTACAGCTCGGGAAAGGGCTAAGAGTACCCCACTGTCGAGTGTTTTGTCGCGATTTCCTGTTTTAATCACAATTGCTGATGCTAGTCGTGACCACAGGCCATGCTCGATAAATATTTGCAAAGTCTTTGCCGGCACCCTCGCGTAGGAGAATGAGATGATGTCGAAAATGTGCTGTAAGCTTTGTGCAGAGGGTTCACTTGTCATTTTAGGGAGGTGCCGTGCCACCTGCTTAAGAAAGGTCTCTACCGTAAGCCTGGGCTCCTCAGTCATAAGCTTTTTGAGCAGTTCACAGGCCTGAATCTGCATGGCAGAAACCATGCCGGGATTTTGTTTGAATTCCGGCAGTCGTTGTGATTCGCAAATAAGCTGTGTGAGCTTTTCAATAGTTGGTACAAAATGGCGCGCTGCCAGCTGAGGGTCGAAATCCATCAGTACGCCCAAAGACTCCAGGGCCAGGACCTTGAGTTCTATAGGCTGGTCGTCATCCATTGCGTAGTTCAAGACCTCGAACAGGCCATAGTCTGTCAAGTTCTCGTAAAGAACGCGCATTTGGTGCATGGTGAATGTTCTGGAAACCTTGATGACCTCGTTGATGAACTTGAGTCCCTGCTGGCGAAGATCCCTCGGGTTTTGATGGTTCTCGCTGCGCAACCCATCTTCTGATACGTCCAGAGAGGTGTCGCTCTCGTCAAACAAGCCGAAGAGGTCGTCGCAGAACGTGGTGGAGTTCTGGAGGCTGTCAATGATGTCCACCTGATTAATGTAGATCAAGGTTTTGAGGATCTGGAAGGGGAAGTCATCAGCGCTTCTCACGAGAATGTCTCTCATCAGCTGCAGACGAAATGTACGCCTTATTTTCTCGAGAACGGGTGTGTCGTTGATCTCGATTACCTGTTTCAGCTCTGTGTGGTTACAATAGTAGTCGCGGAAGTTTGCCTTGCGGGTCCCGAAGGCCCGGTCATACTCGAGAATGCCAATCACCTTCACAAACTGGTCCGACCGTACCATGCTGTCGATCAAGTAGCCATCACCCACCAAAAAGTACTGCTTCATGATGTCGGACAGGGCCCACAGCGTGCGAATGCGCTCGACGGCGCTTAATTCGCTGTCGAGCTCCATCTTCACGAACAGGTCATACATGTGGTTGAGGTAATGTGTTTGATCGAGGTACACCGAGAGAAACTCGCGCCCGAGGGGCGTTCTTAGCGCCTGCGAAATGGTTCGCAAAACGCTTTCTACATTTTCGCTCGTCGGGAGCGGCGGCAAAGGCGGCTGCTGGACAACAAGCTCCAAATCGACCTCGCCGCTGATATCGGCGCTAGCATACTGCACGGCCATCGTCACTCCTGGTGACCAACTGTGGGCTGCTTGGATGAGGAAGTCGCAAATAGTGGCGCAGCCGGCGAGCTCCTGGAAGCAAAGCGCGAGCCGCACGACGGCGCCCCCGTTGCCGTTGCCGTTGCCGTTGCTGTTGCCGCTGCTGCTGCTGCTGCTGCCGCTGCTGCTGCCGTCATTATCGCCGTTATCGCCGTTATCGCCGTTGTCACTCAAGTTACCGCTGTCATTGTCGTTGTTGTTGTCGCTGCTGTCATTGTCTTTGCCGCTGTCGTTACCGTTGCTGCCGTCGCTGTCACCTTCAGGCGAGGCGCTTCTTCTCGAAGTTGCGACGTCCGTATTGATCGTGATGTGATTTTGCGGTGCCGCGCAGAACAGGAGCGAGTCCTGCTTGCGGAACGAGAGTGGTGCCTTGACGAGGCACCGCACAAGCACTTCGCCCGGCTTTTTCTCGTTTTGGACAATGAGCCAAGTCTGGCCGTCCTTGTCGCGTCGCTCGCACGAGACAAGGCCAAGGCCCTGCTCGCGCCAGGCGTCGTCCTCGAGGCGGCACACGCTGACGCGGAACGTCTCGGTCTTCGGTAATTGGAACAGGCGTGGCGCCGCGTCCCCTGACATTCCGATCGGTTGCCCTGCCTTATCGGCGTAGATTAGATAGACACACGAAGTCTGGATTTAGCGGGGATAGGGGTGAACTGCGTAGAAGGGGGGATCATGCGCGTCGTGCATGATCGCTGCGCTGACTCATGCGGTGGTGGCCTGCCTGGGTTACGCGAATAGAAGTAAATAATAGTAGGGCCCGTTCGTGGGAATCATTGCAGTTAATCCGTTCGTATAAACTTTTTCTTCTTTTTTTTTCAGCATGCTCTCAATAAAGGTGGATATAAATAAAAATGCTTGGCTGGTCGGTACTTGCTCGCACAACTCGCGGGCATAGTCATTGTTTTCCTCTTAGGAACACGATCCCGCGCCAAACAGGTCATATAGAAGCCTCATTCTCATACATAGGACAATATACAGTGCGCCGGGCCATGAGCACGGCAGCACTTCCGACCAAACGGATTCTTCGTGCCATAAATAGTGCACGCACGTCATATCATTACTCTTTCAATCTTTAACCAACAAAAAAAACATTCCCAAACCTGTTCCTAGCGCCGCGCCCCAAGGGCTGCTTGTACGCGCGGTCGTCGAAGCAGTGTCTGCGTCCACTTGTACACCTCGGGGAAGTCGCCCTTTAGGTCGATTCCGAGCTTATCGAGAACCTGGTTCCAGGGCACGAACGACAGATCGGCCAGCGTCATGTCGTCGCCCACAAGCCACACGGGTCTCTGCAAAAACTCCTCGACGTCGTCAGACATCTCCTCAGACAGCTGTTCTCGTCGCTCGGCCAGCGTGACCTCGAGCACGCCGCACACGCGCCGCGCCTCGGCCACAAACCGCTCGGCCACGACCGAGATGCCGTTGCTCGGCATATTTGCCTCTACAAACCGGAACTGCAAGGCATGGCCAATGATGGGTGCATGGCCGCTCGCCTGGAAGTAGAGCCACGCGCTCACCTGGGCCTGCTGCTGGATGCTGTCGCCGCCACGGAGCCGTCGTGTCAGCTCCGGCGACTTGGCTATCGTTTGCGGCCGGTTGCAGAGGTACTGCAGTATGGCGCCGCTCTCCCACAGCGCGAAGTGGCCGTTATCGTGGTCCACGATCGTGGGCACGCGCGCGTTCGGGTTCAGCTCCACGTACCCGGGTGACCTCTCCTCGTGCTTGTTCAGGTCTATGTAGATTGTGCGGTACTCGATGCCCAGCTCGCTCAACGCGACAGCCACTTTGAACCCGTTTGGAGCCGACCGGTGCGAGAACAGCGTGATCCCGCTAGCCGGCATGTTCTCTCGGAACTCGGCAATCCTGTCGGTGTGCTGCTGCGTTTGCGGCGTCTGCTGCTGCGCCTGCTGCTGCTGCGCGTGGCTGCTCTGGCTCTCCGGAGTGAAGTATACCGATGCCAGCCGCTCGCTCAAGTCCATTTTGCGTCCTGGTTCGGCACCGGGTTGTGTATGCTTATTTAAACGCATATGCCCTGCCACAACGGGACCCGAAATATTATCGCGCTAGCGAGGTGCAGGAAGCGCACTCAGAGCACTGGCTGAAACCCCGATTGAAAGAAAAGAAAAGAAAAGAAAAAAAAATTATATGAAACAATTAATTTATTTATCGACAACAAATGAGCCCAAGTCATCAAGGGTCATTTTCCGGCGTGCCCTGCCTGCTTCAACGTCACACGACACAGTCTTTACAAATCTTAAGCAGGACTGCGTTATCGCACCGATTTTGTTCAATGGAGGCTCATAAGTAGTCTTATATAGCATGTCCGAGGGCGGTTGCGGCTAGTCGTGCTCGTATCATTGTTAATGGGATAGTGGGCGGGCGGTGTATTGGATGCGTAAGTGAAATCCGCGCTGCTCTATTAGTATTATTAGTATTATTATTTATTTTTAAAGGCTGGGATTGTTCGCGCAGCAACACTTGGAACAAGAATGCAACGCAATGAAGGACAGTTCAACATAATTTAATAAAATAACAAGCAGTGCAATATCTTGATACTAGCTGGCTTATGCACATTATGTATGCACGCGAGTGTGCGTGGTAGTGTGAACCAGACGAGCTAGCCCCGCACACAGACACAGACACAAACACGGAGAAAGATACATCATAATAGAGCAATATCATAATAGAACTCGCTTCGTTTTCTATTTAAAAATTACCAAACTATTTCTAAATTAGCCGCAGATAAGAGCCAACGTCCCAGCAAAGGCCCCTAGTCAGCCGCCTTGTCTTAGCAGGCTCAGATCGGCCGGCCGCACAATGCACGCGCAATCAGTGGCACAAATCAACGCCGCAGTAAGCAGTAAGCGTCGACAAATCCCGTTGTCGCGAATGTGCCGTGCAAACATTGCGCGAAAAAAACCCCCGCTTAGATAATAGGGCACGCACCACTCAAAAAAAAAACTTCTCACCCCCACCCTAATTAGGCCCGCCTTTGCAACCCTTCCTTCTCACCAAACCGAACCGTAGAGAATATGGCTGACGAGGACCACACATTCGAGACCGCCAATGCCGGCGCCTCCACGACGTTCCCCATGCAGTGCTCTGCTCTGCGCAAGAACGGCCACGTCGTGATCAAGGGCCGCCCCTGCAAGATCGTCGAGATGTCGACGTCGAAGACGGGCAAGCACGGTCACGCCAAGGTCCACCTGGTCGCCATTGACATCTTCACGGGCAAGAAGCTCGAGGACCTGTCTCCCTCGACCCACAACATGGATGTCCCCAACGTGCAGCGCACGGAGTACCAGCTCATCGACATCGACGACGGCTTCCTGTCGCTGATGACCGGTGACGGTAACACGAAGGACGACGTCAAGGTCCCTGATGGCGAGCTCGGCGAGAAGATCCAGTCCGACTTCGACGAGGGCAAGGATCTGCTCGTCACCATCATCACGGCCATGGACGAGGAGGCTGCCGTCTCTTACAAGGAGGCCCCTAAATAGGTAAATAGCAAATACATTTGAAAGCAAAGCCTTTTTTGCTCAAAAATGGAACGGCAGGGTGCCGGTAATATACTCTAAGCTTTCGCACTAAACCGCAAAAAATATAAAAGGTGAACCGCTGCCGGCTGAAGGTCTGCCACATGCGCGAGCGAGCGAGCGAGCGAGCGAACGAGCGGTGCCGTGATTAGAGAGTGTGGCGTTTGCAGCGGCGTTTGCAGTGGCGCTTGCAGTGGCGTTTGCAGTGGCGCTTGTAATGGCGTTTGTAATGGCGTTTGTAATGGCGTTTGCAATGGCGCCTGTAACTTATGCCGGTTTGTTTGTTTAGTTGCGGCCGTAGCGCCCGATCTCTTCGCAGCGTTGTACGCTACTTTGTGGGAAAGTAAATAAATCAACAAAGAAAGGGGCATTAGGCTCGGTACATTGAATAGTAGGGAAATATAATATAGAGAACGATTAATAGAATACAAACAGGGAATAGCGTCAGGCGCCGCAGGCGCTTACGACGTTTGCAGCAGGCTTGCGTACACGCCGATGAGCGCAGACGAGATGCCTGCAGCCGCGGCCAGGATCGCGTAGGGTCGCAGAGCGGCATAGTTGGTAACAAACAGGACAGCGGCAATGTAGAATCGCGTGATGCCGAATAGAATCGGGTCGACGAGATAGACGTGCTTCTTCCGTTTTATGGAGTTCATCTTTGTGAAGTTAACGACGAACGTGATGAGCAGCGGCAGCGCAATGAGGATGCCCGTGAAGTAAAGAACGTCGTGCTTCACGCTCTTGAGCGCGTCAAATACACCGTAGTGCCACGTCCCGAAGATCGTGCTGGGGAGCGCCGTATAGATGAGATACGCGTACTCAACCAAAATAAGGACGAAGTTCGTCACGGTCACCGTCGAGACCTGGTGCTGCAGGGCCGAGAAGCTGGAGGTTATAGCGACCTGCGTCTTCTCGCGGTACAGGCTAGTCGTCTCCTTCACGTGGGCAATGCCGTCGTCTAGGCGCTGCTTCAGCACCTTCAGCTTCGGCTTCTCGTCCTCGTCAGACAGCTCCGCGTCCGTGGACTCGTCGTCGTCGTCGCTCTGCGAGCTGCGACGCGTGCGGAGCACGCGCGGGCTGCCGTCGGCGCCATTGCCGGCTGCGCCGCGCGTGGGAAGCGTGAACAGGCTCAGCCGCTTGTCCAGATTCACGTCGGTGCGGTTGCTGCTGAGGTGGTCGCGGATGATGGTCTCGATCTGGTCCTTGCGGGACGTCGACGCAAACTTCACGCCCAGCAGCTGCGCCAGCTCGACGAGGTCTGCTTTCTTCAAACTCGCCGGATTCATCTCAATGCTCTTTATCCAGTCAACGGTTACGCGCAGCGATGAAGAGGTGGAGAAAGAAAATGGGTGTGCTGCACTAAAATGGCCCGAGCGTACATCAGTGCTGCATTACATAACGCATGTAAACAAACATGCAGCTAGCCGGCCATCACGGCCGGCATCGCCCGCCGCCACTGGCCCGCTTTAAAGACGCGTTGTACAGCCAATTACGCATTATGTACACGGTTCGGCGCCTTCGAACCCGTCATTGTCGCAGCACTGTGCCCGACGCCAACCTTACCACCTTAGAACCCTCTCCCTCCCCACAGTTATCTCAGAACCCTGCCAGCCGTAGTTCCCTGCGTGCGCGTGATGATCATCAGACGCCGCCGCTCCGCTTGGGAGGAAAGACGCAACCCTTGACCGGACCACGTCACATGATATTCTCAATGTTTTTTTCTGTTGCTTCTTTGCCGTTGTCGCTGTCGTCGTCGTCCTCCACGTGGTCGTGGTGATGGTGGTGGAGGAGGCGGCGGTGGCGGCCGGTAGTAGTGGTATTATTACTATTTTTGTTGTTGTTGCTGGGTTATGGTCACGGTTGTCATGAGGTGGTGTGTGGATGGGGCGCCAAGATTAAGCGAGATGCCTAACCGCGACGCCCAATGGCGAATTCTGGTCGCATGCATCAATGCGCTACACACTCCCAAATACACTCAGTACAGCCCAACGCCGCGATTCAAACAACGCGACGCGCAACGCGACTTACGACGCAACTCCTAACGCGCCCGTCCTCGTCGTCCAATTGCCTCATTATACCGAGGTGCTACGTAATAGGCAGCTCGTCGCGACCAAACCCTAGCGACCCGTGCACGCGTGGGTGTGTCATCAGTTAGGGACTTGCCCAATTCAACCAGGGATCCCCCATTTGAGCAGGCACCCTAGAGCCGCATTAGCCGAATCGATGGCAGCTTCGCCGCTTCCGGCGACCGTGATGCAGACTAGGAAGGTGTTTTGGCATGCAATGTGCAGAGTTTAGACTCACGCGTGGAGCCGAAGGCACTTCCCGGCATGTCAGAAAAAAGTCGTTGCCGGGAATTTGCCGGGAGGATGGGCCGCCTACGTCATAAAAAAGCCCCCCTTCCCCCTTCATAATTAGCATCTGCAGCATGCTTCCGACCGAGAAATAGGCACTATTACCCCACCAATGAGCCGGGAAATATAGTAATCTCTTTTAAAAAGTAGTGAGACACGACCATCATAGCCAATCCCCAATCACTCACTCAACATGTGTCGCCGGAAACAGCGGGCCTGTCGTCCCACACGGCAACGAACCCTAATGCTTCATTGCGCTAATGGCCTTCAAGCCGTAATTAGTATGGCGTGCCCTAGCCGCAACATACCCCAGCCCAGTTACTCAGCAGAGTGTTTTCGGCGGACTCTACCAGCTGGCTATCACTCGTCTTGGTATCGCCATTAACCCTTTTTGGCACGGTGAGCAATGCCTGGTACGAAAGCGAAGGCGCACGGAAACAGAGGCGCAGGGGCGTATGTAAAGCCCCAGGACGACCGCGAGGCCGACTCGGACGCCGAGCAGGAGTTGGAGCGCGAGAGCCCAGCCCAGTTCGCTGACGACGACCGCGAGGCCGAAGAGGTTTACGGCGACGGCGACGGCGACGCTTACGATGATGACGACGACGAAAGGCGCGGCGCAGGTGCTGGCAGCGGCAGCAGGACGCCGCGCGAGCGCCGCAAAATTGAGATTAAATTCATCCAGAACAAAGCGCGCCGCCACATCACCTTCTCGAAACGCAAGCACGGTATCATGAAGAAGGCGTGGGAGCTCTCCGTGCTCACGGGCACCCAAATCCTGCTCCTCGTTGTCTCGGAAACCGGCCTTGTATACACGTTCACGACGCCAAAGCTGCAGCCATTGGTCACGCAAAGCGAGGGCAAGAACCTCATTCAGGCCTGCCTGAACGCCCCGGACACACCAGTCGACTTGGAGGACAGCGCTTCGGCTCGCCAAGACGCCCCAGAGGCGTCCAGCGCGACACCCCCGTCCTCGGGACCTACGCCGGACCAGGGCCTGGCCGGGCACCACTCTCAAGTCCAAGCTGCAGCCCAAGCGCAGGCGCAGGCTGCTCAAGCTCAAGCTGCTCATGTTCAGGCCCAGGCACAGGCTGCTGAGGTCCAGGCCGCGCAGGCTGCGCAGGCCGCCCAGGCAAGCAACGCCTCGCGCCAGAGTGGCACCCAGTCTCCTAATAGTGCAAACCAAGCAGCTATGCAAGCTCTTCAGTCTGCCCAAGCAGCCCAAGCAATGGCTGTCTCGGGCTTGCCGCCTCACCTACAGCAATTGGCCGGTCCTGGCTACAAGGTCATGCCCACACAATACGGCGGCTTCCAGGGCTTCTCCCCACTACCCGCCGCAGGCATGGGCGGTCAGTTCAATGCGCAAATCGCGAACCAATTACAAGGCCAAATGAGCGGGCAGCAGCTTGGACAGCTTGATACTGCCACCCTCATTGCACTGAAGCAGCAGCAGGAGGGGCTTCTGTCGCAGTCTGACTACGCGCACATATTCCAGCAGCAGCAACAACATCAGCAGCAACAGCAACATCAACATCAGCACCAGCAACCGCCTCAGCACGGCAACATCGGGCCTCAGCATATAGACCCGCAACAGCCTCCGGCTCCGCAGCAACAGCCTCAGCCGCAGTCACAGAGGTTCAATTGATCTCATGTCGGCACTGTGTCTAGTTTTATGCCCCCTTTTCCTCTAATCCATATGTCTCTCTATTACAACAGCTCAACCTGACCTCTTTCATAGTTTGCACGCTCAGTGCGTTTTCTTTTTTTGCTTCCTGTTTTGGTTCTTTTTTTCTCTTAGTTGGCTGCTCGCTTGTCGAGGTCGCTGGCTGAAAGAGACAAAGCTGTCGAAACATTGCCGTTCCATTCATTGTGGTTGTATTTTCACGCACAGCACGCATACAGCAGCACGCAGCACGTACTACTGTAGTGGCTCGTCACTCCATGAATGCAACACAAATCAGATACCATCAAAGTGCTATTGAGTACAGTGTCGCCAGTGTGATGGAAGGTTGTATCACATTTTTATAACAATTACTGTCGCATCATCATTATATCCAGAATGGTATGCTGCTGACCCGAAAAGTGCGAGCCGTTCTTGGCAATTCCCGAGAACTTACTACGGTAAGACTAGTGTACTTATTGGTTGATCAGATATTTCCTGAGTATCAGCAATGGCATCTTTGGCCTCTGAGCTTGACTCTATTAAAGGATATCATCATGTCATCCTCCTACGAATTATGAACAACACTGTCTGGCATGTTCGACCATGCCCAGCTGACTCTAAAAAAAGCCACTAACAGACAGTAAAAAAAAGAGGTGGGCGAGATCAAAAAGTAAGCTCCATCGTGTTTTCTTCACCCCCCCTGGAGAGGCGAGAAGATTTGCATGTCTTTCATATAACAGGCTAGCTGTCATCGTTAAGAGGCCAAAGCACAGTGATTATAAGAAATACGTGGATCCCCATTTCACGCGAAATCTGCCGAAGCAGGCCTTTTGAGCCAGTAAGCGTTCCTGAAAGAACACCAAAGGCAAAGACAAGGAACGCCGCCCGAAGACGCACTGTACTATCTCTGACACCCAGAGATGCATTTCTGCTTGGACCTCAACCGGAGACTTTCCCCAAAGCGTGCAGGGGAGGCCCCAAAGGGCCTCCGAAATGTAGCTTTGAATGCAGTCCTTCTGATCTCGCCAACGAAAGAAAGAAAAGGTTGGGAAGGTGAATGGATGCGCTTAAAAACGCTGCGAAATTTCACGGGTTAGGGTCGCACACACCTCTGCGAACACACCCACCCACCACCACCACTACTACTACCACGGTCAGCAGCATCAGCATCATCATCATCATCAGCATCTCGAGGAGCGGTAAGATAAATTGTTGGGCGAACAAGAAGAAACAAATGTAAATAGCTGCACCCAAAAAGGCGCAGAGCGGGCTGTAAACAGCAAGGGTATATAATAAAATAATGATAGATAAATATTGAGTAGATTTCGTGTTGGTCGTTAAGAAAAATAAGCATCAAATATCATGTGCTTGTGGTTTACTACTGCACATGGGTCATCAGCATGTGCTGTCTCTGGAAGTCATGATGATATGGCCCGTTATCCACGCTATAGTTTTCAGACTGGATGTCGGCGTCTTGTTCTGATGTTGGCGAGCTGTCGATGCTAGTGTCCCTAGGCACTGCGTGTTCTGAGTTAAACGACTGCCCCGTGCAAAGACCCGTCTGAATATGGGTTTCGATCCATTCTTCATTGTTGCTGAATCGCTCTCCACAGCCGGAGCAGTTACCGGGCATGCGTGCCCGATCCTTGCGGCCGGTGCCTCGTGGATATAGGAAATGCCGTGCTTTGAGATGGGTTTTGTATGTGTCGCGGCGCGAGAACCCACCCGTGGCGTGGCAGCGGTGTTCGTCATCGGGATTGAAGAACGGGCAGTTGTACATCATGACATCTGCATGCTTCTTAATATGCCGTGTAAGATATCCTCTGATTCTGAAGCTTGTGTCACAGTGCGGGCAGCGATATCGCGCTCCTGCATCGTCACCGGAACCATCTGTTTCTTTAGGAGATTTCGGAGACACGCCACTAGAGCCCACTGATGATGGAGCATCTCCGTCGCTGGAGTGTCCGCCTAGTGTGGGAACCGATGCGCCAGCTAGAGGGTCGCCGCCAAAGCTGCGAGTAATGCCCGGGACTGGTGCGAAATCTGAATCAACGCCGTCATGAATATGAACTGGTTGTCGAAGAACGTCTCTCCTGTTCTTCATAGACGGGCTCGTGGACAACGAGGCCTTGCGCCTCTGGTTGAAGGTAGTTTGCACCGGAAGCAAGTCGTGGCCTGGCACATCTATGAATCGGCCACCACCCACTTGGTTGTTCTCGGAGAAATAGAAACTGCTCGAATCCGGAGCGCTTAAGTGACTGAAAGCGAGGTCCTCAGCGGAGTCGCGTCGTTCGCCAGCCCCGCGGCCCATGCCATGGGGACTCACGTAGTCACTCTCGATCGAATAGGAAGGATTTGCGAGAGGCAGAGGCATTCCCGCATTATAGAGCAGATTGTTGGGATCGACCAAGAATTGGGATTTACGCGACTCGCGCTCGTCGGCCTGGGTGTCTGACACTTGACTGCGCGGCGAGGTATCTAGAGCAAAAGTGGGATCGAGCGGCTCCAAGGCTTTATCGAACGACATTAGCGTATCATGCGTACCGTTCATTTGGCGGCTGCCGTTTGCGGCCACAGGCGGCACCGAAGCAAACGGGTTAGCCGGTTGCTGCAGAGCTGCAGCCCCAGCGCTGAAACCTTCGGCACCGGGAACCATGGGCCCTGCATCCATGAGCTCGAGCGACTCGATGTTATGCGACGGGAGGGAGGCGCCCGAGTCGGAGTCATCGTCACCGAACTCGACCGTTCTTGTGTACCCGTACGACAAGTCGTCGTCGCCCTTCGACTGCACATAGAAGTCTGGCTCTGCCTGGTTAGTTCCGAACTGGTTAGCGGCGAAGTAGGCAGGAGGGGGATTATGTGTGAATTGCAGGCCTCCGTGCAGGCTCTGGTGCTGGTGTTGGTGTTGGTGCTGGTGCTGTTGCTGCTTCCACGCTTGGAAAGCCGTATCAGGAAGTGGCGCAAACAGGTCATCGTGAGCCGCTGCTTGCTGTCTGTACGAACGGTCGAAGTTTGGCACGAATAGCGTGATCGGGTCCGCGCCCGAATCCTGGTCGAGAGCGCGGGCGGAGTCGGCGAAGTCGAGGCTCTCGTGCGTCTCGGCCGCGTCGAACTGGAAGAGTGGTCCTGTGGCGCAGGGCCGCGCGCAGCCCGCGCCGGCGCTCTTCTCGACGAGGAACACGCGATTTCTCGGGAACAGCGGCTTATCGCGCGTGGCTTGCGGGCTGCGCTCGCGGATTCGGCGCAGGCGCAGCGCGCCGACGACGAGCGTGAGCAGCAGGCCCAGGGCGGCCATAGCCGGGATTGAGGAAGACGTATTCCACGTCCAGTGCTGCGAAAGCGTGACCATCATTGCAAGACAATCCCCTGGCAGCTTTGAAGCGCGTCTATTTTTGTCTTCTTCTCCTAGGAACCAATGTTTGGGACCGAAAATCTGGAGGCTGATGATTGATAGTCAGCACCCTCCCCTCCACCCTTGCCCCGGGAATTCGAGAGCCGCCGCTGTTTAAGCATGATGTGCCCCCGCGCCTTATCTTCCGAGGGGTGGGTATGATTGGGCGGCGGATAGATAGCGGTCACCCGATCTGAAGGGCCCGAGTAAACAGCAAGTACTTTAAGGATCACGACCGGGAAAGGTATTTCGTGGCCAGTCTGCGCGCGGCGTGCAGCGAGGCTCATGTGCGCGCGTGACTCATTGTAAAAATGCGAGTCTTCTTTACTCGCGCCCATCACGCACTGCCACTATGTCGTGACGTAGTTGTGCAATATGGGCTGCCCGAGTACCTCTCCCCTCGACCCCTAACCCGAGATAACATAAACTGCTCGCCGCCATGGGCTGCGGCTGCTGCTCGAGCCGAGGCCGCACGCGCGCGCGATTTTAATTGCCGCACCCAGAGTGGCTCGCGCGACAGGCCCAGGCCCAGGCCCGCCGCAGCAACGGCGAACAAAAGACGCTCAACCCAGCTAGCCCTGAAGTGGGCGGCGGCGTACAGTTGAGCCTCGTCGTCTTAGCGTCACTATGTAACGGTGCTCGCGCACTTTCTAGGATTATTGTTCTATAAATAGTCTCAATTAAAAGCTGCCGTGCACGTAATGCAGAGCGCGAACTGCTGGCGCTGCTGCTGCTAAACAAAAAAAAAAACACCCCCGAGAAATTATGAACGGAGCTTGTGAACGTGGTACATTGCAATGGCGGCGGTTGTGATCACAAGCCCGATCCAATTGACCACAGACAAATGGTCATGGAATGCGAGGATTGACACGAAGATGGTGGCTACTTCCTTGCAGATCCCCGCGATCGCCAGCGACAGCGGGCCTGTAACGTTGAGTAGCTCGAACTCGCTCCATGTCATGCAGAATGCAAGCAGCCCCGGGAGCATGATGTAGAAAACGCCGAGGGGCACGGCCTGGCGTTTCCACATGTCCGCGAGCACGAACGGCTTGAAGCCCTCGATGATCCCGCCTAACACGGCCAGCGTGACAAACATGCCCGGGGCAATGGCAAGGATCGTTTGCAAGGGATGCGCCTTGGTCCGGGCGGGGCCCTGCGGCAATGCGCTGCCCGCGTTCAGGAGGATCTTGACGAGCACCCAGCGCAGACCGGACGCACAGGACGCGCTGAGCACGAACAGGAATCCGGGCAGGCTGAACTGCGTCTCGCCAGCAACCATCATGAACACACCAACCGTCATAACGCCGATGTTCACGCCGAGCTGGCAGCTCGGCGACTCGAGCTGGAACAGGATGCTGAATAGCAGCACGAAACCTAGAGCGCTGGACTTGATCATTGTGTAGAAGCTCAGCGTCACAATGAGCAGGCTCGTGTTGCCGAGGCCAATGTCGGCGGCGCTGGCTAGTGCCGCGGGCATGACCATGAGCCGGTCCGTGAACGACGCCGTCGCAATGGGCGTGCGCGTGAGAACCAGCACGAGCAGGCTGAGCACGACCTGCACGAGCTGGTGGATTGCCGTCGTGATGATCGGGAACTTGAAGTCCAGGCCCTCGGGCGAGAACATGAACTTGTTGTATACAGACAGGCTGATGCTGAACGCGTACCACAGCAGGACGTAGACGACGGCGCTAACGGGCACGCCCCACACAAGGCGCGGCCGCAACGCCTGCTCGTCGGCGTCGCCGGCAAATGCGTACTTGTCGGCATCCTCCAGGTCCGCGTCGGCGCCTGCGTCGGCGCCAAAGACGTCGCCGTTCGCGTTCGCGTTCGCGTTCGCGTTCGCGCTCGCGTGCCTCGAGTGCAGGAGCTGCGCGTTCGCGTTCGCGTTTAGGTGCTCGAGCTCAAACCGGTTGTCCTCGAGATCCGACAGCTCATTGACCTCCGCGTACCCGGACACCAGCGACGATCTGCGCTTGGGCATGCCGACAAGGTGGTGGGTGGTGTCAGTCAGGTCGCGAAGCCGTATCTGTCATCCGACGCGCCTATCGCCGCGGAAAAATAGCGGGCTCGCGCGCGGGGAAATTGGAGTGCACTAGAAAAAAAATCGGCACCGTGTTAGAGCATTGCGAAGTTTCGAAATGCGCACGGGTTGCTAGCGCCCGCAAATTGCGGACCGAAACCTCGTTTCACAGCCTTGGGCCGGCCAGCCCAGCGCCATTGATAACTAAGGGATGGAGAAGTGGTGGGGGAGAGGGACGCATGGAGCAACAGGAAATAAATAGTTACAATAAATATCTACAATTCGACGCAGAAGAAAAAAAAGAAGGACTGGACCGTCGCCGGAACAACGCTTGCTCTTTCCTTAGTGCGGCCAGCTTACTTCCGGTTCTTCTTCTTCGAGCCGCGCTTGCTCTTGGCCTTGCGCTCCTCGCGCCTCTTCTTGTTCAGGTTGCGGCCCAGACCCGTGAGCTGCGGCCTCACCTCGGCAGCCGGCGCCTCGACCTCCATTGCAGTCTCGTCGCGCGCCTCGTCGGGCTTGTGCTGGCCCTCAAGAATCTTTTCGTACGCGGCATTGTGCAGGTGCTCGGCAATGCGGCGCTCACGGGCCTCAGCGACTTCGCCAAACGTTGTTTGGCGTTTAATAGTCTTGTTTTTCTGGACCTTGTTCGATCTTAGCGACTTCGCCATTTTTTTTGGTTCTTTGAAAAATGCCGATCTAGGATTAGGAACACACCACCTCCACCACCTCCACCACATACACGGTTTACGCAGCGAAAACACGGAGCGGCTCCTGCCGAATAGAACACGATTTAAGCCGAATTGAGGTGGACACTAATTATTTGAGTCTTTAGGCATATAATAAAAAAAGAAAGCAATGGGGCCAATAATGTTTCGGAGTGTTGACTTAAATCGCACTACTGCTGTTGGTGGTAATGGCATTTGAACGCAGCAGCAGACAGGGTGTACGTATCCCGTGCGGCCCAATTCGCAAATTTGCCCTGGCCCACCCACCACCACCACACGCGCGCCGTGCTAGCCCGCCGGCCCATGCAACGGGCATAGGGCTCTTAGCTAACAATACCATCACAAGACGACGCGGTACGCCCAGTAGCGGAGGATTGATTAGCCATTAGCACGTGGCAATGCGGTCATCAGGCGCGGGGAGAGTCGTGGTAAGGGCCGCGCGTTGGGACGTTTCGTGCCCTAGCGTGCATAGTGACTGCAGATTTCGAGCGCTGCTGCTTACTGACTCAGGCCCCCTTTAAGAAAACCTCTTTCTTCCTCAACTTTTCACCTCTATCGACATGCCGAACCTTAGACTGCAGAAGCGCCTTGCGGCCGATGTTCTCGGCGTGGGCAAGAACAAGATCTGGCTGGACCCCAACGAGTCGTCGCAGGTCGGCCTTGCGAACTCCCGCGTGGAGATCCGCAAGCTCGCCAAGAACGGCCTCATCATTGCCAAGCCGGTGATGGGCCACTCGCGGGGGCGCACTCGGGCTTTCCACGAGGCCCGCCAGAACGGTCGCCACACTGGCTACGGTAAGCGCAAGGGTACTGCCGACGCCCGTATGCCCCAGCAGGTCCTGTGGATGCGCCGCCAGCGTGTGCTGCGCCGCGTCCTGAGGAAGTACCGCGAGCAGGGCAAGATCGACAAGCACCTGTACCACGGCCTTTACCAGGAGGCCAAGGGTAACACCTTCAAGCACAAGCGTGCCGTGATCGAGCACATCATCAAGGCCAAGGCCCAGGCCCAGCGTGAGAAGAGCCTCCAGGACGAGGCCGAGGCTCGCCGCACCCGCAACAAGGCTGCCCGCGAACGCCGCCAGCAGCGCATTCTCGAGAAGCGCGAGGCGCTTCTTGCGGAGGAGTAAGTTATATATCCGTATCTCTAATTTAACGCTAAGCATGCCTGGTCCCACGGCTAAGAAAATGGTTGAAGGAATTAGCGAGCTGGTTCGTGCTTTTTGTTTTGGGCTGCTTCTTTTTTTTTTTTTTGGGCGAGGCCTAAAATAATACATGCGCAGGGAGCGGCCGCCGGAAACTGTCCGCGAGACTCCGTTTGGGCTGGTGGCGACCCTGTCTGCGGTTTTGCAATTCGATATAAGTAAGCTGCTTTTCGCTCCACTTTAGGCCAATAGCCATGTTCCGATCGTTGGTAAGGGCCCGGCCGCTACCGCGCGCAGTGCGATTCTATTCACTAAAGCCGCCCGCAGGCGACTACGAGAACAAAATATTCACATTGCTCGAATCCAGGCTCAAACCCACGGAGCTGCTTGTGGAGGACATCAGCGGCGGCTGCGGCTCGATGTTCGCCATCAAGATCGTCTCCCCTGAGTTCCGCGGCGTGCCTGTTGTGAAGCAGCACCGGCTCGTGAACGAGGTTCTGGCCGACGAGATCGCGAAGTGGCACGGCCTGCAATTGCGCACGGCCGCCCCTAAAAACTGAAGTGCTAACGTAGCTGCCGACGTATAGAGGCAGCTCGCTATGAAGTCTTGCGAGAAATGAGGGCACACTAGCGCTGGTCAAGTTTGGACTGCTCGGCTAAACTGTCGTTATTGCGCCGCATGCACCGCTCGCAGTAGTTTTTTTTTTCGAGTTCCGTATGCTGGCCTCAAGCACATACACACTGCACCCGCGATCCCTCATACACACTCAGGTTTTTGCGCCCAGTATGGCCAATTTCGCATTCACGATAGACCCCGCTATGCTAAAAGACATGAGCGGGTAATAATAAAAAGCATGGCATACGATTGGACAATACGAGCACAAGCGGGGATCAGGATCAGTGCGCGAAAGGTCCTGCTATTTGTTGCATTCAAGTCTAGGCTGCCGTAGCGTAGTGTGGACTTGCATGTTCCCGCCGAATATATGGCGGGCGCGAAAACAAATTCAAGACTTTTTTTTAGTTTGAGCCCGAGCCACATTGGGTTGCCAGAAATTACTACGTGCTGCATGCATGCTACACTCCCTCGCGCTTGTGCTGAGCGGTTTTGTATTTAGCATACATCGGTGCTATGCGTTGAACAGCCGGCGCGGCTCGCTTTCTCGTACTGTACATATAAACATATTGGTGTATATAGACAAACTATGCATAGCCTGGAAGTAATATAATATCACTTACTCGCCGTCGTCATCACCATCACTACTGCACAATCAATAAACATCTACATAGTGTACAGCCTCAACCGCCATTAACGGTTGCGAAATATGTGTCTCTCTGCAAAAAACAGTTTTGCGGCGCTGCCGCCCGCATGAAATTCTGCCGCCCGCTCGAGAAAAACGCGTGCACGCGTCGCTTTGTGTGTGCATTACGCACGGGCGGACCTAACCCGCAAAATAACCACCGGCTCGAAGCCGTACCTCAGCACCACACATTGTTCGCAACGTACCAAAGACTCGGTTCAAGATTTCGCATGCCCTCGGTATCTATTAAGACGCAGCCGTTCGAGGGCCAGAAGCCCGGAACCTCGGGTCTCCGCAAGAAGACGAAGGTGTTTGAGCAACCGGGCTACACGGAGAACTTCGTGCAGGCCATTCTGGCCGCGATCCCGGGCCGCGGCGCCCAGGATGCGACGCTTGTTGTTGGAGGCGACGGCCGCTACTTCTGCGAGCAGGCCATCGACATCATTGCCCAGGTCTCGGCCGGTAACGGCGTGCGCAAGCTCCTCGTTGGGGAGAACGCACTTCTGTCCACGCCAGCGGCTAGCCACATCATCCGCGAGTCGAAGGTGACCGGCGGCATCATTCTCACGGCTAGCCACAACCCGGGCGGGCCGGAGAATGACTTCGGCATCAAGTACAACATGGATAACGGCGGCCCAGCCCCGGAATCCGTCACTAATAAGATCTACGAGCTCTCCACAAAGCTGTCCGAGTACAAAGTCGGCAGCGAGCAGCGCGAGCACATCGACCTGAAGACCGTGGGGTCCCGTAAATACTACAATGACTCGCTCGAGGTCGAGGTCGTGCCCACAACGAAGGCCTACGTCGATTTCATGAAGGAGATCTTCGACTTCAAGCTCATTAGCGACTTCCTCAAGGCTAACCCGGGCCAGTTCAAGGTTCTGTTTGACGCTCTCAATGGCGTGACGGGGCCCTACGGCCGGGCCATCTTTGTCGACGAGCTGGGCCTGCCTGAGTCGTCTATTCAGAACTGTGTGCCGAAGCAGGACTTCGGCGGCTTGCACCCGGACCCGAACCTCACGTACGCCAAGACTTTGGTTGATCGTGTAGATGCCGAGCACATTCCATTTGGAGCCGCTAGCGATGGCGACGGTGACCGCAACATGATCTACGGCGCAAACACGTTCGTGAGCCCTGGCGACTCTGTGGCCATTATCGCCCACTACGCGAAGAAGTACATTCCCTACTTCCGTGAGCAGGGTGTTTATGGTCTTGCGCGCTCCATGCCGACGTCTGGCGCCATTGATCGCGTTGCGAAGAAGCAGGGCCTGAAGTGCTACGAAGTACCCACGGGCTGGAAGTTCTTCTGCGCGCTCTTCGACGACAAGAAGCTCTCGATCTGCGGTGAAGAGAGCTTCGGCACGGGGTCGAACCATGTGCGTGAGAAGGACGGCTTGTGGGCGATCTGCGCTTGGCTGAACATCATTGCTGGTGTGTCGCAGGAGACCGGCAAGCTGGCGAGTATCGAGTCGATCCAGAACGAGTTCTGGAACGAGTACGGCCGCACGTTCTTCACCCGTTACGACTACGAGCAGGTGAGCAGCGAGGGCGCTGGCAAGGTCATCGACAAGCTGGCCAAGGCAATTGCCGACCCCAAGTTTGTAGGCTCTAAGCTTGTGGAGGGCGGTAACCTCGAGGTGGCTGAGGCCGGCGACTTCAGCTATACAGACCTCGACGGCTCGGTGAGCGACCACCAGGGCCTTTACGTGAAGTTTGTTGGTGGCGAGCGCACGGTGGTTCGTCTCAGCGGAACTGGCTCGTCTGGTGCTACGATTCGTTTGTACCTCGAGAAGTACGAGGAGGACAAGAGCAAGTACACCCTGAGCGCGGCCGAGTACCTCGATGCGCGCATCAAGGAAATCACGCAGTTCCTAGGCTTCAACGAGTTCATCGGCAGGGATGAGCCCGACGTGAAGACTTAAGCGGTTCGACGCCTCTTACGTTTGTTTCGTGGTGCACCCTCGTTAAAGCACCGTCGCTAACGCATGCTTCTACTGAAGCACATTATGGATTCTATGCGAACATATTTTCTACGTAACACTTACATCGATCGTACATTCAAACTCGCCTCCCCCTCACACTGTGTTTTGTCGCTCGAGCCGCTCGTGCCGCTCTTCCCCGCCCACTCTATTTACTACCCTTTAGTAGTAAGTGTGCTCTCTCTGTGCATATTAATACCACTAGTACTCTATACAACCGCATCTTGGATTATTTACTACTCACTTTAAAGCTCCAACATTCAAAATTACCCGATTCTGTTTATCTTTTTTTCTTTGTCAAGCTTGTAGTACATTACGCCGCTCACCAGTCGCTGATAAGCAGCCGTGAGCCGTATGATCTCATGCATGTTTCTCGGCGTGCCCTAAAACCACCGAGAAGAACGCGTGGCTCCTCCGCGTGCAACGATGCGGGGCTATTTTAACCCGCACGGTGTGAGCCTGAGGAAGTGTTGTTGAGACTTAAAAAAAATCGCCAGAAAATAAACTTTCGCAGCGCGAGGTTGTGGCCACGCAACCTCGAGGTCAACCCTCATTGCGCGACTGTACGGCGCTACGTATTTACCCAATCGGTTAGCATCCGCACACATGCTGTCGACATTCTGCATGAGTGCCCCAACCCTGCAGTACGTTAAGATGACCTGATCTCAGCACTGTAATGCCTAATGCTCCCCTATATAAGGTCGGCGGCCAGAAGGATCGTGGGCACGACTTTACGGAGTAAAAAGATGTGCTCTACACACGCAGGAGCGGCTTCTGGAAACACGGTCAGGGCCGCACGCCAGGTGCTTCCCCAAGACGTAGTGCCAAAGCACTACCGTGTCTTTTTGGACCCGAACCTCGCCACGTACAAGTACACAGGCCACGTCGAAATCGACGTTGATGTTGCCAAGAAGACCAACAAGGTCAGCGTGAATGTTGTGGACCTCGTGATCAAGAGCGCCAGCCTCAACGGCAAGGCGGCAAAGTCTTCTTCGCACGATGAGGACGCCCAGTCGATCACTTGGGAGTTTGACGAGACGCTCGAGGAGAGCTCGAAGGCCACTTTGCGCGTCGAGTTCGACGGTGAGCTGAACGATAAGCTCTGCGGATTCTACCGCAGTGTGCACAAGGACGACAATGGAAAGGAGCAGGTCGTCGCGACGACTCAGATGGAGGCGACGGACTGCCGGCGCGCATTCCCGTGCTTCGACGAGCCGTCTTTGAAGGCGACGTTCGATATCTCCATTGCTGCTGATAAGAGTCTGACTGTGCTTTCGAACAGCGACGTGAAGTCCACTGAGTCCGTCGGCGATGGTGCGAAGCAGATCACGCACTTCAACACCACGCCGAAAATGAGCACGTACCTTGTGGCCTTCATTGTTGGTGATCTTCGCTACGTCGAGTCCAAGCACTTCCGTGTGCCTGTTCGTGTCTACGCTACGCCTGGCCTTGAAGACCGCTGCCAGTTCTCTGCGGACTTGGCGGCTCGTACGCTCGCCTTCTTTGAGGAGAGCTTCGGCATCAAGTATCCGCTGCCTAAGTGTGATATGGTTGGCATCCATGACTTCTCGGCTGGTGCCATGGAGAACTGGGGCCTCATCACCTACCGCCTCGTCGACATCTTCTACACTGAGGGCAAGGACTCTGCCGCTACCAAGACACGCGTTGCCGAGGTTGTTCAGCACGAGCTCGCTCACCAATGGTTTGGAAACTTGGTCACCATGGAGTGGTGGGACGGCCTGTGGCTGAACGAGGGTTTCGCGACTTGGATGTCCTGGTACTCGTGCAACCACTTCTTCCCCGAGTGGAAGGTCTGGGAGACTTACGTCGTTGACAGCTACCAGGGCTGCCTGCGTCTTGATGGCCTGCGTAGCTCGCACCCGGTGCAGGTGGACGTCGCGCGTGCGGACGAGGTAGCTCAGATCTTCGATGCCATCTCCTACCTAAAGGGCTCGTGTATCATTCGCATGGTTTCGCAGTTCCTTGGCGAGGATGTGTTCATCAAGGGTATTTCGAAGTACCTGCAGCGCCATAGCTACGCGAATACTACTACAGACGACCTCTGGAATGCCCTGTCTGAAGTTAGCGGCAAGGACGTCAAGGGGTTCATGAACTCGTGGACGCGCGATGTTGGATATCCTATCATCACTGTGGGAGATCATGCCGGCAGCTCCGAGGTCGAGGTCACCCAGCACAGGTATCTGGCCACGGGCGATGTTAAGCCCGAGGAAGACGAGACCATTTACCCTGTGTGGCTGGGCATTCGTAAGAACGATGGCAGCGTGGATCACTCCACGGTGCTGAAGGAGCGCTCTACCAAGGTCTCTATCGGTGAGGGCCCATTCTTCAAGATCAATGCTGATCAGAGCGGAATCTTCCGTGTGCGGTACCCAGACTCCGACCTTGCCATGCTGGCTGGTGAGGGCGCCAAGGGCAGCAAGTCGAAGCTGTCTGTTGAGGACCGCGTTGGCCTGCTGAGCGACTTGAGTGCTCTCTCAGGTAGCTACACGCGCACATCGCAACTTCTTACTGTGATCAACGAGTGGAAGAACGACACAGAGCCGAATGTGGTCGAGTCTCTGCTGCAGAGCCTCGGTCTGATCAAGGGCTTCCTGCGCTTCGAGGACAAGGCCATCATTGAGGAGTTCCGCAAGTTCTTCGAGTCTGTCGTGGTGCCCTTGGCTAAGCAGGTTGGCTACACCTTCGAGGCGGAGTCGGACTCCGACGTTCGTCGTACCATGCTCAAGACGAGTCTGTTCGGTGCTGCCATCAGTGCAGAGAACAAGGAGTTCATCGATGTGGCTCTCAACGAGTTCAAGACCAAGGGCTTCGAGGGTATCGAGCCCAACCTCCGGGCGCCTATTTACCGCGTCGTAGGTGAGTTCGGCACTTCCGAGCAGTGGGAGGCGCTTCTGAAGCACTACACTGAAGGCACAAACGGTGCTTCCGGAAACAACGCGCTTTTGGCCCTGGGCTACAGCAAGGACCTCAATCGTAAGCAGGAGGTCCTGGACAAGCTTCTTAATGGAACTTTCCGCAGCCAAGACTTCCACTACGCCCTTGGAGGTGTCTCTGCCAGTAACAAAGAAGGCACCGAGCTGGCCTGGAACTGGGTGAAGAGCAACTGGACCAAGATTGGCGAACTCTTCCCTGTCTCAGGTTCTATGCTTGGCAGCGTTGTTAAGATCTCGACCGCGAAGTTCACTAAGAAGGAGCAGCTTGCTGACATCGACGCTTTCTTCAAGGATAAGGACCTGAAGGGTATTAACATGCCTCTGAGCCAGAGCAAGGATCTAATCCGCTCGTCCATTACGTTCTTGGAGAAGGATCTTGACGATATCAAGCAATGGCTAGGCACGAAGGGATTCTCTTCCAACCTGTAAATGGAAGAAGGAAACTTTAGCTTATCTAGGCCTTTATTATCATTGTAAATAAGGTAGCACAAACCAAGATGTACATGAGTATGTGTGTCCCTTTGGGCTTTTTTTGTCTTTCCTCTTTAATTTTTTTTTTATTCTTGTGTTGTTTAGCTTTCATAGGTATCATGAACTATAGTTACAGTAGATCATCGATGTTAATTTCAGTTTGCGTTGCTTGGTAGGACACTTCTTGGCTAGGCTCGGGCGCTGCCGCTGGAGCTTGCGATTGCTCAGTTATTCCTATTTCAGATGCAAGCTCGACAGAGAGTTTGTTCAAAGCCGCCCGCTCGGGGAATTTGAGCGGTGGTCGTGCAGCTGGCACTGTCGTCGAGTCGTATGCGAGATAGCCCTTAATGAACTCGCCAATTCGGCCTATAGCAGGGTTTCGCGGCAAGTCAGGAAGGTCAATTTGCATTCCCCTCACAAGCTCGTCGGTCAATGCATCGGTGCTCTCCTCTTCACTAGGGGGCTGCTGCGGGATTTGCGGAAAGCGAAAATACGACCTGAATTCCTCTTTATAAGGTAACGCAGTGCGGAGAAGAAGGTCTTTCTCAAAGGGCTGCAATAGAGAGAGCTCAACAGACCCCTTGTAATGCCCACTTCTAGCACCCTTCGATAGCCTAGCAATGGCATGCATATTACGCTCTTTCAGAGTGGAGTTCAGCGCTGCAATGAATGCCGCCGATGCGCTGTCCTTGCCTACGACTACATCGGAACCGCCGAGGGGGATCCACGGCGGTACTTCTGGTACAGTAGCGAGCAGCTCGAATGCGCGGGGCCAGTGCTCCGCGCCGTTGAACTCGCCATCCATCAGCTTTTGCACCTCCGTGTTGGCTGTGACCATTTCAGACAAGTAAGTAAATCCTCTCTGAACATCCTCTAGTCGCCCGGGAGGGCCATCACTTGTTTGCATCTGATAGCTTGACACGGCTACGTGGCCACCATGGAACGTCGTTGGGGTCATAGCGACCGCGCGGCGTGTTGCCGGATAACACAAGACCGAAATGGATACCAATGGGTTTGTGGGGTCGCCAATTGTGAAGAGGCCGTCATATGTCTTCACAGGGGCTATCTTTTTGATTGGCGGCGGGTCGACGTCGTCAAGTTTGAGCCAAGGAGGGGGTTGTAGGCCGTCAATTGTAGCGCGACCGGTGCAGGCAACATATCCCTGGATATTGTTGTCCGCTAATCTCGCTACCAATTCTGATGCCTTGTGCGGCGGGCCCTGTTGACCGTTTTGCGTCAAGACTACCAACTCCTTGTAATCTGCATTAGTGAACAATGGCAGGTGCAAGGCGAACTGTAGCGCCTCAAGCGCTAGATCCACAGGACTCTGATGGTGCAAGTCATCTTTGTCCAGAGTTGCTTTGGCGCCCTGCTCTTTAAGCTGTCTTAAAGCTGCTGCCGATGGTTGAGAGAGTACACCAAACAGTGATATGCCTGTGCGGGTTGCCAAAGCGACTCCTACAGTGTAGTTTTTGGCATTAGACAGGGCCAAGTCCGCAATTCTGCTATATGCGTGCGGAAGAAGAGATTTAGTGTCCGACACGAACAATGTACACGCAGAAGGAGGCATGTTCGATAAAGAAACGCCTCAATTGAAGAGCATTACAGTCGACTTAACACAGCGCCAAGAAGAGTATGAAGATCTTAGACACGCAGAAATACGCCTAATTTCTCGCTCAGCAATTCTCGAGTGTTGCGTGTCAATCAATCGTGAAAATGCGCGGCAACCCCACCACACACGCACACCACCTTCGCACAAGCGTTATAACTAAACCGCTAACCGTCGCGGCGACGGCCCTAACCTCAGTCACGAATAATAATAATAATAATGGCACACACTCACACAGACACACCAACCTTACGGCGCCAGCACCAGCAAGTTGTCTTAGTAATACATGACGAGACGGGCTTAGGGCTCTCTATTGCACGTGCGTCACACGGGGCGACTCACCCAATTCGGCCGGCGGCGCGTTCAGGCACTGGCGCCCCGGCCGCTTAGGTGGGTCTCGTTGAATTTCATCCGAGCATCTTAGCACTGTCGACAAAATGCCTAAGAAGAGAGCTTCCAACGGTCGCAACAAGTGTGGACGTGGCCACGTCAAGCCCGTCCGTTGCATCAACTGCAACCGTATGGTCGCCAAGGACAAGGCCATCAAGCGCTTCACCATCCGTAACATGGTTGAGGCCGCGGCCGTCCGTGATATCAGCGAGGCTAGCGTGTACCAGGAGTACGTCCTCCCCAAGCTCTACGTCAAGGTTGCCTACTGCGTGTCGTGCGCCATCCACAACCGTGTTGTGCGTGTCCGTTCGCGTGAGGCCCGCCGCATCCGTACGCCCCCGGTCCGCGCGCGGTTCAACCGCGACAACAAGCGCGTTAACCCGGCCACTGCTGCCGCTCGGGTTTAAAGCTTGTTAACTTAAATAGTAATAAAATATGATGAGCACTGAGACGTAACTTCCGGGCGACCGCAGCCACTGCTTGGTGTTGAGGTACCTGCTCTTCGGACAGCAAATAAAGCGCCGCAGTTGGAGGCCGCCGCCGCCGCCGCCGCATATTCATTAACAACTTGAAATCTGAAGAATGTGCGGCTGATGTGTGTTTTCACTAGCGATAAGACGAGGTATAGTGACGCGGATGTCACTCGCAGTAAGCGCAGTACGAACCTCTGCGGCAGCAAGAACATACAATCACTTAGTTACGTGTTGGTTTTTTTAATAAGTTAATTGCATTGCATTGCAAACGTATAAAATGGCTTTCAAAAGATGACTAGCCTCATCCTCATACCCGCGCGCGTCAACTTCACCAATAGCTTACCCTTTCCCGGATCCCGTCCACTTAACGCTGTTAGCTGGTGAGAGCAATTGCGACGTATGACCCTCACTGGTTGGCGGCTGCCGAAGCGGACGCGGAACGTCAAGGCAGTGCTCACCGAGGAGCAAAAGCGCGTCGCCTCGTATCCCCCAGATCGGCCCACGTACTTTAGCATCGATGCGGCGCCAAGCTTGTATCCAGCGAAGCACTGGTGCGACATCACCGGGCTCGAGGCTCCATATAAGACTGCGAGTGGTCTGCGGTTCCATAACCAGGAGATTTACGGCATTGTGAAGAAAATGGGCCCTGAGGTCGAGCAAAAGTACCTGAAGCTGCGTAAGGCCAACTTCGTGCTGAAATAAAAGAAACAGCTCTCTGAAGCGCATATTTGCGAAGTGTGGGTGATGCCTAGACTAACGGGCTGTCATTTGTGCGTGGCGCGTGTTTGTCCCTGGCGCACGTTTGTCCATGCAGTGAGCTCATTGTAAACAGTTAGGACATGCTCGTACAGGCCCGCTATTCGTGTCCAGCCCGGTCAGGCGTGCGTAAAACGTACATGCGCAGTGTATATCTCACACAAATTATCACCACGACTCTATTAAGTGGTGTTAAGACCGCGGTCATAATTGACCTCAAGCTGAGCTAGCACATGAGGCAAATGTAGATTACAGGCTAACGCGCCATAAATACGTACCATTTGTATACGAAAGTGATGAGGAGCCAAATGGTGAACTGTTTCTTTTTTTTAGCGCACTCCGAAACTCATTGCCACTTGAGCTGTACCTCTGAATGCGAGTGCTCCTGGATACGTAAGTACGCGACTCAATCAGTACCCACACGGTGAGGGTACAAAAGCGTACGTGAAAGTATACGTCGAAGCACACGTAAACCTTTGTAGATAATGTCTGTCTCGCTAACTCAATAATAAAGTTATAAACCTGCAATGTACACTTTGCCCAATCTATAAAGCTGTGAAACCGTTTACTCGCATTCACATTGATCTCCTCCACGCATATTTGATGATACCTTCAACTATTACGGATCTCCTAGACTCAGCTGCTGCTCTCAGAACAGACACTCGAATAACCGTTGTTCATGACTCAACGTCGTTGCGAACAGAAGTGACATTTCGTTCGAACTGTTCATGATAATTAACATTAGCCAATGTTGAGTTAAACTGTATATACCATTTGCTTCGCGGTTAGTTCAGCGAGCTCACAAGTGGCCTAACGGTTACAGAGCAGTAAGGGCCGATGGTCTAGAGGTATGATTCTCGCTTAGGGTTTCCTAGGTTGCGAGAGGTCCCGGGTTCAATTCCCGGTTGGCCCCATTTTTTTGCTTTTTCGGTGCTTGTCAGGCCTCTTTGTGAGTGGAATTTGTACCACATTTCTTTTGGTTTTTTTTTGGCTGTACTAGTAATTATCCATAAACAAGAATGTATTGCTCAATTGACGTGGGCAAACAACTTGTTAAACGCCGCTGTCGTCGTCCACAGCCTGATCAAAATGGCTTACGCTATACTGCTTCTGGGTAGACGCGTACAAACAGCGCATGAAACATCGGTTCATTGGCAGCGTCTGAACTCTGTAACTTGCCAAACGAACTTGCTCGCACTGAGGTTCTGGATTTTGTCGCAATCGTGCTGGTAAGCCTGTCACTCTGCCGGCAATGAAGGTGAGCAGCGCGAAGTCAGAAGGGGTTGTTTCATACACCATCAAGGGCGACATGAGCTGGCTTATGTTCGTTATAAAAATTGGTTTAATAGCGGCGGCCGCGGTTGCGTACCGAAACCAGATGTCCTGGTGGACCAGCACTTGTCTAATTCTATTTGCATTGATGCTTAGGTGTCAACTGAGTGAGGGTGTTCTTGCCATAGCTGGGCTTGGCCTGCAGCTCGAGAGAAAGGGCCGCATAATGTTTTGGTCGGACGACAGCAAGTTCTACGCAAAGCACAGCATTCTAGGAATTCTGATAAACGAAGTGTTTGAGGGATTCCAGGTCAATTATGTCCTCCAAATCGTTATAGAACATGCGAACGAGATGAGTCTTGTATTTCCGCAGCTGCGACCTGGACTTCCTGTAATAAAAGAGGTATGGCAGAATATCCGCACCCTCGATTAGTATTTATTGTTTTGCTTCATCTTTGCTTTGTTTTGCTCTACTTGTCTTTACCAAAGATCCTGGTGAGCCAAGTTCGGTTGTCGCGCTGCTCTTTTTCTGCGTCACTGTAAATGCGCAGGCCTCCATCGGGAGTGTATTCCCCTAATTGCACGCGCTTTGGCTGTCCCTCGATAATTCTGCGATACAGAACTGCAGACGAAATCAAAAACACCGGCAGTCCCAGCAGCACCAAAAAGACGCTGCGTCGCGACTGAGGAGACACGCTGGGCTTTCGAGGGGGCTCCGGGGCCTGAGGTTTTGGAGGAACCACTGGCCTCACTGGGCGAGTAGGCCGAGCCATGCTTAGCCGCGGTTCTTCTTAATTAATATGGCCTAACTACTAATAAAGCCTCTCTCTCTGTGAGCACATGTATACAGACCCAGAAATGTGCGCCCTCACCCTTGCCCAAACCCCACCGATTTTCTGCCAAAAAAATAGGCAGACATATTTGACGGTTGTTGGCGAGCCAATATTTTTCTGCTTCGGTTGAATTTGGCATGGGCAAAAGCACGAAGCAGTCCGACGTCAAGACGTCGGTGTTCAAGATGAACACTGACCTCGGTCAGCATATTTTGAAAAACCCCAAAATCGCAGAGGCAATTGTCGACAAGGCAGACATAAAGCCAAGCGATATTGTGCTGGAGGTAGGCCCCGGTACAGGCAATTTGACCGTGCGCATCCTGGACCAAGCGCGCAAAACGATCGCCGCCGAAATGGACCCCCGAATGGCGGCAGAACTCACAAAGCGCGTGCAGGGCAAACCCACCGAGCGGAAGCTGGATATCATGCTCGGCGATGTGATCAAGGCTGATCTTCCCTATCATGACATCTGCATCTCGAACACACCCTACCAAATCTCTTCTCCACTTGTATTTAAGTTGCTCAACATGCCCCGCCCTCCACGTGTGTCTATTCTCATGTTTCAGCGTGAATTCGCCCTGCGCCTGTTGGCAAAACCAGGCGACCCACTCTACTGCCGACTTTCCGCTAACGTGCAGATGTGGGCTAATGTAACGCACGTCATGAAGGTCGGTCGAGGTAACTTCAGGCCCCCGCCGCAAGTAGAAAGCAGCGTTGTTCGCATTGAGATCAAGAACCCGCGCCCGCAACTTGATTTCAACGAGTGGGATGGCATCTTGCGCGTCTGCTTCGTCCGCAAAAATAGAACTATTGCTGCTGGATTCAAGTCTACATCAGTCCTAGCCATTCTTGAGCAGAACTACCGTGCTCTTGTAAGTCAGAACAATGGCCAGCCGAACCGCGAGGGCTACGACTCTAGTACAACTGCTGACGATAATTGGTCTGAAGTTGTGAAGCAAAAGGTGGACTATGTTCTAGAGCAGACTGGAATGTCTAGCATGCGCTCACAGAAGTGCGACCAAGTAGACTTTCTGAGACTCCTCTACGCGTTCCACCAAGTTGGCATCCACTTTGCGTAAAAGAACTTGTTACCATTGGCATGGCATTATAACATTGTGAGCTATCACGCGCTGTTCGAGAAAATAAAAAGCACCTTTGGATTATTCAAACTGAAGCTGAAATATAGTATCTCTATTTATTATTATTATTATTATTACTACTACTTTACTAGACTCATGTGAGTATAATCTTACTTGACAGCTGGCTATATATATATATATACATGCCAGTGCGAACTACACCTCGGAACTAGACTTGACGTACTCTACTATTCACACGTTCAAGCAGACACGTCTACCTCACCGTCATCAGTATCATCCTTGGTGTTGAACTGGATCTTCCGCCTGCCCACCGCGGGCAACATGCTATCCATGTAGCCCTTCGGTCTAGCGAAGAAGCCACTGTTCAGATGCTTGCTGTCCGACGGGCTCAACAACGAAATTGGGTCGAAAGGTGTCTTCTCAGCAGCCTCAGCAGTTTCCTTGCGACGCTTGTCTGTGACCTGCTGGGCATAGCCAAGCTCACGATAGATCGCGAGCACTGCCTCTTCAACTCCGTGCTCATGCCTGATTTGCTCTCCAAGCACAGCAGCCTGGCGGATCATGGGCCCATCTGTAACACACTTGTGAAGAGCATTGGCGAGACCTGATTTTGTGAGCTTCTTCAAGTTGACACCAACGCCGAGTTCTTGAACGCGACGTCCGTAGAAGAATTGATCACCGAAGAATGGCTTGATAATGGTTGGCTTACCTGCACTCAAGCTGGCTCCGGTGGTACCAGATCCACCATGGTGAACACAGGCATCGACCTGCGGGAACAGCCACTGGTGAGAGATGCTCTCGACCTCGAAAATGTTGGGCTCATTGATCGGCTTCTTTTCTTTCTTCTTGTCAGAATCGGACTTTGCATCACGACTGGACCAACCGCGTCCAAGGACACAGTAAACATCGGCTTCCTTAGTTCCCTCAATGACACAGCGTGTCATCAGCTCAGGATCGGTGACAATGATTGATCCGAATCCGATATACACCAGCTTCTTCTGCTTCTCCCTAGCCGTCTTGATGAATTCAATAAGCTTGGGATCCACGTCAGGCTCCTTACGATCCTTGGTATCTTCGTGCACATTCCAGTAGCCTGTTGTGTGAACCCAGTTGGGCTGATCTAGGGGCGGCACCAATACCGTTGGGCTAACACAGTACAGGAATGGAATATCCTGCTGGCGCTGAACGTCGAGACTCGATGGCGGCAAGTTCAACTCCTTCTTGCGCCATTGATTGCACTGCTTGGAAATTCCTAACCAAACTAGGCGCTCAAATAGCACATAGGTGAAGTAGTTGTAACCATTACCCATCTTCTGATCAGGTTGAATCAGTGCCTGAGGGTAGGTTCTTGTGCGCGTCCACGGCATTGTAAATGCCCTGAAATAGGGAATGCCCAGTGCCTCGGCAATGTGAATTCCAATCATAGAAGATGGCGACTCGATCAGAACATCAGCATCTGAGTCCTTGATAGAATTCCACGAGCTATGCATGAGGTCATCAATCCACTGCCGGAAGTTGGCCAAAGCATCCTTCAAGAAGCTATAACTGAAAGAGCCATGCTCAATCATAACCTCCATAAGTTTGCCGGGGTCTCCGGCTAGTTCGCGGAATTCAATTCCGAAGCTCTCAACCCAGCCCCTAAATTCAGAGTGCGTAACGATACAAACCTTGTGACCCTCAGCCATTAGTCCTTGTGACAACGCGATGTAAGGCTGAACATCTCCTCGGCTGCCAATCATCATCATCACGAACTTGAGCGAGTGCATGGGCCGCTGCAAAAAGGCTTCACTGTATTCGGTGCTTGTCGGATCAAACATGAGAGGCGGCACTCTGTGGCGTAGCTTGGCGGTCATCGATGGCTCGTATGTTGCCAGCCTTGCCGAGCGCAAGCTGTACTCTAAGAATCGCGACTCCACATCCTCACCACTATGCTGCGCCTTCAACTCACGACTGATTCTCTCATCAGGGTCGTTGATCGGAACTCGTTTGAGCAAAAAGAGGAGCAACTTCGAAAAGTCATCTCTTCCCGCCTTCTCACCGAACGACACCTTGAACGGGCCATAAGCCGGCTCAGAAACCTCAAACTCAATAGCGGTTGGGTCATCTTCGGGCTCGCGTGTCTGTATAATGTCATGCAGGGGGATGATAGTGCGCCATTCATCTCCGCCAAGAATACCTCTGCGTCGGAAACACAGGAAAAGATTTGACAAGAACAGCTTGCCTTGCCAGGACACATTATTTCCAGGCTTTCGAAGGTTTGCGATATACTCAGCTTCGAGCCGAACGGATGGCTCGAGGCCAAAGAACTCACGGAACTCACCGTTTAGCCGTTCGACTTCCTGAGGATCAGAAATTGTTTTGTGATCAAAGCCGACCGCATCATCAGGAATCTCATTGCTGAAGCTAAGCTTACAGGTAGAGGATTTACCAGAAATGAAAGGCAAAAGACCATCATCAAAGTACTTCTTGTCACCACTGCCGTGTTCGTCTGACTCGAAATCCGAGTCTGCATTATCCTCATTATCAGAGACATCAGGTGAATTAACATTTGACCCGGCCTCGCTCAGATTCTCAGACGTGCGCGCGGACCTCGAGCGTGACGGGGTGGGGATGAGGTCGTCAAACTTCAGCTTGCTGAGATGGTGATTCAGCGAAGGCAGAAGATTCATCTTACTCTTTGATGACCGCGAAGTCGGAGTAGATGTACCAGATGCGCTTTGCGACACGGCACGCGGCGATCCCGGCGGCTTGGTCGATAAGCTTGCCACTGGTGACAAGGAGTCCACCAATGAGCCCGGACCGCGCATAACATCATTACGCTCATTCAACATTTGGAAATTAGCGGGTGGGGTTGTGTCAAAAATATCTTCGTGAACAGCCCCGAATTGGCTATGGTGGGCACGAACCTCCTCCTTCCCATGGATGTTCTCCTTAAAGCGAACTCCAGCATGATTGCTGAAGTCACAAGTGTATGAAGCTAGACGCTTGTTGACAGAGTCCACGGTATCACGTTTGCCAAAGAACGCGAAGACGTAGTCGCCAACAATAGGTCCATGGTGGTGTACATGCTCACCACTGGAGTATTGATGGAGCGGGTGCAGATGCGGGTGATGCGTAGCATCTGGCGCTACCACAACCTTAAGGGTTAGCTGCCAAGTAGCATCGAGAGCGCTCTTGACTTCTGTCTTGATGATATTCTCCAGAGGAATCCGCACAAAGGCGGCGCGTCCGCCCTCATTGCGGGCTCGGAAAACCTCCTTCTGGATCGCCTTGACCCAATCGTAGGCAGCGCTGCTGTTGTCGGCCTTGAAAGTGTAAGCGCGGTTGTTGGTCGTGCGAAGAATAAACCTGCGGGGACTCTTCAAACTGATCTCTACTGATACAACCTGGCGCAAAGGAATCACTCCCAGTGGGAAGTACGTCTCACCGGCATTAGCGTACCAAGACAAAGATCCCATATGCAATATGAACCATTTACGCTGGTAGGCAGCACGGCCAATGTTTGCAAGTCCGCGCGCACTCTTTTTGCTCAATGGCGACTCCTTAAGTACCTCGAGCGTAGCCGGGGGCAACGGGGCCGCGAACAGGAAGTATTTCTTCGTGATATGGATCTTTCCCTGCAGAAGCACGTCCTTGGCAAGCCAGCCCTGGTAGTGATGAATGGCAATCCCAGCATCGTCCTCCTCACCTAGCAGGTTCAAGATGGTGGACCGATCAGCCTGCGGGCCGCAGCTTTTGTCATCATCTACCGGTGCATACGCCTCGAAATCGTCGTCTTCGGCTTCCTCTTCGTCTTTCGTGAACGTAGTCGAAACTGACTTAGTCGAGGCGCGCTCGTCGTCGGCGTTCTCGTTGTTCTGCCCGTCATGAAGGTTGGCCGCCAGGAATCCGAAGATACCCGTGTGGTGGCTATCGGTTCGGTGCTTGCCGAACATTGTGCAGTAAACTCCGGTACGAACAGCAAACCTGTACCGGTATATAAGCCGAAGCCGCCCGGTTCACATAAACGTTCGGTTGCTGCCCTGTAGCCCCAACCCTAACAGAACAGGCCTAGCTGCATGTGTTACAGTTGCGCCGCGCCAATTAACGTCGGGAGAAAATTACGCGACGATGCACGGTGCACATGCTGCCTTATTACCCACCGGGATCGCCGGCGTTGAACTGCATATACACGGATCAGGTTGAGGAGAAAAAATGTTGCAGTACTAGGCAAAGTACGCCTCGCTGCCTAACGAGGGCCCCTACTTCTGTCATTTTGCGGCGCCTGCATCCCAAACGCCCAGGCGGTGGCGACGATGACGGTAAGAGATCGCCCTTGGGTTGAGGGTCAGCCTGCATATACATCACGTGGCAAAGGTAACGCACGCCAGCATGTGGCTTTCGTGCATATCATTGTTGATGAGTGGTGTGAGTCAGTGAATGAAAGGCGGTGAGGAAAAAAGACAAACGCTGATGATTAGGCACTTCGATGCTTGATTACAGGACGATCTAATTATACACAACGCCGCTCGCGAGGCGGCGGCGGACCCTTATTATTGAACTTCTCCAGGAACACTGCGGCAAGGAAACCCTGGATGCAACGGTTTTCTTGGATCCAATATTGGTAGAGTGCCGCATAGTCGGCCAGCTTCTCGGACCAGAGCAAGTCTACGTATCGATGCTGTTGCTGATCGTAAATAAACTCAAACTCTGTTTCGCCGGTTTTTAATCCGTAAACGGAGGTAACGAGACAATTACGCTCTTGCGTGACGTGAAGACTGAAGCCAAGAAGGTCGACTGTGGCACAGTAGAGCTCGTACTTAATCTGGCGATAACCTGCTTTAACGAGCCGCTCGTTGGCTTCGAAGTTGCGTAGTCTGGACTTGAGCTGGCCTATGAGCACGTTATAGGCTTGGCCTTCTTCAATTAATTCAGGTTGCGGGTCCGCTAAGTCGGCCACCGCCGTTGAGGCACGCGCTTGCGTCTGCTGGGCTTCCCAGCTGCTGCCGGCAATGTCGTACCAGCGCTGCCCATGTCGCAATGCATCATTCTCAGCGCGTAGTCTGAAAACCTCCTTTTGAAGCTCTGTGTAGGCGTTCTCGAGCTCTCTTTGGTTCATTTCGCGTGGTGGTCAAGGTGGATGGTAAACATGGGCAAGGTTAGCCGTGCTCACCTCAACGACGCCGCCGCGGCTTAGCGTTTTAAGCAGGCACAAACTGCGCCGAAAACGTGGGCAATCACCCTACTGACACGCATTTTATTTCACGTGTATCCTAGGAAATAACGCGTTCGATGCAAGCTAGCAAGCAAACAGCCAAGTCTCTGTGCATTCTGAAGCTTAGATAGATGCCGTAGCAGCAGGGGTGCTACTACTACTACTACCTTCAAGTCAAACCGATGGCTAACGACTCATATTCCGCGTGAGTTATTAATTTTTTTTAGAATAACCAATATATAAAAACAGCCAATGCAGTTGCTGCTGTCGGGACCGCCACGTGCTTAACGGTAAGACTTCTGGTAGCGGGCGCGAGCACCGGGACCGCCGAACTTCTTGGGCTCCATGCGGCGGGGGTCAGCAATGAGCAGAGTGCGGTCGTGGCTAACAAGACGCTGCTTCAGCTCATTCTTGGATTGCTCATCAACGAACTTCTGATAGTAGGCAATGAGGCCCTTGGCAAGGGCCTGGCGGATAGCGTAGAGCTGCGAGACGTGGCCACCACCAGAGACGCGGATACGGACGTCGAGGTCGGCGAAGCGCTCGGGGCCGGCAATCAGGATGGGCTCGTAGACCTTCATGCGCAGGATCTCAGGCTCAACCAGGGTGATAGGGACACCGTTGACCTTGATGAGGCCCTTTCCCTTCTTGACGTGAGCAACGGCAGTGGCCGTCTTCTTCTTGCCGAATGTCTGCACGCTGGGGACAGTGATCTTCTCCGACATCTTGCTGCGTGGATGCTGGGTGATTGAAAATTCCGCTGCGTTTTTTTCCAGTCGTGAGCGAGCCCTCTCCGCTGGGACTACTCTGGTCACGTTACCACCTACGTGACCCGCCGGGCTAGGGTCTGCGCGACGGGGGCTGGCCGACCCGCTCACCACGAATACGCCGTCAGCAGCAGCCAGCAAGGTGACGTGGGGTGAGAAGCCCTAACACAAAGCCCTAATGGATATGGCGGCGGCCAAAGCGGTAGTTGTTGTATAGCGAGCGCGACGGGCCGCGGCGCAGCCAAGATAAATGAAGCGAAATGTAGGGCGCCAAATACAGCCTAAGATGTGAGCTTTTGTTTTCGTGCATATAAATTAAGGAATTAAAGCCTATGTTTAGTCGAAGAGGCCCATGCCCATGTCGCCGTCAGACTCGGACTCCTCCTTAGCCGGAGCAGCCTCCTCCGCAGCAGGGGCAGCGGCGTCACCGCCAGCAGCAGCGGCGGCCGGGGCGGCCGGGCCAGCAGTGCTGAACGAGTTCAGGATCTCCTTCAGGTCGCGACCCTCGGTGGCCTTGGCGAAGACCTCCGCCCACACGGGGGGCAGGTCAGCGTTCGCGGACTTCGCGAGCGCGACAATCTTGTCGGCGGTGATCTCAATGTCCGCGTCCGCAAGGATCAGAGCGGCGTACGAGGCAATAGTCTCCGGAGTGCCAGACATATCAAAACGATGTGGATACCAAAGGTGAAAAAGTCGGTGTGGTAAGGCAATGACTACCGCGTGAGTGGTCCCACGCACGTGATGACGATGGCTCCTACCACGAAATCGGCGATGTGACCCATAATACGGCTAAGAGCCCGCGAGGACAGCAGCCATGGCCGCGCTGCGTTAACGTGCATGGCGTTCCGTACGAGTGCGAGCTTGAGCAAAACAGGCTGCACTTTGTATAGAGTCACAAGCTGGACTGCTACTCCCTAACTTTGCATCACTTTAAAAATTTAGGCTACTCTACTCTGGTCTGTTGCTGGCAGCCCTGGTCCCGCGTCCTTAACGCGTCGTGAATTAAGGCTGAGGTGACTAACCCGTTGTGCAGGCCCGTAGTCAGCTGCGGATTCCCACCAAAACACAACAAGGCTATCGTTACCACCAGCGCGCTGCTCACCGTCGTTCGTGCTTTATGTTCAACTCCGGTAACGCCAATAACGGCTCAGGCGCGGCCAAGCCTGCCTTCGGCTTTGGCGCCAATTCCGGCTCTGGGGCGTCCAATGCCAGCGGCAACACTGGCGGGGGCCTGTTTGGTAACTCTACTTCCAGCAACAGCGGCTTTGGCGCGCCCGCGCCGAGCAACTCGAACACTGGCTCCGGGTTTACGTTTGGTGCTCCGTCAGGCGATTCAAAGCCTGCTGGCTCAGGACTGTTTGGCTCGTCGTCCTCAAGCGGGGGCCTTTTTAACAATAACAACAACAACAGTAACAACGCGAACAGCAACACGAACAACAACACAAGCAACACTGCAGGCACACAGGCTCCAAGCGGTGGTCTTTTTGGTAGCTCGTCTCAGGCTGGTAATAGCGGCAGCGGCAGCAGTCTTTTCGGCAACAAGCCGCAACAGCCTAGCGGAGGCTTCACCTTTGGAGCACCGGCCCCGGCCGCCTCGACTGGAACCGCACCGTTTGGCGCATCTGATAAGCCCACTAATAACCCTACAAGTGGTAGCGGCGCATCACTATTTGGCTCTAACACGAATGGCTCGAGCAATACGGGTGCTGGCACTGGCAGTGGCTCTCTATTCGGCTCTACGTCTACCGCGAGCACTAACCCCTCAACTGATTCCAATGCTGCAAAGAAGCCCACTGGATCGGGCATGTTTGGGTCTTCTTCTGGAGCAGGCGGCTTTGGTAACTCAGGCAGTGGCCTATTTGGTGCGTCCGGCTCGACCGGCTCGACCGCCGCCACACAAGGCGCGGACACAACAAAGATGTCCTCTGGTGGCCTCTTTGGTGCTACAGCTTCGGGAAATACTGATAGTACCGAAAAGAAGAATGATAACACATCAAGCGGCAATGGCTTTTCTTTCGGCTCCTCGACGTCCAAACCTTCTGGCGGCCTTTTCGGCAGCGCTCCAAGTGCCGGCGATTCGAAACCATCGACTGGAGGATTTTCGTTTGGTCAAACGTCCACTACTTCTAAACCGGAAGAGAAGAGCTCAGGCCTGTTCGGCCAATCCTCTACGGCAGGAAAACCTGAAGAGAAATCCTCTGGCCTATTTGGTCAGTCATCTGCAGCGACAAGCAAGCCAGAGACAAAGAGCTCGGGATTGTTTGGTCAGTCTTCTACAACGAGCAAGCCTGAGGAGAAGAGCTCGGGATTGTTTGGCCAGTCGTCTACAACGAGTAAGCCTGAGGAGAAGAGCTCGGGCTTGTTCGGTCAGTCCTCTACAACGAGTAAGCCTGAAGAGAAGAGCTCGGGTTTGTTTGGGCAAGCTGCCTCTGGAGCCAAACCGGCTGAAAAGAGCTCAGGGCTTTTCAGCCAAACTCCTTCCACATCGAATAAGCCAGAGGAAAAGAGCTCTGGATTATTCGGCAATACCCAGACTGAAAAGTCTGGTGATTCTGCAAAACCATCGTTCTCTTTCGGGGGCGCTGCCACAGGAAGTGCTAATGAGGCGCCCAAGTCAACCGGTGCATCTCTTTTCGGCACCGCCTCGGAGAAAAAGGACGAATCTAAACCTGCTGAAAAGAAGGAGGCCCCAGCATTCTCGTTCGGTACTTCGTCAGACTCAACTCAGAAGACTAATACGACAAACACGGCTTTAGGATCCACGAACGATCAGAAAAAGGATGATTCGAAACCCGCAGGTACTTCAAGCCTAGGTGCCAGCAATACCACTGCATGGGGATCGTCTGATAACAAAGATCAGAGCAGAAATGTGGACAAGAGCAACGCTGCGTCCATCCCAGTTCAGCGCGGTGACTACCTTAAAAACAAGAGTTTTGAGGATATCATTGCCAAGTGGATGTCTGCATTGACAAAGTCAGTAGACCGTTTTAAAGAGCAGGCCACGGAGACGGCCAAATGGGACCAGATTCTTGTTGAAAATGGCACCAAGATTGCCGAAATCTACAAGGAAGTCATGGTCGCTGAGGTCGCGCAGACTCGTATTGATGACGTGCTAAGCTACGTTAGCCGCCAACAAGATGATATTGACTCCATGCTCACTCAATTAGAGACGCAGACATCGTCGTCAAGTTCTCCTGGCGCCGCAGTGTTAGAGAATCTACAGCCTATTGACAAGGAAAGGAACGATGCTTACAAGCTTGCTGAACAGCTCAACGAGAAATTGGATAGCCTAGAAAGCAATCTTGAATCTGTCATTGGTGAGATCAACCAATTAACAAGAGATGAACACAACGTCAAGGATACAGATCCTGTCGCGCAAATTGTGAAGATTTTGAATGCACACCTGGCTAGCCTTCAATTCATTGATGATGGTGCTTCGAAGCTGCAAAAGAAGCTGAGCAACGTTCGCAACGATGCATGGCGTATGCAGATCTAGTTTTCTTTAGTTGTCAAAGAGGCTCTCTAGCGGATCTACAAAGACGAGTTAATTAATTCATTAATACTAGAAATTCATATTGGCTCAACAACATACGAGAATAAAAAAGCAACTGATCATAGTAGAACTCCTATTCTTGGAAGCTGTTTGTGAGACTTGCTAGAACTCTGACGTTACGAGCGAGCTGTGACGCTACAGTTTCTTGCTCTTGGTTTTGCAAAGTATCATCCGCAGCAAAATCACGCTTGACGATGTCTTCAACCACAAATCGATGCTTCTTCAAAAGCTCACGTATGTGTGTTATGACCACCGAATTATCTGCACCTACCGAAAGAAGGAGGGCCGTGAGCAGTTGCACAATAAGCAACATGAAATCCTCATTCATTTTCGAGAGCAAGGCATCCAAGTATTCGAAAAGCTTGGTGTGGAGGATATCAAACGCGCCATCCCTAGTTTGTGCGATCTGTAGGAGTAGCGAGAGTGCGATTTTGCTGTAGCGAATCAAACCTTCAGTTGTACCTCCCTCCTCTAAAGAGCCAAACGTTTGCGATACTAGCAGAGCCGTGAAGTTGTAGCTCACGAAGACATCTGCTATATAGTCAGACTGGAGATTGCGGGCAAGGATCGCAGCAATCTGCAAAAGGCTCAGAGCCGACATACGCAGCGATTCATTGGGTGAACCCAAACTATCATCACAGATTATCTGCACTAGTCGCGGACCAGAAATAGTAATGGAATTCAACACCTTGGCAAAGCATTCTTGGGAACGCGTCTCTAATGCCATGCGCACAAGATTGAAAGATAACGCATAAAGGTCGGTTCGAAGTTCAGCATTCATCTTGGACGGCTGGATAGCGAGCAGCGCTGCTTCAAGCAACGGCTGCATGCGGTTTACTACCATGACGTCAACGCCGCGGCTTTCGTGCTTAAGTAGCAGTAACACCAACAGCGAAGCAACGGGTTGAGCAAAAGCGGGAGACTCCCTTGAAAATTCCACCAGCAAAGGAATGAGCGTTTGAATCGCACGCAGAACAAATGAAGGGCCTGTGAGTGGATTATCGCTGGCAATCAAAACTGGAACAAGGCTACACCACGACTTCAAGCAACACAGTGAAACTGAGCTGCGAGGATACTTCATGAAGTCCAGAAGATTAAAAATGATTGGCTCGAGTCTCTCAAGATAGTGATTCTCCAACGTGAGGTACACCTTTTGTTGGCAGGTGCGAAGTTCTTGTATCCAGATGTCAAGCATTATAGCACGGTGTTCATAGAAGTCTTCATGTTCCGAGACACTTTGGTTCACAGGCTCGAGGCTGATTGTTGTTAGCACAAATTGCAACGGGCGCAGATAATTTAAGACCATCTCTGAGGTCAGCGAATCCTTCGTTAGGTGCCCAATAATCTGACTCGAGAGTTTAAGGAGTCGCGTGCTCTGGACTTCGCCAGCTAGGCAGCCTAAAAGAAGATCGCAAACAACACCGAATAGCGAGCTTCCCGAAGCTATGCCTCCAACGCCTTGATCAAGCTCCAATTTCAGTTCAAGACCCAAGTCAGACTGTCTGAAGCCTAGCAGATAATGAGCGGCAGTCATCACAGGTCGAGGTGACTTTCTCTGCTCGAGTTCATGAATAAGTAATTCGAATAGCGCCGCCTTTACCTCAGATGAGGTAAAAGGGTCTTGAACTCTTGCCATAAGGCCTACACGGATTCTGGTTGCTTCAGAGGTCGAGCTAAGAATGCTCAATATGCGACTGTGTCGCGTGATGGTTGGGCGGAACTCCGCAGTCTGTTCCAAAAGGCGCAGCACGTCTATGCTAGCCAAAGATAACTGTTCGAACTTTGTACCCGCATACAGCGCTAGATGTGGGATTATGTGAAGGTTGTACAAGACAGGCTTGTTAAACCACAATGGCGGCGTGCTTCGTTTCAGTAGAGTTGCGATGAGTTCTACGGCTCGAATAACGGTTCGAACCTGTGGGTGATCAGCAGTCAGACCAATTATCTCGTCAACTCCCACCGTTACAAGGGCGAAAATCGACTCGTAGACCTTTGCCTCGAAGCATGCTTTGACGATTGCTTGACACGAGGGAACCTTTAACAGCTCCTGAATAAATCCAAGGCAGTTGTTTCGCAACAAGACGTGCAAATTGCTCTTTTCTTTTGCACGTGCTGTCCATACCAGTACATTATAGGCCACAAAATCAATATAGTCTGGAATCTTGGGAGACTCCGCACCTCCTTGGACGACTAGAGCTTCGAGTAGCTTTATTAGAGCCAGTACCTCTGACAATGACAGGAGAACCTCGTCGAATTTACCGACCACATAGCTATCCAATTGGGCCCACATGTCTTGACGAGCGAAAGGGCACAACGCATCAAATATAGAGGTTGTCAAGGGCTGTTGAACTCTGAGCAACCTGAATAGCAACGCTGTGAAATCCCGCGTTCCTTCAGGGCTATAAGAGGTCTCACGCGCGTACTCACGCGCTTCTACGCACTGTCCAGCAACACGCGAGACGAGACCAAGGTAAGCCGACAAGACCAGTAGAGTGTCGTCACTCAACTGGCTGTGTGATGTAATTGGCAAAACTGGTGCAGCTTCTGCAATGCCCCACTGTGTAGCTTGGTTTGCTATGCCATAAGTGAGGGGCACTACAACATTCTCACCAGGCTGCTGCTCAAGTGGGGTTGCAGTCCCAACAACCGAGACTGGGTTAGCAGGTGATACGTACGGACCTCTTACTTGAGCCGCAGGCAAGCTTTGTACAGGAGGGAGGGTCATGACGCTGGGAACAACCACTTGACTTCCGTTTTGAGATGTTGTTGCGGCTGCCATGGAGGTTGCAGACCCACTCTGTGGCTGTGTGAGTTCCTTGACATAATAGTCGATAACATCGTACATTGATTTCCAGCTCAGCAAGAAACCGTCTTCAGCCTGCGACTGACGTTTTTCAGCATCAAGCAAAAATTTGTGGACTTCAGCACTGTTTAGCGATCCTGACGCAAGCGAAGATAAAACTTCTGTGAACGTCGCCGACATAAAGCTTGCTTGGCAGTCTGAGCCCCAGATCAGGAATCCGTGAAGCGCGTTCCCTGGATCGCTAAAAAACGCCCCTGCCGAGTCTGGTTCATCCCTGTAGGTTGTGGCAACCAGCAAAAAAAACCTCTCGAGGTCCTCACCTGGAGACACAGTTTGCGGGTCTTCGTCAGGCTCATTCATTGCCAAGTACATATCCTCCTCACTCAAACGCATTTCCTTCAGTATATCGGCCAAATTGCTAATAAAGGCAACAACTAAGGACTCTGACGCATGCTGAAGGTTATGAAGCGTGAGTACTGAAGGTTCCGGAAGCCATGCATGGATAGCTGGCACTCGAGAGCGCACTAAGGGTCGATACTTGTCAAAATAGGCTGCACCTTCTTGTGAGCGGACATCTTGCGCCAATGCCAAGAAGAATTCGATGGCACCCTCATCGATGGCTTCTCGTACTGCCTTAAGAATGCTCTCATATGCAACAGGCTGCTCTGGATAAAGCTCCTCATCCGACACAAACGTATAGAAGACAAGCGCCAGCGCTGCCTGCCAATAGGTCAAGCTCCACTTCTGAGAGTCTTCACCAGAGAAGTATGTGTACAAAGCATTTGCGAAGGGTTTTGAATGCGACACTGAGAACCAGGTTACGAGCCCTGGGAAGTACGCCAGCATTCTGGAGTCGTATGATTTGAATGTAGACAAGTGCTTCAAAACCTGAATCACAACCGTCCCGTCATTTTCCTGTGATCCTGCAGCTTGAAAGTACGCCTGGAAAACGGCACCAAGGTTGTCGTGCTCCTTGATAAGAAACTCCCGTTGCAACTCTAGCAGTTGCCTAAACTGAGGGCTCTGGTCGAATCCCATGAACTGGCTAGCCTTTGACTTCTCATCCAGATCCTCCATGGCTTGTTCCACTGCTTTCAGAGCAGAGTAAATGTGCTCCACTCGCTGTGAGCCGCCCAAAATTAGTGAAAACTGTTCCACAGGAAGCACTTCGAGCCCATAACGAACCATATCTATGATGTATTGTCTGCGAACAAAAAATAGAGACACGGCGGACTCTACTACATCAACGCCCAAGCACTTTGAGTCCTCAGAGGCATAAAACACGAGGTGTGCAGCGACTAGCTCATCAAGATTTAGTTCGTCCGCAACTCGCACCGCTGCATTCACGAATGCTTCGTTAAGTTCCACGTCTTTACCGTCAATCTGTACAGACCGCCTCCCAAGGGTTTGACGGCTCGTTTCCGACTTAGGCGGTGCCCCTAACAGCGCCCGCAGGTCATCTCGAATGGGGCTGAATGTGCTTTCGAGCAATCCCGCAGTGACGGTGTCCTCGCTGTTGGCCAGAACTGAATAGGCCGCACAGAAGGGCTCCGTGCTCCAGTGCATTTTGCCCGGGTCCATTCACTCTGTGTGTTGTTTTGGTGCTCGAGCTTCGCGTGCTGAATCCATGCGGCACCAAGAGTCACACAACAATACTTCCTCTGCGAGACGTGTGGTACGCAATGCGGCTAAACCGACCCCACGGATCACTTATGTATACAATAATATTTGGGTCCAAGATGCGTTGTTGAAGCCTGCATTGTCGGTGAAGAAACGCAAATGAAGCCCGTAAAGCAAATCAACTCAGTCCAGGACATGAAGCAGTTTGCTGCGTCGCCGGCACTTAAGTATTTGCAAGGAGCCATTGAGACATTCTCACAGAGCGTCGTCGGCCTTGATGTGCCATCACAGGCAAAAGACGAGCTAGCCATTCAAATTGTTGAGGATCTTTACACACTTTCCTCTCTGATTGATGAAACTCCACCAGTTTCGACGCCTCAACGGTTCGGCAATCCTAGCTATCGTGAGTGGCTTGCCAAAGTTCGCAACGCCAAGCTCAGCTCGGCACCAAACGAAGAAATGCTGCATTATCTTTTCGAATCGTTTGGCTCATCTCAACGAATCGATTATGGTACTGGTCATGAACTCAATTTTATAGCCTTTGTTGCAGGAATGTCGCGACAGAGGGAAAGCAAACTAGGCGGTGAAGACATATTGCTGATCTTCAAAACATACGGAGACTTGTGTCGGAAGCTTATCACCGGGTACAGTCTTGAGCCCGCTGGTAGCCATGGTGTATGGGGCCTTGATGACCATTTTCATATGCCTTACATTTTGGGAGCTTCGCAATTAGCCGCCAATGGGCCTGAAGATCCACCGCTGCCCAAAGATGTCTTGAATGCACGAGCCATTGATGAGTACAAATCGATCAATCTGTATTTTGGAGCAATTGACTTCATAAATACCGTGAAAAAGGGCGCTTTCTTCGAGCATTCACCAATTCTGTTTGATGTCTCTGGTGTCCGCTCGTGGGCCAAAATAAAAGGAGGCATGATCAAGATGTACAACGCCGAAGTATTGGGCAAATTCCCTGTTGTGCAGCACTTCTACTTCGGATCTACATTTCCGCTATTCGCAAATGAACAATCCGTCTCCTGATAAAGGGCTCTCGCCTACGAAACAAATGCCATTCTGTGACTGTAGCATCATACCACACATATCATAAGAGGAGCCATCTGGCTCATAAAGGCTGCAAACTACACAGAGTGCGAACTCCTGTACGTGGGTACAGATTAGAGGCATACAAAATATACTAAATTATATGCTGAGAGCTCATAATAAACAAAATACTTTTGTCAATATCAATATGAGAGATGGCGAACTTGCAGCCGCGAAAGCACAATTCTTCAGATCTGCATTCGCAGGCACCTTCCAAGTGCTACTGAGCAAATATATATAGCATCGTGCAGCCCGGCTAAATTTGGAACTACGGTATGTTACCCGTCTCAAAAGATTGGGGCAATTGTACTGCACGTTTACATGATGGTATGAAATGTGACACTGCATGTCTGAGTGCATATGTTTAAAGTGTTATCTTATTTGTTCAGCGTGAATAGCTGCTACAATGCCATATATTCTCATTATTTCTTTGGAACGGTGACATTATAAATTACTATGTCCACCTTGTGCGAAGGCGAAGGCGTAAGACAATAAGCTCGTAGATCAATTCGAGGACGAGAATGAAAAAAAAAAAAAAAATTGCAATCACCAGTAGAAGAAATGCAGAACCAGCATTTTCTAGTCGGCTTTGACACCTGCTTTGAAGCGGATGTTCAAGCACCACCGATTGTTTACCTCCAACATACGCTCTCCAGCCCACCACTATAGATCCAACACCCCCACCGACGGTAGTAGGACGAGCAGCAGCAGCGCAAGCAGCCACGCCGAATGCCGATGAAGGTTGGCCAAGACAGGGCCAAACTGGCCAAGTTCACTTTATTTGAGTCCAAGAAGGGATTCTGGATCATTGGCCAGACAGCGGCTGAGACCGAGTACCGCGTGCTCGAGCTCGTACCGGACCACACGCGCTCCGAACCGGCATTCGACGTACAAGAACTGCCTTCAAAGTACTCGAAAAGTGGAATTGAGGCCTGGATCGCCGAGCAGCGGACCGCAGCAGTCGATCAGGGGGACGAGTTTCGCCAACGCGGACCATCCTGCTGGGGACTATTCGGAATCGTGCGCTTCACGAGCTGCTACTACTTGTGCATGATCACGAAGTGCTCGGTCGTCGCACTTCTTGGTGGGAACCGTATTTATCATATCGACGAGACCAAGCTCGTGCCACTCGTCCACTCTTCGCAGTATGAGTTTCCGGACCGCCGCAGTGCCGAGGCTAGACTCGCGTCCACATTCCACTCGCTTGACCTCGCCAAGACATTCTATTTCAGCCCCACCTACGATCTCACGAACACTTTACAAACGAACCTGAGTGATGCCATTCCTGCTGCTGCATCCATGTTCGTGTGGAATTCGCACCTACTAGCCCCGCTCGAATCGAAGACCTCTATCCGTACTGAACAAGACTTGCGCAAGGGCTGGTTTCTCGACGTGATCCATGGCTTCATCGACCAGGCAAAGATTTCTGTGTTTGGTAATAGCATATACATCACACTCATTGCTCGCCGTAGCCACCATTTCGCCGGCGCACGCTTCTACAAACGCGGTGTAAACAACCAGGGCTACCCGGCGAACGAGGTCGAAACTGAGCAGATTGTCTCCAACCAGCTCCACTCCGGGTTCTCAGATCGCTACACCTCGTATGTGCAGCACCGCGGTTCCATATGTGTCTCCTGGTCTCAAATGTCTAACAACATGTCCCCGAAGCCACCAATACGCCTAGATGCTGTGGATCCATACTACGCAGCGGCTGCCAAGCACTTTGACCGCATGTTTGCGCGATACAGCTACCCCATTCGGGTTCTGAACCTCGTAAAGACGCGCGAACGTAGGCCACGCGAGTCCATGCTGTCCCGCGAATTTGAGGCATGTATTCGATACTTAAACCAGTTCTTACCGCAAGCCCGCGGATCTATCACAAAAGACTTGTCCACAAGAAGCCGCGGACTCGAGAGGATACATCCCTCAGACCAGCATGCTTCCCCCACGGGACAAGGCCTTAGCCTGGGTGGTGGTGTCATTGAGTACACGCATTGGGACATGAGCCGCGCGGCAAAATCGCGATCGTCAGAAGTCATGGACTACCTGGGTAAGTATGCGCAAATGACTCTGGAGCAGACGTCATTCTTCCAACCAGGCGTCTCGACGCAAAAGGGTGTCTGCCGTACGAATTGTATTGACTGCCTCGACCGCACAAATGCAGCCCAGTCTGTGATTGCTAAATATGCTCTGGGGTATCAGCTGCATGTTCTGGGCATCATCGACCGCCCTAAAGTGGACTATGATACAGATGTCATTGACTTGCTCACAGAAATGTATCACGATCATGGCGACACCCTCGCACTGCAATATGGTGGCTCTAATCTCGTGAACACTGTAGAGACGTACCGCCGAATCAACCAATGGTCGTCGCATTCGCGGGACATCATCGAAAGCTTGAGACGTTTCTATTCGAACTCATTTATAGACGCACAGCGCCAGGATGCTATCAACGTCTTTCTTGGCAACTACCAATACACGGAAGGCACGAATTTATGGGATCTATCTACGGATTACTATTTGCATAACTCTGCACCGGACGAGAGGAAACGCAGTTACCGCCAATGGTATGAGCCTCGCCACTTGAACCCCGTTCCAACGGCATCAGACGCTGACGAAATGGAGCATTTCGTAGATAGATGCGATGACGAGGGTCAGCTCACTACTCTTTCGAGCACGTTCTTAGCTAAAATGAACTCAACCGACAAGTACACAAAGCAGTTGAGTCCATTTGAGATTCATGGCAAGAAGCAGCGGCGTGCGAAAGACATACATAATGAACTTGATTCCCAAGATGTGTCACGATCAGGCACGCCGAATGTGCCCATCATTGATGAGCTCGAGCTCCTGTACTCAAGGTATCTGGGCCTTGGTACAACACAACAGACCCCGCCTTTCCTGGATGCTACAGACGAGCATCTTGAAGAAGAATACTCGCAGTACCTCTCGCCGCCGGTCGATGCCCTCGATACCTATGATTTGCCTGAAGCGGAGTGGAGCGATACACCAATACGCAACTGGCAGAGTCCTGAGTACGCTCAGGAAGTAACTGTGTGAAGAAGTGCTGCTATTATGAGGCACACTGTGGAATCCATATTTACATTTTTGATGGGTATGTGATGAACTTGCAGTACCTGATTGCCAATTATTATTTATTTAAAAGAAACTATCATGGCCTTAGTGTTCTTGCCTGTTTACCGTCTTTTCTTGCTATTGGCGTTGTTTACTCTATGCCTTGTCGCGTTTTGTGGTTTGTTGATTTGAGCGGTTTGTGGGGCACCGCCGGTGCATTGAACCCTGGCCTGAGTCACACCGAAATCGGCGCGCACATACAGAAGGAGTCATGAAACCCGTGTTCCGTGCTAAAGCGGCCGTTTTTTCGGCATTTAAGCATCCTTTGACGTTTGAAATATCCAGTAAGGCTAAAACGGCTGTGTACGGGCCTGAAAAACGACACCTGCTTGAGATCATAGCTGGGAAGGTTCCTGATCCATCGAAACGCATTTCGTTTCCGTCATTTGGCCATGATTTATGGCCCTCACAGGCGGTTCAGTTTGTTTCGTTTGGTCAATCGTCGTCTTCAAGTGCGCAGGCACCGTTTGTAGGCGCCCGGTACGAGTCGTTTCGCGACGAATTTGACGCGAGTCTGCGCAACTTTCTGCATTCGAAAGCGCCGGGAAGCAGCATTGAAGAAGTGCTCAAGCTAGCGAAACAATTAAATCTTGAAACATTGCTCGACAATTGGGTGGTTGGACTCAGCAATGGCCAAAGTCGACGTGCTCAGCTGGCCCTGGCTTTGCTTAAACACCCACGTCTGCTTGTTATGGACGAGCCGTTCTTAGGACTGGACCCGTCGAATAGGGCTATGTTCAGTGAAATCCTGTCATCACTGTCAGTGCCTGTCGTAATCGGGCTACGTAGTGGTGAGCCGGCGCCAAGTTGGATTGAACAAATCCTTTTTGCAAATGAAAGCGGCGTTCTTGAGGGCGCGGAGGCACAAAAGTCTATTGATACTCTAGAGCAAGACTTCAAAAAAGAGGGAAAACGACGGGCTGAGGCTCAAAAGCAGCGCAAACAGGACCGGGTTAAGAAAAACAAGCCCGCAGTGGAGCTGCGTGGACTAACGGTGGCATATAAGAATTCAGACAAGCCATTGTTCCAAGACTTGAGCTTCAAAGTTTATGAGGGCGAGCGCATGCATATTCAAGGACCCAATGGCTCCGGCAAGTCGACGCTGCTGGCCCTTCTAACTGCCGACCATCCTCAGAGCTGGAATGAGCGCGTGATATTGTTCGGCGAGCCACGAGAGGTGGGCAAGCACTCCTATTTTGGAATAAACCGGGAGATTGGCCACACGTCGCCTGAGATACACGCTATCTTCCCCAAGCACCTGACGGTGCGACGAGCGATCGGCACGGGCTTTTCGCATACGATGACGGCGCCCGCATTGGATGCGGAGAAAAACAGGGAGATAGAGCGGGTTGCCAGCCAGCTCGGGCTGGACGTGGACAGTGACACGAGATTCGGAGACATGTCACTAGCTGAGCAGAAGCTAGTTTTGTTTGCCCGCGCCCTCGTGAAGAATCCAAGACTGCTGATTCTAGATGAGGCATTCTCAACGCTCAGCCCTAGCCAAATAGCTACTGCCTTCAAGGTGCTGGACAACTACGACGGTACGGTGCTAGTTGTTGGCCACGTTGCAGAGGAAATTCCTGTGTGCGACAAGGCGCTGGCGCTAAAAAGTGTGTAGTTATATCTAGTTAGCTCAATTAGGAATATGCTAGGAGAAAAGCAGTCATAAGTTTTGTTTGATTCAATACCGAAGGCCAGTGATTCTCAACACCCTGCAGAGCCCATAACCTTTCCTTTTCCTCAGGACAGGACACAAAGCATATTTGGAGGCTGGCTTCAATTAGAAACAGGTTGGAGTTCCTCAGAAAATATTTTCGGAAGCCGCCACAATTTTTTTTTCAAATCTCCCCCCTTTTTTGACGTCCCGTCGCCCGCGTGCGCAGCGCTCGGCGCTCGGATCGGCCTGCCGCAGCCAGAATCTCTTAGTCGCCTTACCCCTTTTCCTCCGGCGTGCAGCTCCAAAACGCGTCACCAGACACGCCGCTGAGTAACGCGCGCAGGTGTATCCAAAGAGACGATAGAGCCCTTTCGACCCAGCGTTGAGAACCCTGGATGGCAGCGTCTCGGAAGAAGGCTAGCGCGATGAATGGGGCGTCCCGGCACGCGGGAGCGCCCGCCAGCAGTGCGGCGCTCACGAAGTCGACTCTCAGGACCTACAAGCTGCACCCGGACGAGTTCGGGCCGCTCGAGAGCGAGGAATATCTCTACACGCAACGGTTTACGGAGCCTGAGCCGGACCGCACTGAGGAGCTCGTGCCGTACATCACGATGGTGCAGACGCACTTTCTGTACCTCGTGCTGGTTGTCGTTGGGCACATTCTTGACTTCATCGACGGCTTTGTGGACAAGCAGTACCGGCGCAACCTGCGTGAGCACGACGGCTACGCGCCACTGCTCACCGACTTCGACTCATTCTACACGCGCCGCTTCAAGGCGCGGCTTGGAGACATGTTCTCGCGGCCGACCACGGGCGTGCCGGGCCGCATCATCAAGGTGTTTGACCGCAAGTTCATTCCCGGTACGTTCTTTGAATTTGAGCAGGACTTCTGGAAGCGCGACCCGATCAAGACTGTCAATCTCTCCAGTTACAACTACCTGGGATTCGCCCAGAGCGAGGGCCAGTGCTCGGACGAGGCTGAGCGCGTCGTTAACGAACTCGGTATTGTTGCCGGCGGCACGCGCTTTGCTGGCGGCACAAACAAGCTTCACCTGGACACGGAGGAGCTCGTTGCCGAGTTTGTCGGCAAGGAGGCGTCCATGATTTTCAGCATGGGCTACGGCACAAACGCCATGCTGTTTGCGAACCTTGTCGACAAGCGGTGTCTCGTCTTGAGCGACCAGCTGAACCACGCCTCGATCCGCACAGGTATTCGTGTAAGTGGTGCCGTGATTAAGGTCTTCAAGCACAACGACATGGATGAGCTCGAGCGGCTCATACGCGAGCAGATTGCCCAGGGCCAGCCGCGCAGCCGGCGGCCATGGCACAAGATTCTCGTGGTATTCGAGGGTCTCTACTCCATGGAGGGCACTATGTGTAACCTGCCAAAGCTAGTAGAGCTGCGCAGAAAGTACGGTGTGTATCTGTTCATGGACGAGGCGCACTCCATCGGCGCCATGGGCCCTCACGGCCGTGGCATCTGCGACTACTTTAATGTGCCGCCCACCGAGGTTGATGTTCTCATGGGTACTTTCACGAAGAGCTTTGGCTCTGTGGGTGGCTACGTGGCGGCTGACCGCAGCGTCATCGATCGGCTGCGTGTGTCCAACATGAGCACGGTGTACGGCGAGTCCCCTGCACCACCAACGCTCGCGCAAATCCAGGCGTCTCTGCGCACGCTGACCGGCGAGATTCGTCCCGGCGAGGGTGAGGTCCGGCTGCGGCGCTTGGCCTTCAACTCGCGGTACCTGCGCGTGGCGCTGAAACGCATGGGGTTTGTTGTGTCCGGACATATCGACTCTCCAGTGATTCCAGTATTCTTGTTCCACCCCACAAAGCTCGCGCTGGCATCGCGAATGACATTAATGCATAAAATTGCGATTGTCGTTGTTGGTTACCCGGCAACAGACCTGGCCACGGGCCGCATCCGCTTCTGCATGTCCTCGGCGCTGTCCAAGGCCGACCTTGACTACGTGCTTGAGAAGATGGACATGATCGGTGACCGCCTGCGTCTTAAAGTTGCATTGGGCCTGGATGGCAAGCCGGCGCCCCGCGAGCGGTTTGCGGACTTCAAGGACTCGCTGGCAAAAGATATCCTGGACCCAAATCTAACCTGAGCGGAACGGAAAAGCGCATGAAGCAGTGCTCGCAAGTTTCGCAACATATTTAGAACCCATTGTAAACCATGAAAGTGTAGCTTGAGCACCCTCTGCTCAAGCAGCTAGTCTATCTTATTTACTAGCATTACGAGTGTTACTCATTTGTCGTGTTACGCTGCAGTTTCTCATGTTCAGCGGTGTATACTGCTTATAGACGCCCGCCTATGCCATGCTATGCTTGCCGCGTTCATAGAGTGTGTCCCCTTGTCTCATTAGCATTGTACCATCAATTACTACCCATTCAATCGCTGTTAACACCAAAATATCAAGAACCAACACGCATGGTTGCATTACCTTCATTCAAACAAGTTCAGGCCCACTGCCGCAACGGGGCTTATTTCCCCCACGATATTCATATGCACCTAACTACTGCTACTACCCAAGAGCTACACACGGTGCACGCTAATATTTTCCCCGCAACAAAATTATATCCATAATAGTCTGGGATGAAAAAAACAAAAATTTAAAAAAAACAAAAGCATATATTAGGCCGTTCAGTTCGCTCAATTTCATGCACTCCACTCGTTTCTGGAAAGTATCTCCACGCGCCAGGCGGTGCACAAGCGGTGCGTGGCTGACTACACCGCATAACATTACCCCAGTATCCCCATAAGTGAACCGCGCCTCACCCGCTTGGCACCGACTTTGCGAGTCCTATGAATGACCTCTGAGTCAACAACCACGACCAAGCCAATCAACCAATTGGTGAATCACGCGCTCGAGCTGTGCGAGCAGTTCAACTCCCGCGCGGACTCGGAGCGCCTGCAACCGCTCGCCGAGGCGAAGCGTGTGCTATTCACGCGCATCCCTGCCGAGCCAGGCTTCGCCGAGTTCAAGCAGAAAAACAGTGAGTTCTACGCCACGTATGTGAGCCTCTGCCAATACCAACAGCGGCAGGAATCGGCGCTTCTCGAGGAGCGCTTCCAGAAGCTACGACCGGGCAAGTCGACGACGCCGCCCGAGCGCAACTCGAGTCTCGGCAGCGGCATTGGCGGGCCGCGCCCTTTAAATGCACAACAAACCTCGACTCTGCCGTATCCGACGAGTCCCTCCGACGCAAAGCCTCCGCGGGTAGCTGGCCGCTCTAATGGTGTCCAAAACGGTACCGCCGCAAGCGCCACCACCGCTACCGAGGACACTCGCGTGGTACGCGGCGGCCTACGTGCCGAAAAGCTAAGCAATGGATTGCAACATACACCGCTGCACGCCCAGCAGAACGGCTACCCGAAAGACGCTCAGGGCTTGAGGATGCCTGAGCCGCGCCGCGCCCCATCGCCCACCAAAACGGCACGGCCCGAGGACTACGAAGTATCACCCGCTATTTTACGCAATAAGATTGCCGTGTCCAATGTGTTGGTCCTTGACGTACGGCCACGCAATGCATTTGACGACCGCCACATAAACGCGCCGCTCATCGCGTGCCTGGACCCGTCCTATATAACATCGAAAATGAGCGTGCATGACATCGATGACACTTTCGTTCTGGCCCCGCCGCAGGAGGCCAGCAACTTCGCCCAGCGCGACCGCGTCGACATGATCGTGCTTTACGATGCGCGCTCACAACACGTCTCCGACTCAATGACCTTGCAAACCATAACGAGAGCGTTTGTTAATGCAGGGCGGCGTCCTTACCTTCTAAAAGGTGGAATTGATGCCTGGGTCATGAGCGGCAATAGCGTGTTATTCCCAAGCATGGAGCCGGACCAGGCGAAGGGAACCCCGCCTCCGCCGGCTAAACCCCCTCCGCCCGTGCCACCGCCGCACCACTTGCTTAAATCTCTAGACTCTGACCGGCAAGAGTCACCAAGCTCAAGACATACCCCCGAACGACACGCATTACAGCGCCAGCCACACGTCACCCCTCAAAGGGAGTTGCCAAGCATTGCGCGGATGCCAGCGCTGCCACCAGCGGTCCCGTCGTTACAGCCTCGTATACCGAGATCGCATTCACCACCGCCGGTGCCAGTGTTGAGTCGTCCTACTTCGAGTAGCATGCCTGCGCAAAAGATGCCGTCGCCAAGCTTGTCATTCGATCGCTCTTCAAAAACGTTTTCACAAACGCCTGGGGAGTTGACAATGGCAGCTGCTGGTGGCTATGCAGATGAGCGGCCCAAAACAACTCTCCCCTCGCTACGAGTCCCGAGACTGCACTCGAGTTCGACGAGAGCTCTTAGTTCAGTAAAGCAATCCACGATCTCTCCCTCGGTATCACCGTCTAATGCCTCAATGACAAGCGGTAGTGACCAATCGGAGCTTGCGGTGGCTAGGCCGCCTGTGAGTCTGCCGCCTGTAATACTGAAAACGACTGGTCTCAAAAACTTGGGCAATTCCTGCTACATGAACTGCGTGATTCAGTGTATGTTGAGCGTGCCGAGTTTCGTGCTTCCCTTCTACGACGGCTCGTTTGCCCAGTATATCAATTACCGCAGCCGTCTTGGTTATCAAGGCGAGTTAGCTATGGAGTTTGCAGGGCTCGTAAGAGCGATGCTAGAGCCGAGCTCGCGATACATTGCCGCGATCGGGATGAAGCAGCTCGCAGGCCGACTGCGTCCTGATGATTTCGGGGGCTACGAGCAGCAGGATTGTCAGGAGTTCCTCACATTTGTGCTAGATGGGTTGCATGAGGACCTCAACTCGAATGGAGACAAGGCAAGAGACGGCGAGCTTGATCCTCAAGAGGAGGAGCGTCGCGAGCAGCTTGGAATCCGCGTTGCATCAGCCATAGAATGGGAGCGGTACCTGAAAAACGACACGTCATTGATTGTGGACTTGTTTCAAGGTCAATATTTGTCGCGGCTGCAGTGCACCGTCTGCAAGAACACGTCAACCACGTATAACGCGTTCTCGTCGCTGAGCTTACCGCTTGTTTCGCCAAAGCTTTTAGAGCAGCACGCAACGTTGCGGGCGTGCTTCGACGAGTTTGTGAAACCCGAGGTGCTGGCGGGCGACAATGCATGGCACTGTCCGCGGTGTCGCCGCAAGCAGCGAGCAATAAAGACGTTGCGCATTTCGCGGCTGCCACCGATTCTTATCATACACCTGAAGCGGTTCAAGCGCAGCGCATCTGGAGCAGTGAACAAGTTGGAGACGCCAGTTGACTATCCCCTGCGTGGGCTGGACCTCACGCGGTACTGGCCGCAATTGACCCAGGGCGAGCACTCGCAGCGCGAGGCGCAGCTCCTGGCATCGCTACCGCCACGCGGCCAGACGCCTCCATTTGTGTATGACCTGCGGGCAGTGACGCTGCATCATGGTACGCTCGAGGGCGGACATTATACGGCAGTGACGCAGAAGCCCGGGCGTGGGTGGTACTATTTTGATGATGCGAATGTGTCGCCCGTGAAGGAGCAGGCGGCGGTGTCGAAGCACGCCTATGTTTTGTTCTACACGCGGCGCACGGGCGCGTGAGCGCGTGAGCGCGCAGCTACGCAACACAAAGGCGAGGCGAGGCTGTCGCATATTTATTATTGTTAAAAAACGATGCTGAATCGTTGAATTTGTCCTTTGCATGTATAGACTAGTTATTGAATTTTGAAGAACTTAACGACCTACAGAAGCCACTAATGAAATCTCAAATCGCACATTTCTTAAACAAAAAAAACAAAAAGAGAGCTTTCATGGGCGAGAGTCGGAAGGGTGCAAGCGTAAAAAAAAACATATGTGTCTTCATAAATAAGGTGTTTACAGGCATACAGGCTAAACTAAAGTACTCTGGTGCAACCAGGGCATTTACGGGAACTATTCCCAATCAATGTCAGAGGCTTCTTCATCAATAGGCTCACGCGGCTTCGCGGCGGCGGATTTCGACGCGCTGTTCTTGTGCTCAGACTTGTTCTCAGACTTGTTCTCAGACTTGTTCTCAGACTTGTTCTCGTCGTTGTCGTTGTCGTTGTCGTTGTCGTGCTCGTGTTCATGCTCCTCATCGCTGGAGCCCCATCCCTCGAACATGTCCTCACTCTGGCTCTCAATGAGCATTTTGCGCCGGCGGTCCTGCCTCTCGAGCTCATCGCGCAGCGCGTAGTATCGGTTCCAGAACTCGGTCTCGCCGAGCTCGGGTACAAGCTGGTCATGTAGCTTAGCGAGGTCTGGGTACCGCGAGAGTCGCTCCGCCGTCTCGCCCGGCGAGACGGTTGCCGCCGGCGCGTCCGTCTTAGCCCTAATACGGTCGGGCGACGTGTGCAGGGACTGGAGCTCTGCGTCGAGCCTTGAGACGGGGGCACGCTCAGGACCACTGAACAGGACCTCGCCCTCGCGCTCGACGCCAGCCGCAGCAAGCCGCACCTTGTCGACGATCTCAGTGCTGCGCTTCTGCAAGTAGTTCACAGCGCCGACCTCAAGCGTCTCGAGACGCCGGTCTGCCTCGTCGATGTAGTCTGTGGCGGACTTGCTCAGCTCTGCGAGCTTTGTGCGCACCGCGTCGCTGTCGTACTGCTGCAGTACCTGCTGCGCGTGCTGCTGCGCTTCAACGACTCGCGGGTTGTTCTTCACGGACTCCCACAGGCTCCATGCGCTCGACGCCGCAGCGCCAGTGTCGAGCCAGGAGCCGAGCAGGCCCTTCTGGCCCGGCGCCCTTCCTTCAGACGGCAATGAGCCGTCGTTGTCGGGCTTCGCAGCCTCGTTGCCAGCCTCGGACATTTGGAGAAGAGGAGTCACATGCGGCGCTCTACGTTAAATTCTGGGCTGGGCTGGGCTGGGCTGGGCTGCACCCGCAGGGCAGGCAGGGCAGGCGGCAGGGCTCGGGCCGAAGTGGCGCGCGCAGAACCGCGAGCAGAACCGCGAGTAAAACTGCGGCGCCACGGCACGCGCCTGCGCGCATGCTGCGCATGCTGATTTTCAAGAACGGTTAGTTAGCCTAAACACAAGGGAAAAAAAATAAATACTAGACTCTCTCGCGTGGCGGTGCATGGCCGTGCATAGCTACATAGCTGTATAGCTGCATGTCTGCGTACTCGTGCTCAGCGGAGCACAGCAAACAATCTAGATTGTTAACTAGTCAGGAGGCTCGTAAATAGCGGCCCAAAGTAGTCTGCGCCTGGGTCTGTGCCTAGGTCTGTGGTTGCGAGCGCGCACTCAGGCGTATGTCCAGCACGCGCCGGCGGCTGCGTGCGCGCGCGCGCGCGCAATGTAAAGCTTGCATTCCGAGCCATGCTATCACGACGTCGCGTACATGAGGTACTCGAAGAACATGAACAGGCACACGCCGTTAAGCGACGTGCGCATGAGCGAGAACCCGAGACCGCGGTACATTTTGAGCGAGAAGCGGAATGCCGGGCGCCGTACGACGGTGTCGCGGTACTCGAGAGATGTAGGCGCCAGCGTCTTCGAGTAAAGGTCGCGTTGGTACTCGGATTTCATCGTATCGATTGGGTAGACGGCGAGCCAGGACGCGGCGCCGCAGATGCCTCCCGACACGGCCACGGCCAGCGGATTTGGCGGGTCGCCCGGCGCGCGCTTCTGCGACAACGTCTTCTTCAGCGTCTCGTACACGCTGAAGTATATGGCGGACCCGAGCGAGTCGCGCATGCAGTGGTACTCGACGCCGCCGTACAGGATCCACCAGCCACCGCGGCGGCGCAGGTTTTGGACGGCCTGCAGTGCGCCGATCTTGCGCGGAGCCGTGGCCGTCGCAGCGCCGGCGGCCATGGCGTGCCCGCGCTCGCGCAGAATCATGCCCTCGACCTGCGACGCCGTCTTCGAGAACTCGAACGGGCCCGTCAGCACGCAGGAGAACGCGCCGGCAGTTAGCCCGCTAAAGAACACCGGGACGATGGGCCGCTCTGCGGCCGTGGGCATGGCGACGCCGAACAGCTTCGCAAACATGGGAATAAACTCTGTGTACAGGCTCATGTTCATGGCCCGGGCCGCGGATGACGAGATGAGCGAGGCGCTCACGCCGCGATAAAAGCCGGCAATACCGCCCTCCTGGTAGATGTGGGCGATGCTGCTTTTGATGCCCTCGCTCGACGTCTGCAGCCGCGTCTTGATCGTGTCGAGCGGGAAGTTGATGAGCAGCGCCCCCGTCGCCGCTGCATAGCTGCACGCAAGCAGACGGCCGGGCGATGCTCCTGCGCTGGGCTCCTTCGACATGCAAACAGCCTCAGCCGGTCCTCACTCGTGAAAGGTCCCGATCTCGCAGACAGCCTCAAAATGCCGCCGATAAGCATGTGCTTGGCTGCGGGGTTAGGTCCCGCAGCCCGCGCAGTGCCGAGCGGACAGAGTCACGAACTTGGGTGCTGTTGTTGTCATCGGTGCTGTAATCCACCCGCGGGGCTGTCATCGCGCTCGTGCCCGCTGCCGTGGCGGAACAGTTGAAACACGTGCCTGCCATGCTTGGCCGCGAGCCTGCAACGCGCGACGCCGACGGCGCCGCCGCCGCCATCATGGACAATGAGGCCGTCGTCGCGAACAACGAGGCCGCGACGGACGCCAAAACCGCGGCGGCAGCCACGGCGCTCATTCCGCCGCTGCGCTTCGCGTGTGTCGACACGGGCATCTACCGTGGATCGTACCCGAAGCCGCTGTTTGCGGCCTTCCTCGCGCGCCTCGAGCTGCGCACGCTCGTGAGCATCACGCCCGAGCCCATCGCGCCGCTTGGCCTCGACGTGAACTACGTCCACGTTCCCAGCGCTGGCGAGCAGCAGAAGTCCAAAAAAAAGCGCAGCGTGCCAATCAGCCACGCCGTCGTCGAGCAGGCGCTGGCCGTCATTGCCGACCCGGCCGCGCAGCCTGTGTTTGTGCATTGCTTGAATGGCCAGCAGGTGACGTCGCTCGTCATGGCTTGTTTGCGCGTCTCGCAGGGCTGGTCCCTGCGCGCGGCCTTCGCTGAGTTCGCTCGCTATGCAGACATCGATCGCCGCGACATCTTGTTTGTCGAGTCGTTCCGCGACAACCGCTAGATTCACTAAGTTGTTTAGTGGCTTCACTATGGTATACTGTACATCTCATATACTTT
>NRDX01000021.1:1377-150868 GCA_004125185.1 Entelexis vaccinii | reverse complement strand
AAGGCCAGCTATCTTAGCTGCTGGCATGCTACGCCCCGATGACCAGTTTACCTGAGTCTCGGTACTCCATCAAGTGCCATTGTCTGACGGAGGCCAGCGTTGAGCGACTGGCGCGCTAGGGTGTCGAGAAAGCGTCCTTTCTCTGTTTTGGCCTATCCCATAGGATTCCCACTCCTTGGGATTCTCATTCCTTGAAGAATGTCAGGGTTTGAGCGACTAACGCGCTTAATGTGTTGCTGGCGCTTTCGCACTGTAGCAGCCCTGTTCTTTCGTTCAATTTCTTGACAATGTTGGCTTGAGCACCAAGGCTTCCTCAACATCGACGAGTACGCGTCTCGCGAATACGCGCATCGTCGCGCTGAAGATGTTTTCGTGCAAGGTCCGTTCATTCACCGTCGCGCGGTGAACAGTCGAGCGCGGTGCGACACCGTGAGTCGCGCTCTCACGGCGCCGAGAGTCAATAAGTGGGGGTGCGGAAAGAGGGGGGTCTCAAGCGCGGCGTCCTGTATATATTCTTTCCGGGCTAGGGGAGAAGGGAAGGGGTTTTGAAGTGGTTCCTCAATGTGGCAATTATGAAGACAATCTGGGCTAGGATCGTATTGCTGGGCATGTGGCAGTAGATAAGGTCACGGGGTGCTGAGTGCAGGCGCCGCATATGCACAGTAGTAGTTGATAGACAGAAAAGAGAGAGACATGAATCCAAATATCTCGGAATTAGAGGTCGTCGAGAACCGTTGTTAGCGCTCGCGACATGCTGGTGGCAGCGGCAGTGGCAGTGTGAGCGTTGACTCACGTATCGGTCTCATGCACCTGCGCGCCACCAAGACCCCACGGGCAATCTATGTTTGCCGATGTATCAGATTCAGTTCTACGCACTTTCAAATAAGAGAAATGCAGTAGTCCTGATCGACGAGACAAAACAAGGTCGCCTACGCGATGTTAAGACAAGCAGTATACTGCAGCTTGAGGCGTACGCGCATTTCTACAATGAAAACTCACCGCAGGTTGATAAGTGGTTGCTGATTATATTAACGATTAAAATGCGGCTCAGATATAAGAAGCCATTGAGTAATTGTTACTGAAATATTGCCACTCCTGAAATATCAGGCATCTGCAAAGGGGCGTGAAAATCAAGTGCATTCGAAAATTACACAACAGTTCTTGGGACGAGTAGGCATGCAAGAAACCTGGGATAGATGCATTAAAATCACTAAGTCATAAATATGTTTTCATTCGTAGAAAGCTTATCATCACATTAAGAAACGACCAGCGCAAAAACTGCAAGCACGCCTTTCTGGCGGTCAGATCCTATTCACGTTCTCACAGAGGAGGACGTTCTCGGCGTTCAGAAATCTCACCCACATCAGATGCTGCTTGCATACTCATATCTGGAAGCGACGCTTGCGAAGTGTTCGACAGATCCACTGGATACACGTTTCGTACGAGCTTTCGTCGACTTTGAGGACGTGGAAGTTGTGGTTCTATGGGCTCTTGAATATCGCTTGTTGAGCTAGGGAGCTTGAATGATACTCTTCGGTCCTCAACCAGAGAGCCATTTGCAGTTTTTTGCGATGTTCTCGTTTGCGCCATGGATTTCATTGACGCTGTCCGCCCGTTATTCGCAGCGCGAGGTGACGCAGATCCGGGTGTATCACGATGTTCAGGCTTCTGCGGTATATTGGAATCAGCAGAGTTTTCATTTAGCGATTGCATTTGTTGCATAAATGGCTTCGCATAATCTGCTCCTTGCCTCGTTGGTGCCCCTGAAGCTTCAAAATCTCTGTCTTGGCGCGCTTGGGGCTCATTTGAGCGCTGATGCCAGTCGGAATCTTGCAGTCTAGATGACTGACTGGTGTCAAATGACTGCAACGCTGACTGATATACGCTAGAATTCGGCGAAGTCTTGGACCTCTTGAGGGAGATTCTTTCGCGGGCATCGCCTACTGGTGATCTTTCACCCTGCTCGCTTCTTTGCAACAATCTCGCTTTCGGACCTGGTGTAGAGGTCATTGGTGGTCTAACTGATCCATGGAAGGGAGAAGAAAGTGATTCATTATGGGAACCGAGGCCTGTCTCTACGATTGAGCTGGGGGGTCTGCTCAGTCGCCTTAAAATCGACTGTGGCACTGGCGGCATAGGAGGGGCATCTTGCTGAGATAGCGGTATCGTAGAGACACTGCGTGGAGGTGCCGGTGGACTACCCTTCGCAGGCAAAGATTTCGCTTGCCTTTCTACAGGCGATGCCTCTCTTCCCTCTTTGCGAAAACTGTCTCTTCTCTGACTACTTCCAGCAGATGAGGAGGGTGAAACACTGGTATTCCTACCGTCACGCACCCCTCGGGATACCCTCGCAGGTGTAATTGTTGCGTCAGATATGGATTTGCTTAAATCAGAGTTTTGACCTTTGCTAGAAATCGGAGCCGAGTTCGAATTAGCTTGAGGTTCTGTCGCTGATGCTGACCCCGAAGAGGTTCGCCTGTTCTCTGCACTATCCGGAGTACTACGCAAACTTGTGTTTCCCATAGGATGCTTCCGTTGAAGATGTTCCTCAAGCTTTTCGCTTTCTGCTAGGCGCTGCATCGCTGCTGTTAGATCGGGATTCGTTGACAATCCCGCCCGTTGTAGAGCATTCTGAGCTTTACGCAAGTTGAACGACTCGCGAAATTGCATTGCCCAATCATCACGCGGCTTCCTTATCGCGGGAGCTGGCAGAGGTGGAATATCATCACGAATGTCAGATCTTTCTCGACGAGGAATTCGCGTCTCTGAGTTTGGACCGACAGGCATGGCTATTTCACCCGCAGTCGATGTTAACGGAAATGATTCATTTCCCCAATTTCCAGCCCTCAAAGTGGTCCCTTGTTTGGCCGGTGGTGAATTCTCAACAGTAGTGATGGGCTGCGCTGGTGAAGAGCGATGAGACGAAGGAGACTGTTGGTGACTAGCCTCGCGCTCCTGCACCTCATCATCCCGTAAGTATTCAGTATTAGCAGTCGCCAAATCCGGCTGCCTGATATTTGTGGAGGTGGTGTCAGCCTCTTTGGGGGCACTTTCAGGGACAGAGTTCGCTAATGAGGCTGTTTCCGCACCACGCGGGCTACTTGTGCGACGGTCAGCTTCATATTCGGATTCACTGCTTCTTCTGTTATCATCAGTTTGAGATATATTGCGCGTGCGTTTAGCTTCATCAGCGCCGTCGCTAGCTCTTCGTTCGTACACAGCCTGTTCAGCACGATCCGGACTATTGTGAGCACGCGATGTTTCGAAAGCTTCGCTGTGAGAAATTGGTTCCTCAGTGTTATTCTCACGAACATATTCTGCCTCCATCTCATATGGCGTTCTCCCGTCCTCGCTTAGCTCAATGTCAGCCTCATCCTGAGCATGAGCTTCACTCACATTGCTGGTCTCCAAAGTATCAGGCTCGTTCTCGGTCCTGCTCACAGTCTGATGATTCGCATCCGAAGTCTCCGTATTTGTCGCGATATTCGTCCTCTCGGTGGCTCGCGGATCTAGAGTTCTTTCCCTTTTGCCATAGCTATCATGCATATTTTCGAACGAGGCGCCTGAGCTAGAGACCTCAGTTCGCAGTTTACGCGGCAGAGCACTCATATCTGACGAGTCTGCCAGCGATCCCTGTTCGGGCTGCTCATTGTAATCAGACGAAATGGGTTTGCTGGTGAGACTTGTAGGCTCATTGGCGTATGCACTTGCTTCATCCACGGCACTTAGGCTGGTATGATCATTGTTATGCGCGAGGTCTTGAGCCGTACTCGTTGAAGTTTCCCATGATCTGGTTTGGATAGGGCTCTTAGCATCCTGCTTGTGGGCAGCTGTGACACGATTTCTTGTAGAGTAGCCAAGATTAGAAGTATCAGAGTCAATCACAGTCTTGCGCGCAACGGAGCTACTGTGGTTGACACTAGGGTTGTTTGAGCTTCTGGCAGGCCCTGACAAGCTTTCAACGCTGCTCTCAACATGTTGAGCGCGCGAGTCGATTTGTGAGAGTGATTTGCCTGGTGAGACGGCAACTTGCGACTCATCGCTTCGCATACGCACTAGCGCCTCGCGAACAGACCGGTCCAGTGAGGCCTCGATGGTGGCCAGAGAGACGCCATCATTGTGCTCAAAGCGTGGGCTCTCTGTGCGGAGTCGTTTAGTGGGAGCGTGCAGAGACGCCTCACTGCGTTCAACAATAGGCCCGTGAACGCCGTCCTCCGGCCTCGGAACCTCGAGTCCAGCGCGCCAAATGTACGCTTTGAGCTGCTCAATGCGCGCAGCCAAGGACTCATTGAGATCGAGACTCTCGCTGAGCTGGCGCCGTAGTAGCCTTTGGTGGCTCAATCCTTCCATACGGGCAGCTTCGATGTGGCAATTGAGCGGTTCGCAGACGCGTCGATAATCACAATAATAATGAGTAAGCGTTACATGGACGCGTCTCTGAAGTGCCCTCTCTCTCCCAGCGTCAGCACACAGCGAGTCGAGTATGGCATGCGTGTTCGCGCATAAAGCAACCCAAGTTTAGCTAGCAGAGTAACTTGCTAATGTCCGTGTATATACGAATGGATTAACCTGGTCTCTCACTCGAAACGTAAACGCTTCATAAGGGAGGTACTGTGGGCCAGAAGCCTTTCGGCGCCAGAATAACACGCTCTACAAGACTCTCAAATAAAAATACAAATTTAAAAGTAGCATCTACGGGTTTATGTGTTTTCATGGGTGCTGGTTCGCTGCGGTCTCCTTTAAACTTTCTAGCTTCCAACCGACGCGGTGGTTGGATCCTGGCCGTACGGTGTAACTCTCCTTCGCGTGTCGACCCGTCATCAACAACACTCTGGGTAAAGGAAGCAGCAGCGATGCGATTCGGGACGGTATTTTGCGCGCTGGCCTCGGCCTTCTCATTCGTGAGCGGTGCCATAGCAGCCTCATCGCCTGACTTGAGCCCGTACGTGGCGTCAGACGGCGTTATCTACGCGGACCAGTCGATCATGGACATTGCGTTCGGTGGTCCGCGAGACTTCACAGCAGCCGTCCTGCTCACAGCCGAGAGCGGAAGGTTTGATTGCGCATTCTGCCGTGTGTTGGGGCCCAACTTCCGCACCATGGCCGCGAGTTACGCAGCAGAGCCGCCGGCAACTGACAAGCCGCTGTACTTCATTCTTGTCGACGTCGAACATGCGCAGAAGACTTTCCAGACGCTAGGCCTCACGCATGCGCCGAACCTCGTATTCTACCCGCCGACGCAGACGAAGTCGGATGCAAAGCTGGGCATCACTGGAAAGCATTCCTTCACGTCGTTCATGAGCGGTGGTGACCAAGTCGACTACCTCGTGGGCGTGTTTAGGCAGCATGGCTTCCCCATTCGAATCCAGAAGCCGTTCCCGTGGGCAAAGGCTGCGCAAGTCGTTGGCACAGGCGTGGCTCTGCTCATTGGCGGAATTGTGTTCAAGAAGCAGCTGCTCAAGGTTTGGCAGGCAAAGCAGATTTGGCTTGCGCTGTCGCTCATGTCTGTGGTAATGTTCATTTCAGGACATATGTACAATGTGACGCGCGGTACCCCCTTCATGGGCCAGGACGGTAACGGAATTGTGCTTGTTGAGCGCGGATTCAGCACGCAGCTCGCCGTGGAGACACAGATTCTTGCCACTATCTACGCCCTGTTATCGTTCACAGCCATTGGTCTCATCAAGTTTGTGCCTAAGCTTGAAACACGCCCTGCTCAGACTTTCGGAGCCATTTTCGGAGCCCTGGTGATTTTGGTTGTGTACAGCGCGCTCATTGAGACTTTCAAGCTGAAGAACGGCGGTTATCCCATGTGGCTGCTTCCAGTGCGACTCTTTTAAACAAAAAATTGTTGTGTTTCACTCTGCAGCGTAAAAACAAGTCGAAAGTTTCGTAAACAGGTCAGATAGTGAATGGCTATGTTGGTCGAAATCTAACATTGACAACCACACCATAGGAACTGAGCAGTAAGAAATAAATGCATTGATGATATGTACAACTACTCTAAAAATGTATGGAGCGACGCGCAGTATGAAAAGATATCTCTGCCGTTCACTTGTTGGTCTTGGCGATTAGCGCGCGCAGAGTCTCGCGAACTTCTTTGCATGCCGGCGTGCGGCACAAAGCCGCGTCCGCCTCACTTATTTGCAGCCACGCAACGGCGTCCTCCTTCTTTCCCAGCTGCCAAAGTACCTGGCCGATGTACCCGCCCGTAGATGGTTTGTAGCATAGAGGATCACTGTTTGCTGGAATAGAAAAGGCCCTGTGCAGAGCGATCAAGCTATTCAGAGCAGACGTGTATTGTTTCTTGTCTATAAGAAGCTTCGCAATCTCCATGTACACAGGGACGCGCGCTCTAACCTGCTGTTCGGTTTCGAAATTGGCCTTAGGCCGCGCGTTGGTTAGTGACGAGGCCTGCGTGGCATCTAGAAGGTACTGCGGTTCGGTTCGGTTACCGATGCGGAACAAGGCCACAGCGGCCTGTGACCTCAGAAGATCATTGCCGAGCGGGATCGACATGCTGGCTTCAAGCGCCTCTTTAGCCTGGTCGATCTGGCCATCATCGTAAAGGGCCACGCCCAGCGCGCGTAAAAGGTCGGCATACCCCGTCAGCCAGTCCGCAGATTTCGTGCGCACATCAGTGCGCTTGGTAACAAGCGTGTTCAATGCCTTCTCATACTCGGCTGCTTTCTGGTCGGGCGTGAAAGCGCCTGCGGCCCGCGTGATATGTGACTTCGTATCAAGCGCCCACTCCCGCGACAAATGCACCTGCTGGTTGCCGGAAGCCACTGCGGCCTGCTGCTGGAGTGCAAACACCGTGCCCCAGACCACGACGGCGCCACCACAGCCGATGAGCACGGGCCTCGCGAGCCTCAGAGCTTGGTTCATGACGAATAAAAGCCCTGTCCGTGGCTACCAAACTCTGTGCGCGGGCAACGTCCTCACCAAAGCGATGCTCGGTCGATCCAGATCTGTGTAAATATACAACAGCCATTTGACGTCGAGCGCGTTCTTTTAAATTACGCCAAATCTCGCTTGTCTATATACGCAGCCAATTAGTTCTGTTGTTAGAGTAAGAGCTTATAGATCTAGATTGGGTTTTCAGTCAACAAGATGCTAGTACGTCCAAATTATGCATCGGTCGCGGCCGCATTTAGGCCCAGCGACACCTCAGCGCATGGCCAACCGCGTGTCTCAACTGGGCGATACCGGGGCGATACCGCCGGCTGCCTTATCCAGCCACCCCTGCCCTGGTACCCACACACATCCTGGGCGAATCCACCCCGATTCAATAGAACGAGCAAAAGTCCCGTGCAGTTCCCAGCAGCTTTACCGACCGGCTGAGCGTTCATACATAGATATGGCCGGCCACGCTGGCGAGCTTGCAAGCCCGCCCAGTTCCGAGTCGCTGAGTATGTCGCAGGGCTCGAAGAGTAACGGGCCCGTGCCGTACAATACCGAGGTGCGACATGGGTTCAACGTCATTTCCAAAGAGTGGATGTCCCAGCTTGCGCAGGGATACTTCACCTACTTCGCAGACAAGCGCCACGAGAACCGCTCGTATCCGAGGGAGAAGGAGGAGGTCAATGGCGGCGATTGGCGCATCACGGACCGGCAGCGTACGGTGAATGCAGCACTCGTCCTGTGCCTGAACTTGGGTGTGGACCCACCAGACATTATCAAGACGCATCCAGCCGCCAAAATGGAGGCCTGGGTTGACCCGCAACAGTTTGTAGACACAAAAAAGGCTCTTGAACAGATCGGAAAGAACCTCCAGGCCCAGTACGAGAGCCTCAGCACTCGCACCAAATATAAACAGAGCCTGGACCCAAACATAGACGACATCAAACGCTTTTGCATGGGGCTTCGCCGCTCCGCGCGTGACGATCGCATCCTGTTCCACTACAACGGTCATGGCGTGCCACGCCCCACTCCTAATGGCGAAATTTGGGTATTCAACCGCGGCTACACCCAGTATATTCCCTTGAGCGTATTCGACCTGCAGACATGGCTTGGTGCGCCTGTAATATTCTGCTACGACTGCTCAGGTGCTGGCAATATTGTTAAAAGCTTCAACGAGTTTGTTGCGAAACGCAAGAGTCACCCCATGGAGGAGGAAGTTACGTACAACTACGAGTCGTGTATCCAGCTCGGCGCTTGTCAAGCAGACGAGATCCTTCCAATGAATCCTAGCCTTCCGGCAGACTTGTTTACTTGTTGCATTACAACGCCAGTCGATATTGCCGTCAAGTGGTTCCTCATACAGAATGGTGGTGGATTTGCCGCTGCCGGTCTTTATCCGCAAACTGTTCAGATTCCTGGTAAAATCACGGACCGTCGAACACCACTCGGCGAGTTGAATTGGATTTTTACTGCTATTACCGACACGATCGCGTGGTCTGCTCTCGACCCTACGCTATTCAAGAGACTATTCAGGCAGGACCTTGTTGTTGCAGCTATGTTCCGAAACTTCTTGCTCGCTTGTAGAATCATGCGAGCACATAATTGTCATCCAGTCAGCTCACCAAAGTTGCCCGACACGTGTGATCATCCTCTGTGGGACTCTTGGGATGCGGCTGTGAATCACTGTCTTCTTCAAATTGCTACCCCAGACCCAGCTGCCGAAAATCGCCTATTCAGCGACTTCTTTGAGCAACAGCTCACAGCGTTCGAAATGTGGCTGACCTATCGGTCCGCGGACGTCACCAAGCCGCCAGAGCAACTACCCATTCTACTTCAGGTGCTGCTCAGTCAAATTCATCGCTTGCGCGCGTTAATGCTTTTGTGCAGGTACCTTGATTTAGGTCCAGATGCGGTAAGGATCGCTCTGAGTATCGGTTTCTTCATATATGTTCTCAAGCTTTTGCAGAGTCCAGCTCCAGAACTGAAGCCAGTACTTGTTTTCATCTGGGCCCGGATCATGGCTGTTGACCGGCTGGTACAGACTGAGTTAGTGAAGGAGCAGGGTTATCTTTATTTTGTGAACATCTTAACGAACTCTGAAGCAGCGTCGCACAATAATCATTCGTCAGGGGTGCCTAAGAGTGAGCTCGGAGATCCAGCAATGTGCTGCTTCGTGCTCGCTCAGTTCGCTCACGAGTATCCACAGGCTCAACAACTTCTCACTGAGAATACACAGCTGCTCAACGTTTTAGAGAGCGGGCTGGAGAGTGAATCTCCCCTTCTAAGGCAATGGTCATGTTTGTTATTGGCCGAAATCTTGCCACAACGGTCCATTACAAAGATACTCTGGCGCTTAAAAGATCCAATTCCGGAGCTGCGAGCCGCCTCCCTTTATGCCATGGGTCAGTATTTGAGTCGAAGCGAGCTTGATGAGGATGAGATTGAAAAAATAGGCAAGGCTACTATTCCTATCGCTGTGGATGGCTCCGCGTTAGTTCGTCAAGAGTTTGTCTCTTATTTGTCGCAATATGTTGTGCTATATGAGCCTAAGTTTCTTGTGTGCGCATTCACGACTCTGGAAGAAGAGTTCGCTGCTTCCCGATACGGTGGAGACATGCGCAGCCGAAGCCCAGCACACGGTACCGTATGTCTGGCTCTTTGGCGGTGTCTTCTTGTACTTACTGATGACGCGATGCCTCGGGTGGCTACGCAAGCTAAGAACCTAGTGGACTACCTTCAAATCCAACTCGTCCGTACTCCTCTTGCAGATGATGTGAAGCAAATGGCTTCTATTTTGTTGGAGCCTTCGGAGCTGCGAAAAATGCACACCGCTGGTGACCCTGGCCTTGCCGCTTCAGCAATGTCAGTTGCGCACCATGCGGTAGATGAGCGCCCTCAAAAAGAATCATTTCTACATTTTGCACTCAGATGGATTGTGGGCGAGGATCAGCCTCAGCCACATATTCGACCAAGATCTTCTCGAGCTTCATTAGCACCTCCGTCAGTTCCAGCTGCGCCCGAGCACCGTGATTCCCCCGTGGATCCTGGCTCTGTTGAATTGCCTTTCACCTCTGAATTCCGTGAATGGTGTGTTGAGTTTTTCCGAGAGCCTCAACTGAAAGCCCCTGACTCTGATGAGCCCGGATCGAAACGTTACTTCGAACGGTTGTGGCGCAAAGAGCGAAATGAACGCATCATGGCAGAGACACAAGTTCAAAAGGGCCTCGCCGTAACTGGCACGTGGGGCAATCAGATCAGTAGTCTCGAGACGCCTGGCAAGCCGCCTGAAAAGCTTCTGTTTGCGCAATTTGAGCCACATCTCATCTCTGCACACTCTGAAGGCGTCACTGTGTTCGACTGGCAGCAATCGAAGCCATTAAACCGATTCCGGGGTGGTCGCGATGTGGCTGATATTCGGTTACTTAACGAAGATGACTCGCCGCTGTTATTGACAGCTTCACGCGATGGCATTGCTCGGGTGTTCCGTGACTACGATGATCCTCAAAAAATGCAAATTGTGACATCGTGGTGGCTCTTTTCTGATTTGGTGCATCACCAACCACATAATCCATCCGTCGTGCTAGACTGGCAGCAGAGTCGTGGCGCGCTCCTCATTGGTGGTGATGCGCGTGTGATTCGTGTTTGGGATGCTGCTCGTGAACAGAACATTGCTGATATACCAGTGCGCACGAGTGCTCAGACCACATCCATCACAAGTGATCAGGTTGCCGGAAATCTTGTTTTTGCTGGGTTCAGCGATGGAGCTGTTCAAGTTTACGATAGGCGTCTCGACAAGAAGAACGTATTGGTTGCTCGGTGGAAGCGTGTGGGCTCAGGTTTGCATGCCTCCAAGGTGGGGCATACGTCGCGTATCATTAATGTTCGGATGCAGCGCGGTGGACCACGAGAGGTGGCTTCTGGGTCTACTGATGGACAGGTTTGTCTATGGGATATACGAAGCACAGCACCTGTAGGTTGCTTCCGTGCTCACACCCGCGAAATGAAGTGTTTTGATATTCATGAGCATGCCCCAGTTATCGGCACTGCTTCGCGTGTGGCTGGAGTGTGGTCCACGTCAGGGAGACGCGTGTCCACACTTAAATGTCCAACGTCGAGTTATTTATCGTCGAAGGTCTCGCCTGTGGGTGCCTTGACATTTCACCCGCATCAAATGGTGCTCGCCATGAGCAATGCGGAGGAACCGACGGTGAGTGTCTTCCGATGCGTGCCTTGAGCTGCAGCTCGAAGAAAAATACTAATTTATTGCATGGCATTCTCAATTTTGTATTACAGTGCACAATATATGTGTGTAATAAAAGAAGCATTCATGCCATTTTAATACGGTCATGTTTATCGAAATTGAGCCTTTCGCGGATCTTTATAAACCACTAAAATATGCTCTATCATATATTAGGCGTCATGGCTGCCAAAAACTCACAATTATAATAGTGAGTGCCGTGACGCGTCTAGATTACTACACCAAAACTAATAAATAATCCAGCCCGCGCGCGTCTTGCATGAGCTGAATGGCAGCCCTAGCAGAGCTGTTTCTCGTCCTTGCCGGCTTCGATACAAACCTCGACTTGAGGCAATTACAACACACTGCTGAGTATGATATATTTGAGCGTGGGCATCGGTTCGGCCAGCGATTTATCGTGCTCCGTGATGCTTGTGCCTCAAGAGAGGACGCCATTGCCAACACGATAGAAACCTTTGTTATACAACGTTATCTCAAGGAACTAGCCAAGTTAGAGCTTAATACTCTGGCAGAATTGTCCAAGGTTGCGCGAATTCCTCTTGGAGATGCGTTGTATAGGTCTGTCGAGATCATGGACAAAAGTGTGAATCGCTGGGAGCGAAGATTTGAATTTTCTTTACGGCTGTTAACACAACTGGACCCTAGAAGCATAACTGTGTCTCAAAGCATTCAAGAAGTCACTGAGGCTGCACGAATTCATGCTGGTTTTAGTGATGTTCACGAGCTATGTATCAAATGTGTTGAAGCACTTGATATGCAGTGGTTGAATGATGTAAAGGTGAGTCTGACCACTTTTGGAGCCAGCCAGTATCAGGCAAGTGATTTGAGTCTACATCCCAGCCTTGTTGGCACTCGAGGAGCTCAGATACTTAATGATGCAACTATGTCAGTAAGGCATTTGACCACAGGAAGCGCAGGTGAACTTGGAGGGCTTGCAATCCAGTTTCTCGACGTTGCAGATGCAAATGTGCGGCTTTTTGATTCCATTGAAGTGCCTATCGCAGCTCGTCAATTAGTTCTCGTTCTTGAGAAAATTCACAAAAACATTTTAACTCTTGTTGGGGACCGGATCCTGCACACGAAAAATGTACATGCCATGCTTGTATTTTTACGGGATATCCTGCTCTTTGGTTCTAGTGCCTTTGTTCACGAATTTTGCTCCGCTCAATGCAACTCAAGCTTAGCGCTTGATCGTCTAAGAGATTCCGATGTCGCATTCGCCTCTGAAATATATGCATATGTGGATCCCATGATCCATTTTGATAGCGACTCGGCCTTACTTGAAGTTCGCTGGCCCCTCTCGCTACTGTTTGCTCCTGATCAGTGCACGGTTTATTGTAGTATACACAGCACATTCGCTGCTGTCGTTGGTGCACTTAATTCCATAGGGCCGGGCCAGGGCACTGTTATGCATGCATACTATTTATTCCTTGCAATGCTGTGGTCGGAGTTCCAGAATTCTGTTGATGTTGCATTTTCAGAGCTTCGCAACGCGATCCATGCAGATCAGAACTTGTCAGTTCAATCAACACAAAGTCAGATTCTAAGAGGCCTTGTCAAAAAGCTTTGCTTGGACTCATCAGTCATCCGTGACCAGTTACAAGTGGTCGTTGAACATGTAGAAGCTCGAAGCGACACCGTAAAGCCCGTGCGGGATTTAGCGATATCATTGTCTAAGCTGGCTTTCGGGCGTGAATTGCAACTTCAGCCATTTCTGAACCTTGAGGGGTCATAGTGTTTATATTTTTCATCACTCCGTGATTTATTTATTACCGTTACTGTATACTAATAGTAGTTGGTGCCATTGATCGTGAGATCTTACAGAATCGGCCTCCTGAACACTTCAAGTGAGCTGCGCTAACCCCTTGCCCTGTAGTTCACTAGCGCGTCTTCTATGTCGCTCGAAGATGCTCTCAATCTGCTGGCAAAAAACAAGAGTGTTGGCGATGAGGTTTTTCGGGGCATATATGCTGATCCGCTAACCAAATATGCTGCTGTCAAGGAGTCCATTGCTGCTTTCCAAAATGCCTCTCAAGATAAACGGATCATGAATAACATACCGCTCGTGGCGCGTTATGTGCGTGTGCTAGCTATTCTTGTCGAGCAAGAACAGCACACGCAACATCTTTCCGTAGCTGATTGGGCGTCTCTAGTAGGCTTCCTCGGTACTGCATACGGAAAACTTGCTATGGGCCCACGCGAGAGAGGTTTCATTAAAAATGTGTTTGACCTTTTCCGCTCGCTTGCAATTTTGCTCGAGGCCAGCGAGTCCATTGATTCGGATTGTTTTGGTTTAATCCTTGATCTGTGCGAAGACTTTTGTGGCTCGGGCCAGCAGCGGGAGACTTCTTGTCACCAATTCGTCATGACATGTGTGCGCATATTGACACAATGTCGGTTCGAGAGGGCTCATTATTTAGGAAAACAGCTCATCCAAATTGGGAAACCTCGCCAGGAGCGTCTGAGACGTGAAATGTTTGCATTCTCTTGTTTGGTCCCTCAATCATTAGATGACCTGGCTTCCATAGGTCCTGTCATTATTGAGTCCTACGAGATTGAATTCTCGCCTGCCACAGATCTAGGCTTCGGCTGGTTTAGGCCTAGTCCAGATGCTGAACTGAGTAAGTTTATTGGGGCAAAAGCGTTAGCTGCTGCGAAATGCAACCGGTCTCAGGCAGCCTTGGCGACAACCGATATGCCAGCACCAAAACGACAAAAGACTAATTACGATGAGCTCATACTAATGGCAAGTGCTTTTGGTTATCAAGATGATCTCTCTGTACTCGATCTACTTGCTTGGCCGAGTCGTTCGTTTTGGGTTTTTGTGGTACTAGCTCAAAAGATATCACTGATGACTCGAAAGGATCTTCTTGAGGTATGGAGAATGGCTACGGATCACATTCAGTATGCTAGCACTGCATCAAGCGCATGCTTTTGCCTTGCATTACTTGTGCCGCAGCTTGCTCACCCGAATTTTATAGATGATGGCATCTTGGCCAGATTCGAAACGCTGCTATTCACAATGGGTGAGTCCTCTTACCCAGTTCTCTCGTCCGGAAGCTTACTTTTGTGGAATGCGCTGTCAAGTATTCGGGTCTTGAACCGTGAGTTTCAAACTTTGAAAAAATCAAAATTGAGGTTATGGCTCGGCAAATGCATGTCGCACCTGCCGGACTCATTACTTACTACTTTCTTTGGTGTTAACTGCGACATTTACCATATCGACATTCGGGGCCTTGAACGTTTGAAGTCAATTCACTTGTTTCAACGAATAAATAAACTCGTTGGAACCTTGGACCCCAGAGAATTGAGTGCTATCCAGGCTTCGTTTGTACCTGCTGAGGCAGTTCTTGAGCCGCAAGTAATGACACCTTGGGTCGAAGCTCGGACCGTCAGAGACGCATTATGGTCTTTGGCCATATTAGCTCATTCGGGGCAATCTACGACTAAACTTGAGCCGCAGTCCAGTATCAAAGCAATCAGTGATGACGATGTTCGAAGTATCATATGGTTTGCTAATCTAGCCTGCACGAAACTGTGGCCTCGAGAATATTTTGATCTTGCGCTAGCAATTCTAGAGAACTTGAAAGCAGAGCTGCTGAACGCAGATAATGAGATTAAGGCTCAGCTAGATCTTTCCTTGGCTCTTTTAGAGAATTCGGCATCTACTGTAGCGTTTTTTGTTGCGGGTCGTCCTGAGGCGCTAGAAATTGAATCGCCAGCAACAGCAATACGTTCCTTGCAGCACGTTTTTCAGTCATACTCTCTTCAACGCTCGCCTTTTGTAGTGGGAAACATTCTACGACTTTTGGAGAACCCACGTTATGCTCGGTTGCCTGAGTACACTCAGTTGATGCTTTATTTCAAGTCGTTCATCAACGATCAGTCGTCATATTCGCGACTTCGGCCAGCCGTGGCTCGGCTAATGGTGGAAGGTACGGACTTCGTGGATCTGATAAAGCACAGTTGTCTGGACAACGCGCTAGTGGCACTACCCACCGAGATAAAGAGTGACAAGTTCACGCTCGAACTGCTGTATTCGCTAGATCTACAAGGCCGCAAAATAGCAGGTTATGTTCTGCTCTCGAGAGGCGCTAGTCCAGCGCAGGTGATAGCTTTTCTTTTCAAAGAAAAGTTGCTTCGAGTCGAAGATCTTTCTCAATTGGCAGCGATGCTAAATATGAAGACTTCACATAGTCTCATGGCAGCAATCGCGATACCTCTAATATTCGGGCCTTTCGCCGACGTTCTTGAGCCTCTTTTTGAATTTTCTGGCTCGAGTGCTCTTATCAGCGTTATCAAGAGCTCTCACTCACGTTTCTTAGCTTCATCTCGGTCCTTGACAGATGCTGAAACTGCACTAGTGACAGAGAATATTATGCAGGGCTTTTCCTTGCTGAGCAGTGCGGAAGAGAAGGTTGAATGCATCAGATTATGTTGGCTTTTTGTACGTGCGCATAACTCTGAAATCTCATCTGACACTCTGAGTGCCTACATTAAAGGTGCAACTGCTCTGTCCCGTTCGATTGTTGAGCCACATATTGAAGCGCTGGAAGCAATATTAAGCCAGTTGTTGAACGATAGTAAAAGTATCCATGGATATTCTGACCTGGCTGCAGATATTGCCTTCATGGGTTTTCCAGACCTTGCAAGGAAAGTTGGGAGTACCATCGAAGCTGCTAATTCAGAACTCGCTGAAATTGTGTGGTCATTTGACAACATCAGAGACTGTACAGAAAGAGCTCCTGCATTGCTGTATGATCTAACGCGAGCTAGCAACGCAACAACCTACGAAATCTGGTCTCTAGTAATTCAAAAGCTTTTGATGGCTGCGAGTCAAAACATAAAACCTCTTGCGAGAGCATTTTGTGATTCTCCCAAAATAAAGGAGCTGGCAGGCGCCCTACAATTGTGGACCAAAAGATTGTCTTTCACTCGTGAACCTCTGTGGATGAGCTTCATGGGTTATGTGGCGGCAGAAGTGGGCGAGCTACCTCCTCAAACAATTTTATATGGAGTACGGACCACGATTTCAGAAGCTCTCATCGAGCTTGCGCGAGTGTACAGTGGATTGCCATACTCTAAAAAATGGTACCTCCACCATTTATATCGCCGAATAGAGAAAGATTCCAGCGCTCTTCCGCAGTCCGTGAATTTTGGTGATGACCTTTACGTTGTCTTAGATTCTCGGCATTCCGAAAGCGAATATGCAACTACAGTCTACAGCCATGCCTCTCGACTTGCAAGTATAGCACTCGAGAAGCACGGTCTGCCAGCCTTGAAGAGCGTCGTTTTTGATGAGATTCCTGAGCTCATTGCTGATTTTGTGCCTTTACTTGGAGCTGCAGGTCTGGAGCCTCATCATTACATGTACATCACGGAGTTGCTCGAAGGCAATTCAGATGAACGCGAATTAGCCCTCCGAGTCATGAAAAGATATTACGAGGCCACGAGATCATTTATGGGCCTTGAGTCTGTTCTTGTAGAAGCTTGCGAACGAAGTGGTGAAGAGTTTTCCGAGCTTGGCATTGCTTGTGTGGAGATGATCTGGGGTGCGGAGAAGGAGAATATCCCTAAAACTATCATGAAATCTCTTCTTTCCTTCTATGCGAAAACTAAGGATCACATCTACGAACACCTAGCTCACATGAAAGCTGACGCAAGAAATTTATCACTGATGCGTATGGCATCCAGCTGGCAAGAACTTGACTTCAATCTACTTACATGTGAGGTGACTGGTGATGACGTCAAGCTTCAGCACTCGCTAGAGCGCACCGGGCTCTGGAAATTGGCGTCCAAAAGTCCCGGTATGCATCACTTCTATGACTACGAGCAGGCATGGTGGATGCAACAGTGGGATCTTCCTCCTGCGCCTAAAAATGCTCCCACGACATCGCCACTGCTAGATCCAACCGAAGAAGTTTTTGGAGCCCTATTTAACCTATTTTGCGGGCACTCTGATGAAATAGAGACGTTTTCCAAGCTTTGCCGTATTGATTTCACAAAGCCCCGCATCCTCGGAAGCATGTTAGACAATAGTGGCAGCATAAATTTTGACTTGCCTGTTATTCGGCAAGGCCGCGAAATTTTGGCACTACGCAGTGGCAGCAAAGAAGAACTCGCAAAAGAATTGACGGGTAATTGCTCGCGATTGCGCAAAGCGGGTGAACTGAACGAATCAACAAAGTACGCAGTCAAGCTTGAACGTCTTGCAAAGGATACAGAAAGTGCCACAGTAAAAGCCATGAGCCTCGTGGAGTCTTCACATACCGCGTGGTCATTTGGAGATCAGACTTTGGCCCTATCGCTTTTGCATGATATTGTACAGCTCCCCACTTTGTACAACCATTTCAGCAAGTCCTCGGATCTGTCTTCTATCGATGGAGACTACACGCTTGCCAAAATATATTGCAGGCTAGGCACCTGGGCACGGCTGGCGAGAAATGAGCCAGATGAGGTCATTCTACGTGAGTATTTTACGAAAGCGGAAGAGTGCACCGGTGAAAGGGACATAGAGCAAGTTCATCACTATTTTGCCCATTTCTGTGATGATGCGAGTCATGATCCCGCACTTGTTGAGGAGCTAGAGGACCTCGAGCGAATGCGGATGCAGCGCGAACGAGAGCTCAACCATCTGAAAGCGGTGGCAGCAAGTAGTCAAGCGGAAAAGGGCGTCAATCGGAAAATTAGCAATGTTCAAAAAGTGCTAGATAGTGAAACATCCGATTTCACTTCTTTGTTGGATCGGAAGAAGCAGCTAAGCTTGCAATGTGCAGAGAGCTATCTTAAAAGTTTGAAAGCTGGCGAATCCTACCCTGAGGATACGAGCTGTTTTGTTGCCATCTGGTTAGAACTATGGAATGACGTTCCTGTAAATCAGCGTATTCATACATTTCTTGCCAAGGAGGATGCTTCCCACCTACTTGCGAGAAAGTTTCTGCCCTGGATGAACCAACTTACGTCGCGACTTGGTAAAGCAAACGATGAGTTTCAGAAAGCCCTCCAATATCTCATTACCACTGCTCTAGAAAGGCACCCTTATCACACCCTTTGGCAGCTAATCAACCTATATTGGTCAGGGACATCGGCAGATACAGCGTCAATGGAAAGAAAAGACGCTGCTAAGGTGCTCATGGCACGAGTGCGGGGAAGAAAGCAACGATCGAATCTATTGCGTGATTTGACAGCATGTGCAAGGCAGATGTTAACACTCATGAAAGTCCCTGTGAACAAGAAAGCGAAGTCGCTGGCTTTTTGTGAGCTGGGTAAAGACTCAGAACGTTGGTGGCGGCGTGATCTAGTGAAAATGAATCTTCCCGTTCCCACATCCACTATAGTTCCTCGTGATGATGGTGATTATATCACTGTTCCTGTGGTTGTGAGCGTGGACAGTAACGTCACTGTTGCTGGCGGTTTATCCAGCCCTAAGATCTTGTCGTTTGTTACTTCTGATGGCAAAACCACACATATGGTTCTAAAGCATGGAACGGATGACTTGCGTCAAGATTCCATTATGCAACAGGTCTTCAAAATCTCTGACGATCTGCTGGCTGCGTCAAAGGGCAAAGATCTTCGTGTACGAACTTATAACGTGATTCCTCTAGGCCCCGCGGGCGGGGCTATTGAATTTGTGGAGAGGGCTCCGAGTTTGCTGGAGATTCTGGAGCCGCTGCATCAAAAATTCGGGGGTTATGGAGAGTACAGAATGGCTACCGCTCGTAATTCTATGCGTCGTGTAGATCAGGAAGACAAAGCCGTGAGAATACGAGTTTACAAGGATATCATGGAACATACAAAGCCCCAGATGCGAAGAATTTGGCAATCGATCACGCCAAATGTGCACATGTGGCTCAAGGTGAAAACGACGTGGTCTCGGTCTACAGCAGTAAGTTCGATAATTGGTTACGTTGTAGGACTTGGAGACCGGCATTGTTCGAACCTCCTTGTCGATACAGCGAGCGGTGAGGTCATACATATTGATCTTGGGATAGCATTTGATCAAGGGCGGTTCTTGTCTATACCAGAGACAGTACCGTTCAGGCTTACCAGGGATGTGGAGGACGGTATGGGAGTCTGTGGTTTGGATGGGCCTTTCACGCTTTCCGCACGCACGACCTTAAGTGTGGTGCGAGAGCAGCAGAGTCGTATTATGACCGTACTTGAGGTGCTGAAACATGACGCACTTTATTCGTGGCGCCTCCCTCCTCTGCGACGTGAGCGTGCCAAAGCGGGACAGGTCGAAGAGGAGCCGGAGCCAGAACCAGTTTTATCAGAGCCAAGCGTCACCCCTAATAGCACAACGGGCCAGGCCGAGTCTGCGCTGCGAGGTGTGAAGCAGAAACTGTCGTCATCTTTGAATGTTGAAGCCACGGTGCGCGATCTAGTTGCTCGTGCGAGGGACCCCGCCAATCTGGCAGTGATATTCAGCGGTTGGACCCCCTTCTACTAATAATGGCAATCAGTTAGCTTTAAAGCCACGAAATCACTTTCATTCTATGTACATACGTTACGCATTTACAGCACGGGAGTCTGGGGCTCTTCTTCGGGAGTCTCATCTGATGACACGGCATTTGCGCGACGAGCGCTCAAATTCTTTGTAGCGTCGATAGCTTCGACAACGAACTTTTCGATGTAATTCTGTTCCTGAGCTAGTCCAATGTCCCACGCAGATGGGCCGAAGACAGCCCCATTCATGAGGGCTTCTTCTGTGGCAACCTGCTGCTCAGCGAATTCGCGCATGCGAACACGATAAAACTCAAGCCGCGCCTGGTCATACGCTGGAAGCCAATCAGATCGGTGCTCCTGCTTATACTGAGGCTGATCGGCCAACCAGAGAGTGCGCTGTACAACAGACTCACCCGAGAGTCGCATATTCGGCTGAATGATTGAAGACCAGTCTCTGAGACTGATTGGTTTGTCTCCAGGCTTCTCAATGACATTGCGCGGCCGTGCCATCTCCCATGGGTGGTTCGTGTAGAAAAGATGCCTTATAGAGTCCGCTGCATATTTCAGTTTCGGCAATTTGTAAAGATGTTTCGCCTTAGAGCTGAAACGCTCCTTGTTACGTGTCACGTAAAATCCTCGTGCCGTTTTCTCGCGAGATTCGCTTGAGTCTCTTGTGAGCTGGTCGTCCAGTTTTCGCATCCTGGCCAGAAGTTGATGAGTCGGTGGGTTCGCCAACACCACGCGATACCATGTGGGTTCAAGGATGGGGGCAGGTCCATTCCTTTGTGCGGCACGCAGCAACGTGGCCGTGCGCAGGGCGACCTGAGTCGCAGAAGTCTGCAGCTTCATGGCCAGTTACCAAACAGAATTGGAAACCTTGAATGGGTCTGGCCGGTTTTGAAAAATCTCACCACATACGGTTGGATACGTGATACCCTTGACACCAGGCCGCTGGATGGTGGTGAAGCATAAAGAAGAACCGCCATAATTTCGAAGGTGTGCAGAAAGTCTCTATAGATTAAGGCGTTGTAGGAAAGAGGAGCATGCATGCTGCTGAGTCGACACAGGTATGTGTCTCATACGGGCCACGCATTTAAGTGCTTCTCGAACTGGCTTCCCGGCAAGATATTTTCGCCAGAGCCTCTACGACATCTGGATTTGCACGCAGAATACTTTACTCGGTTGGACGAGGCCGTAGCAGAAAATGTACCGCTGCTAGCCTCAAAACTAGAGGTGCCGCAGGATCCAGAGTCCATTAAAAAGCGCCTGTTGATTGACTCGCCAAGTGAACTCTCCGTCGTGCGAAAGCAAAGGCTCAATGCTTCAAAGCAGCCTGGTGCTCCGACCGCTGTTTATAATCGATTCCTGCGAGCATTATACATGCCTGAACCAGATGCGCGAAAGGTTTCCGATGCACTGTCACAGCTACCAGGTGCAGCACAGAGGAAACAGGCATTATATATGGATGGCGCTCACTTCGAACGACTCATGGCCGAATCACTCTCGAACCGTCAGCTCTGTACAGTTGTTGTGCCACTTGCGGAAACAGCTGGTTTGCCTACAACGGCTCGTGAGCGTGCTCAGCTACTTTTGCATTTACAAGCTTCAGGCCAGCCATGGCGCGAGACTTTTACGAGATTCTGGCCAGGATTTGTGGATTCAGAAGACATCGGGGCATGGAATATGCTGTTAAGGCTCTCATATGTGTCAAATTGTACAAGGACATGGATTAAGGTGAACAGTCAGTTTCCAGCCCCAGACAGGTTTACGCTAATGCTGCGGCTTAAATACAGTGCCCGATTTAACCTCCACACTGCGCGAGAGATTTTTGGCGATTTTCACAAACGAGGTTTTGTCGTTGATACTGCAATTTTGACGTTATTTATGAGTGCATTGCTACGTTCTCGGCGGGCCGAGGACGTGGCGATGGCTGAAGCTGCGCGGGACCGCATGCTAAAGCAGTTTAGTCGCACCAAGGTCATAAAGCGTAACAGCAGCCAGCTATCGCGTGTCCTTAAGGCCCTAGACAATGTAAATGTGGCCACCGGTCGGCGTTACAGTGTGTCTCTTGCCGCAGACGAAGAGTTGTTCGAGTCTTTTGTCAACTCATACATATCGACGCGTCAATATGCTGCTGCCGTAGATGGCCTACAAATCATGGCTAGAAATGGGTACTTCTCACGACACTTGGCTCTGAGGCTAGTTGATAAGGGGCTGGATTCTCGTTTGCTGGAGCAGTTGCTGTACTTGTGCTGTGACATAGAGTTAGCACAGCCCGGGTTCATGAGTGATACTTTGGCCCAACATTTCGTGCGAGCCATGTGTGCATTAGGAGAAGACTATGAAAGTGCTGCTAATGTGATTGCGCGCAATCGTGTTGCCGGAAGGGTTGCACAAGCTCAGCTTGCAGGCCCGTAGAGTTTTGTTCAGTCGCCGTTAAGTTGGCCTATTTATTATTACATTAAGAGTATTTATTTAATGATGTATTCTTAGCAAAATGCATTCAACTTCGATATAAAGCAGTCAGAGCCTGCAAAGCAATCAAACCGTCAAACATGCCTCGGTCTAATGTGCGTGATAATGCAATTTGCATGAGAGCTTATCGATTCATGTTATAAGCGTATTAATGAGCCAGTACTTATTATCACGGGTGTTATTAGGATCTTTCAGTTATGTGTGGAAGCCCGAGACAAATATCGCTATAGCATCTTCTATAGGACGAGCTAGCAATATTTCACATACTTGAGCGAGCGATTTTAGCTGCGAACAGTAACGAGGCTGACTATTCACACCGCTTACCGCTTTGTCATTACAAGCCACGACGGCATCTTCACGAAGATCCATAGCGCATTGCGGCATAAGCTAGAGAACGCAACGAAGAGCTGCAAATGTCCGCAGTATTCAACTTCGAATCTCTACTTCTTGTGATCCTCCTCTTCATATGCACTTCAACCTATGTGCGTGCCATGGCGCCGTCACTTGTTGATCGACATAAGACAGGGCTTTCCGGTGTTCCCTGGAAAGCGGCACGCGTCGGTGAGCGTCTCAGTCCGTATGTGTCCATATGTTGTGTTGTTATGGCACTTCGCTCGCTCATGGGCAGCTGGTCGTGAAGTCGAAAGCGACGGGCGGACAAGGAGCGATTGCCACAGAGCAGACCTAGCATAACCTATGTATAATTTCCTTTTCCACTATTTCAGCCGTCCAGATGCTTTAGGTTTCAAAGATGTAGCAACTTCGCTGCCGGGTACTCCAGTTAAAAGTATGGTCATCGATCGCGGCTTGCGTGTAATCATTGGCCTGCCAGCATTCGAACGCTTATCAATTGCTCCGGATATTGACGAATCTAGCTGGTTCTGTTCCGTGCTCAGTACTTCAGCCCGCGTTATTTGCAACTAGGCATAAGTCTACCAATGGCTTCACCTGCATAGTGCTTCATGGCCTTGCCCTAACCACCCAACCTTGCCCTCATATTTTTTCAAAGCCAACCCGATTTTTTTCACTAACTGTTCGGCGTTATCGACAAACAATGGCGTCTTGCTCGGACGATGTTGTCTGGACAGTAATCGACAACCAATTCTGCTCGTACAAGCTGAAGCTACCAGAACCGCAGAAAGATAAGTTCTGCCGCAACGAGTATAATGTTTCTGGTGTGTGCTCGCGATTAACGTGCCCGCTGGCGAACTCGCGCTATGCTACTGTACGCAACATCGAAGGCCAAATTTATCTCTACATAAAGACCGCAGAGAGGCAGCATATGCCGAATCGATGGTGGGAGCGCGTCAAGCTGAGTGCCGACCCGGAGGTAGCCCTGAAGCAGCTGGAAGAGCACCTTGCGTACTGGCCTGAGTATACTGTGAAGAGTTGCAAGCAGCGTCTAATTCGTTTGAGAGAGGTCTTAATGACCGAGAGACGGTTGGCTCTGCGCCAGGATGAACGGCAGTTCACGACCAAGTCGTCTAAGGTGAAGCGCCGCGAGGCTACGCGAGAGCGGAAGGCTCTTGTGGCTGCCAAGCTCGAGCGGGCCATCGAGCGCGAGCTGCTGGATCGGCTCAAGTCTGGTGCTTATGGCGATCAGCCTCTCAATGTGGATGAGGCCGTGTGGAAGAAGGTAATGAAGGGTATGAAGCAGGCTGAAGGTGAAGCTGAGGCTGAGAGCGAGAGCGAGCAGGAGCAGGAACGTGAGGGCGAGGTTGAGTATGTCGAGGATGACGAGGATGACGATGAGGACGAAGACGTTGTAGACGTTGAGGATATTGAGCGGTGGCTCGATCAGTCCGGATCTGGCAGTGACTCTGACGCCGATGGTGGTTCTGACGATGCAGACGATGGCAATTCGCGCCGGCCTAAGCCTAGGAAACATGTTCGTGCTAGCAAGCCGGCGCCTCGGAGACCTAATTTGGAGTTCGAGCTTGAGGACGAGCGGCGGCAGCTCGCCCGGGCTTAAATTCACGGTCCATAATAAACTCTTTTTTATTTATATAGCATTGAATGATTGCTAGCAAGTCGATTCGCTCACTTAGACTTTGTTTTTTTTTTACAATTTCGAAATAATAGAACACAACGAAATTTCAATATAACTTACACTACACTAATGGTCTCAATGTTTATTTATTGCACAGCCGGTCGATTTTGTACCTCCGCGCTTATGCTGCCCGTGACGGTTGTGGGAACCGGAACCCACTCACCATTTGGTGCGAGCGTTCGCAATTGCAGAATGGGGTTCGCCAACTGCGGCAGTTTGAACCGAAGGTCTATGGGCCCGGGCTCCAAAGGCTCGCTTCCGTCGACAACGAACTGCGCAAGCAACTTTTGCGGTGGTTGCCCGCGACGTAGAGTCACCGGCTCGTTGAATCTCCATGTCACACGTTGCTTCTCACGCGAAAATGTGGCAACCGGTTTCGACTGAGCAGACGCAGCCTTGCCTCTTCCGCCAACACTCACAGCTATGACGAGGTTCTGTACGGTGACAGTATCGCTACCAAGATACAGCTCGCTAAGTGAGTATGACAATACGAGGCGCACCATATTAGGCTCCACGCGCCATAGAGGCGTCACCTTGATAGGAATGCGGCCCAGTGCTGTGCCATTTTCATAGGAAACGAGGTCTTGCGTGACACCACCGTAGATAGAGGCAGGGACGTCGAAAGAAAGACTCGACGTTTGGGTCAGGTTCGATGATGGAGTCAACTGTGCGTGGGGATCAGCCAAGAGCACACCCAGGGCTACCGTGCCACTGCCACCATTAATTTGTGCTACAGCATCGCCATGCACGCTGCTGGTGACGAGCTCATCACCAGCAAATGTAGCTGTGATACGCTCAACAGCTGCGGCAACAAGACCTGCGCCGGGGGGAGGGATTGGCATCTCTGCCGGGCGGGTCGTCAACGACGCCATACTTCCGTTGGCATCGAAATTGCTGAACCGAGTAGGGAATCGAGCAGCAGGCGTCCAGAATTGCTCTTGTGGAGAGCCCGGACCATTTTGCGGCGTTCCAGGAATGGGCGCCATATGTCCAACTGCTGAACTTCCGGTCTCCGCCGGAGTCATATTAGCAAAAAGCTGAGAGTTCACGCGCTCGCGTTGGCTAGGTGTTCGCTGCAGACTTGCAGACCGTTGCATAGCTGAGAACGACGCATTTGATGGAGTACGTCCTAGGCTTGGGGTACGGTTCAGCGTGGTCTGGCGCGCCGGGGGAGGTGCTGGCGCAGGCCCTGGGTTAGAGAAGGCCGACGTGTGTGGCGTGGGAGATCCGCCCCTGTTGCCGGTAGGGGAACCGTAGGACCCTTGCGGGGAAGTACCAGGAGAGCCGCGGGGAGACGTTACTTTCGTGGGGGTGAGCGGAGCAAGCATGCCGCCAGGCTGTCCAGGAATGCTAACTGGTGGCAGGTTCTGAGGCTTTTGCGCCAAAGGAGAAGATGATTGCGGGCCGTAGTTGTTGTTCACTGGCGGTGGTGAGATTGGTCCTGGTTGGGAGCCAGCTCCTGCTCCCGCACCACCGGCACTCGATGTTGGACGACGAGGCGAAGGTTGGGAGTAAAGATCCGAGGTGTTAGACGCTCCAGACCTCATGCTCGCTTGCGACTCGCGGCGAATAGGAGACGGCGCGCGTAACCCGAAATCAGGCGGACGAGTAGTGCGCGTACGCGAGGCCAAGCTCGAGCTATCAGGTGTGTCCTCGCGTGTCCTCTCAAGCTTACTGTCACGGTTGCTGCCGGAGTCCTTTTTCTTGCGGCCAAACAAGGAACCCACCTTCGATCGCAGGCCCGAGCGCGGCTCCTCCGGGGCGGCAGCAGACGACTTGCCGCTGCCGAAGCGCAAAGACGACTTGCGCTTTACTGTCGCGTCGGACTGTGCGCTCGCCTGCGTAGCTGTGCTCGCGTGTCGCTGAGTCTGCTTGTTGGCGACCGGGGCCACGCCGGAAACAATCTGGGCGATATATGCGGCCACGTCGTCTTCCGGCTCGTATCCAAGCCACGCTTGGGCGGCGTGCTCGGAAGCCTGTGTCTGCGACTGCGCGCGGTCCACCTCGATGGTTGCGAAGCGCACAAGGGCATTTTTGATGGTGTGCAGCCGCTCTGCATCGAGCTGCTGCAGCTTGTCAATGGCTTCGGTTGAAGCCAGTGCACCCGAGTCGAGCTGGTCGAGCGTGCGGTCCACCTGTGGCCAGCGCACGTCGCGCAGCGGCCGCTCCGTCTCGATGTTAGCGCGGCGGGCCGCGTCAAGGTTCGAGCGCGCCTGCTCGAGCACGAGCTGCGCCACCGACTGCCAGGGCTGCGCCAGCGTGCCGAGCTGAGTGTCGTCAATCACATGCTTCGCTGTAAAGCGCTCGAGTTCGGCCGCTTGTTTTGAAACAAGCTGCGTGTAGTCGTGCACCCACTCAGCCAGCCGCTCGTTGGCCCTGCGGCCGCTCTGCATTCGGGCGCGCAGTAAGTCGGCGGCCTGCCGGGGCGCGTTCGTGCCAATGGCTCCCGCGTAGCTCTCGCCCATGTCTGCGTATTTACGACGTCCGATAGCGACTCCGGTTCACGGTTGCTTTTAGCGGCGAGCTATTCACCGATCTGATCCGTGGAGGCAGGGTTCCTGTGCTGACTCACGGGGGCCGGTCGAATGGGAGCACGCTTGCAGCCCAAACGAGCACTGATGCGTGGAGTAGTGCACCCTAGAAGCGGTAACATCATGTGACTGTAATTAAGGGCGAAGGGCGACGCACGGTTGATCTGGTAAAAAACCGTTTGATCGCGCAGGGCCGTCACTATCGCCGTTTGCCCGCGTGAATATTAGTATGTAGTGGTTGAAGTTCACGAACTCACGAGGTTGCACCATCTTCTTATGCGCAATACAGCCGACATGGGATGGACCTCGAGATTAGACTTTCACATTGCATCCACATGATACTAGGCACTTGGCCCTGGCAGTAGTAGTGCTCACGGTGCATGACATTAGTGTGAACAAGTATTATCAGACATATATATGACCCTTTAGCCCGGATTTGAAATCCGTGCTTCTAGGCTCGACCTCTATATAAATTGCACGGCCTGCATTAGTGTCGTTTTCAATGACTTACCGGTACCATCCAAGTGCTGTCCGTTTTCTCTCAGGTTTTACAATCGTTTCATAATTGATTTTTTTTTTTTTGTATTTCAATTGGTCCCATCTAGCCCTTGGTTAGTGGCAGTTTATACCGTTTCAGATAAATATATTCTTTGGCCGGTATTGTAGCCAAAAGAGCAGATGTTTTATGCTGTACCACTTTTTTCTAGCATCGAGGCTTTCGTGCCAGTGCGTGCTATTCAATCGCGAATGCTGCGCCTTCGATACTTATCTTGGCGCACTTCATCAATCAAGCTCTCTTAGATAAAGAAAACTAACGTGCACCTAGAACAGTGAGTAACGCCGCATAATATATATATATGCACTGTTGTCGTGCCAATTGGCGCAAACTAAAAGCTCGAGCTCAAGTTCCTTGGCTTCGCTGTGAGTATCGATGCTCGAGAACTGGGTTGTCCTCCTCGGCGGTGCTGACGGAGCCAATATTGTCTTATCAGAGCCCCTGGGCTAGGAAATAGTCGCTCGTCGTATTTCTAGCGACGGCTAACGAGAGAGTCTGCAGACCGAATAATCATCTTTATTTGTTGCTTATCGCCCCTTTCGACTGGTGGTTTGGCAAGTTCCGAGCCGTGAGCGTTGCAAGCCAGCTCAGCGGTGTTCTCCGATCACCGTTATGGAGATCGCCACGGGTAGGGGCGCTTATGCAGAGGGCCCGAGATAAGCACAGTTCTGCCACGAACGCTGTATAAAAAGGGCGATCTTCGCGGCACATAAGACCCCACAGACAATTACTGCCGCAGTCTACTTGAAATGCCGCTTTCTTATGCTCGCTACGGCAAGGCCAACGTGCGTCTTTTGAAGGTGCGCAAGGACCCCCAGAACCCGGAGAAGCAGGACGTTATTGAGCTCCGCGTGCGATGCCTGCTTGAGGGCGATATCGAGACGTCGTACACAGAGGCGAACAACAAGGTGATTGTGCCGACCGACACGGTCAAACAGACGACTTACATTCTCGCGAAGAAGGGTGAGGTGTGGCCCATCGAGCTCTTCGCCTCGCGGCTCGGCGACCACTTCATTTCGACGTACGGCCATATCCACGGTGTGCATGTCGACATCCAACAGTACAGGTGGACGCGCTATAACGTTCAGGGCAAGCCGCACCCCCACTCGTTCGTGCAGGATGGCGCAGAGCAACGTACAGTGTCTCTGTATGTTAAGGAGGGCGGCCCGTTCCAGATCCGCTCGGGCCTGAAGGGGCTCACGGTGCTAAAGAGCACAGGCTCGATGTTCTACGACTTCAACGTCGATGACTACACGATTCTGCAGCCGACGAAGGACCGCATTCTCTCCACAGATATCGACGCGACGTGGGCGTGGAACACAAAGCTCACCAAGGACTTGGCCGCCGTGACAAAGCTTGCCGAGACGAAGGTGTTCGACTCGACGTTCGACATTGCGCGCAACCAGACTCTGGAGACGTTTGCCCTGGAAAACAGTGCATCCGTGCAGGCTACGATGTACAACATCTCTAATCAGCTGCTGGCTAAGGCGCCGGGCGTGGAGACTGTGACGTTTGCGTTGCCGAATAAGCACTACTTCAACATCGATCTGTCCTGGCACCATGGGCTGAAGAACACGGGCAAGGACGCCGAGGTGTTCGCCCCCCAGACAGACCCGAACGGGCACATTGAGTCCGTCGTTTCTCGCTCGCAGAGCAAGCTTTAGTTGAATTCTAGTGCAGTCGACATAATTTAAGAAGTGGATATCGATGTTTTTCTTTATAGTGATCGGCATAGTAACAATGGCCCACGAATCAAGCACTTCTACAGCCCCAGCCTTAGAAAAATGCTCTTTATGTACCCTTTCATGTAGATATTGGCTGTATTAATGGTACGCCTCTTTCAATTTGTAAAGTCGACCAGCAAATATTTGTTGTAGTATAGAAATTTAGTGAAAAACAGCTCTATCGCTGCTGCTCCACTAATGTGTCGGCTAATTAACAACCGTAGATTGAGCGTCTTTGCCCCCCTAAAAGTCGAATTTAGGGGCGCAGTACTGAATGCACAGAATAACACACTAAATAAAAAGCACTCAGAAGCTACTTGAATGCCATATGCAACCACGCAGCGCCGATTACCCCGCTGTCGCCACGCCTGGAAGGCCACCCCGCAGGTGTGGCCCTCACAACCCCTACCCTCGACGTACAGACAGAGAAACAGCTTCAAACCGAGGATATCAAACCACCAAAAACATTGGCGGATTCACGCACCTAGAATCGGGACGCAGCAGCAGGCGAGCTCGCCCCAAACCATATAGAATAGCCGCGGTGCCACCCAGGAAAAAAAGGGGGCATTTAGAGCTGACTGACCCTGCACAGGCGCGCGTCAATTAGCACAGTCTCACCGAGCAGTTAACCCCCCCCTTTTGCGCTCGATGGTTAACGATGCGCACAGCCTGGACTACGTCGTGCGGTCCGGAATTGCCGGCGGCATAGCCGGATGCGCTGCCAAAACACTGATCGCACCACTGGACCGCGTGAAGATTTTGTTCCAGACTCGGAATCCATACTACACAAAATACGCAGGCAAGCTTATGGGCCTGCCACAGGCGGCGCGCCACATTCTGCAGACTGAAGGCGCTGCGGGCCTTCTGCGCGGACACTCAGCCACGCTTGCGCGTGTTTTCCCTTACGCGGCAATAAAGTTTGTTGCGTACGAGCAGATCAGGGCGGTCATAATACCGGGCGCAGATTATGAGACGGCGAACCGCAGGCTCGTGACGGGCTCTCTGGCAGGCATAGCGTCTGTCATGTGTACATACCCATTAGATGTGATCCGCGTCCAGCTTGCGTATACGGGCACGCGGCCCGAAGTGCAGCGCGAAAGCCACCGGCTCATTCACACAATCGCCGAGCTGTGGAAGCAGCCGGCGCCCACAGTATTTGGCCGCATCAAAAACTTCTACCCCGGGTTTCTACCGACTCTGCTGGGCATAATTCCGTACGCGGGCGTGTCCTTTTTTGCGCACGACATTGGCCACGACATTTTCCGGTCCAAGCTACTCCGGGGCGTGGCTGTGAACACAAACATCACCGGTCGCAACGACCGACATCCACTTAAAGGCTGGGCCGAGCTTATTGCCGGTGGCACATCGGGAATAGTGGCTCAGACCGCGAGCTACCCACTCGAGGTGGTCCGCCGCCGCATGCAAGTGGACGGCATTTCTGGCGGGAGCCGGCGCTCGCTCCGGGAGACTTTCAAACTTATTTATAAAGAGACCGGAATCAGAGGGTACTTCATCGGGCTGTCCATTGGATACCTCAAAGTGGGGCCCATGTTTGCCTGCAGTTTCTACGTGTACGAACAGTGTAAATATTTACTTGGTATATAGAGTGCTAGATAGCAATGACCAAGCCATGCGAATTTCGACTATGAAGGAGCCGCGCGGCAAAGCCGCGCATTATTATTTACAAGTTAACTGTTGTTTGACCACAAGACCGGGTCAACCGAGGCGAGTTCGTTCGTTCACTGCACACGGAAGAGACCATACCAGCGGTCAAGCTCCATGCGCTTTTCGACCTCTTTACAGACCTCTGGTCCCCAGACCTCCATTAAAGACTTTCCCTCCTTAAAGACCAGCTGTTCATGACGTCTCTGGTCCTCTGAGATCATGGGAACCGTATTATGGATGTTAATAGGCCCCTTCGGATCCCAGAGCGATAGCCTCTGACGCGCGAACTGGCCATTGATTGTCTTTCCGCGCCAGACCTCCTCGAGCAGATAGTCTATTTCGTCGATACTGACGCGGGCGCCACGACCCTGTAGTTTCAGACGCGTGAGCTGCCCGATAAGGCTTCCCAGCATGGCCTCGTACAGCGGAGTACGGTTCTTGGCCGCAAACGAGTAGCCACCTTGCACGGGATCAAACACGCTACGATATCCTCCGATCCAGCAGAGTAGGTGTGTGGCAATGGTGAGGCCGAATATGGCCGGCAGCGGTCCCAAAACAGGGAGAATGCGCACCCGGAAATCCTGCAGGACCGAGAAGTCGCCAACGTTCCCGGCTTCGACCTGGGAGTCCTCGAGATCGAGCAGCTGTGCCTTGTCCTTGCCGGGCTTTTCTGTAGAGTACACAACGGGGATTCCACCCGGGATGCCACGCGCCCTGAGCCGCATTCGCGTGGCCCGGCTGAGACGGTCCTCGAACGTAGTACCCACGTCGCCGACCATGATGCGCGTCGGATCCGCCTTGGCCCCGGCGCCCATGGAAGAGATGACAGGGATTTTGTTGTTGTAGCAGTGCGTGAGCAGGTCTACCTTGGTGTCGATATTGTCAATGCAGTCGACGACGTAAGTAACACCCTCAACAAGCTCCTTGCCGTTCTCAAGAGTCCACAGGCTGTTCACGGGCTCGATCTCGACCCACGGGGCGACGCGGCGCAAGTACTTGGCCAGGCAGTCGACCTTGGATGTACCCACGTCGTCCAAAGTTGCGCACGCGTGGCGATTGAGCGAGCTCACACTGACCTGGTCGAAGTCTACGATGCGGACACGGCCGACGCCGCTGCGCACAAGCATTGTCGCTGTCCACGAGCCGACACCGCCGACACCGACGACAACAACCGTGGCCGCAGCGAGCTTCTGCATGCCCTCATCCTTCAAAAATGCACGAGTGCGCGCCTGCTGTTCGTCAATGATCTCCTGCGCATAGCGCTTTGGCTTTGCTGGCGCAGCAGCGCCTGAAGTCGGGGCCGGCTTGGCGGCCGGGGACCGCGTGAGAAAATAAATAGTTGCTGCGGCAGACACCACAGCAGAGCTGGCCGAGGCCAGCGCAATTGCACATGCCGGTGACAGACGCATGGACAGTTAGCGGCGCGCCCCGAACCCAACACCAGCTCTGAACGGCTTGGGCGGTAATTTTTCACTCGCTCCACAAAAAATACTAACGCACCCACCGCTCGCGTAAACGATGACAAAGACAGTCATGGGCGCTGCGGCGGCAGCGGCTTGGGCTAAACACATGCGTAGCTTTAATTCTATAAATTAGGCAAACACGAGCGGGCGTGCGTCGGGCGTGCGTCGGGCGTTTCACGAGGTGACTTAGTCGTCCTTCTTGAATTCGCCGATAGCGCCATTGATGGCGTCCGAGCCGAGAGTGGCGCCGGCACCGAACATGATAGCGTCGCCGAACCGGTGCGCCAGGTTGCCCATGTGGTGGTGCTCCTTCGGGGCTGGCTGCGGCTGCGGCTCGGGCTGTTTAGCTTCCTCCTTCTTTTCTTCTCCCATTGTTGTAAGTGCAGCAGCGGGAACGCGTCTGGGGAGAGTGATGATGGTGTATATATAAGTAAGTAGAGCGAGAGAGCGGCGCAGGGCCGCGGAGCCGCGGATACCTTACCCTGAAACATACCCCCCCCACCCGCGATACGGCTGCTGCGGGTTGAGATGCGTTGCGGAGACAGAGCCGTCGTCGATTCGGTAGGGGGCGGCGGCGCGCCGCATCCGGGCATTGCGCACGCAACGAGTAGTGCGCGCGCGCTACTCCCGGCATTCCGCAGCATGAAGCGCTAGTGCGCGTGCCCGCGCCAGGCATCACGCATTGCCCCAGATGACGTCACTGGGCGCCTGCGTATGCATGGGCTGCTTCCATGCTCGGTGAGACAGGCATGGTCGGACCGCGTTAATAACCCCCCCGTTAATAAGCCCAGGCGCGAAATAGCGCGCATGTGCATTCGCGGCTCTTCTTCCCATTAATTGTGGAGCAATGGCGCAACGATCGCCAAATGACGAAAATGACCCACAGGGAAACAGCTGGACGCAGACTCTCGGGCTCAGGCGCGTTGTGGGCATTGAGGGCGCCGTGAACAAGTCAATCGGGGAGCTCACATCGTTCACTGACAAGGACGTGCCGCATTTCATGAGCACCGTCGTGAATGCGGGGACGGCAACCGCGTGCACCTACTATTTCGCAAAGACCAGAGAGGATGTTCCGGAGCGGTTCATCGCGATTGCTGCGGGTCTGCTTATGGCGCTGGCGACGTGGGAATGCGAGGAGCTGAACCTTGCGTATTTCGGCGGTTTGCTCATTGCTGCGTCACGCGTCCTACGCATAATATATATGTCCAGCGACTACGATCAGATCGTATGGACGCTGGCAAAGACGTGGCTCGTCACGGGAAACGTGCTTTTCCTGTTTCTCATATTCGTGGTTAGTAGCTCGTACCGGCAGAAGCTGAAGCGTCATAGAGCGCCGCAGCAACCCAAGGAGGACAAGAAGCTAGAATAATAATGTAGCCACGGCTCGCAGTCCTGTCTGGTTTTATACAATTAGATGCATTGTTTACGCGTCAAAGTGCATTTTAATAGAGGGTATTTAGTCTCTAGCAATGTGAAGCTGCGTCATGCGGAGAGCTGCTAGCAATGTGATCTGGCTGCAGCACTTGGGATGAACAGGGGGTTTCGAAGTACATAGACTTGTTCAGTCTGCATTTTATGTACAGTTTGGTTACGTATTTTATGTCTACTGTGTGTATTTACTGTGTCTACTACTCATTGGCTGCTCATTTTGGCTGCTCATTTTGGCTGCTAATCATATGCTCGCCATATGCATCAGCAGCTGTTCGTAATCTGTCCAGCTGCCAGATCCATTTCTTGCCAGTCAATTGGCCACGGAACAACAAACTAAGTCTTAACCAGGGGCTCGTCAATTTGCACTGAATTTGCGTAAAATGGCACATAGCAGATCTAGAGCAATCTTGACAAAATCTTAGACTCGAGTACAGGATCGCGGCACAACGGTGCTGCACCCACCCCGAGCACTGGAACTATACAATAAACAATGGAATGATAATAATAATAATAAAAATAGGCAAGTACAGGTTGGGGTACCGCTTCAGCTAGAGAGCACCAAGCGCGATGCAAGTAGGTCGCGCGCTTAGAAGATCTTGTTGATAATGTCTCCGCCAAGCGTGGCGCCCGCGCCAAACAGCATGGAATCGCCGAACCGCCGAGCCATGTTGCCGAACTGGCCGTGGTGCCGCTGCTGCTGGGGCTGCTGCTGCTGCTGCTGCTGCTGGGGCTGCTGCGGCATCATGATCTGCTCCGGCGGTTGGTACTGCGGCTGCGGCGGCTGGTACTGCTGCGGAGGCCCATACTGTTGGTACTGCGGAGGCTGGTACTGCGGCTGTTGGCCCCACGACGGCGGGGGCGGCTGGTACTGCTTCTCCTCGTTGAACGGCTGCGGAGAGTCGTTGCTGCTTTGGCCCGGCGGGGGCGGTGCCGGCGGCCGCGAGAACGAGCGGTGCTTCTCGGCCGCGCGCACGTAGTTTGCGGGGAACACGCCCTCACGGCCCGTGTCTAGGTTCTTGCCGCGCAGCCAATCCGCAGACAGGTGCTCGTACACCTCAATGTGCTGCCCCTTGTGGATTTCCACATCGTCCTCTCCCTGGGGCTGGAAGTCGTACAGAGCCTCAACAATCTCCGCCATCACAGCACTGCCGAACCGATCGGAGAACAGAAGTGGCGAAGCACGTCAACCTTAGGCGAGCCACTAACCGGCGGCCGCGGCCGCGCCCGCTTACGTTACCGCGGCACCGCCTGCCGCGCCTTGAAAAATGAGGCGCATGAACACTGACGCGGGCGCGGGCACGGGCGCCTCGTCTCGCCGCGTCGCCCTTCACTTTTTTTTTTTGTTCGCTGCAGCCGCACGCACAGTGCAGAAGAGCTTAACCGTAAATAAGGGACGCGGTGTGCACGCAATGCGTGCCCCGCGCGTAGAGTATATAATTAGCGACATTATTAAATAATTATGTTGAGGTCGATTTACGCGCTGCCGGCGCCTGACGCGCCTATTTCACGACGTCATTCACGAGGCCCTTTGAGCACGTTCCAAGCATGTGCACGAGTGCATTCCGCGCAAACCGACACATCCATCTTGCGCGCAGGTTACCTGCAATTAACAAGTTACTGGCCGCTCTATAATAACTACTCCTACTACTCCTACTAGTAAACCATGGTTACTAGTACTACTACTATGTAAAGCAGAAAAGCGGGCTGCATAGAGACGCACGAATTGGCGCGAGCAGTTTCCTTCATGAATAGTAACTGAACCGCACATAAATGCGGTCCAGCGCGCCGAGAATTGCCTGTGTGTCCTGCGTCTTGACTGCGAGCTCCAGCAGCCGGTCCGCAGACTTGAGGAACTGCTTCCGTCCGGCGGACCTCACCCTCACAACAGTGCGCTTGACCAGCTCCAGCTCGCAGTATACAAGCCCGAGATCCAGCTCGTTCAGCTTCCCACTGCGTGCCGCAGCCGCCGTTTGCACAACCTCGTCAACATTACCCAGTCGCACGAGAAGATCCTCGCGCAGCACATCAGTGTGGTCTCTGCGAGCAATGAACCTGCGCACAATGTAGCTCACAAGCCCGAGCGCAGGCAGCGCGGCCAGGAATCCGAACACAAGCTGCTGGCTCCCGAGAAGCTGGTCAATACCGCTGATGGCTACCTCGGCGTCTACTTTGCTCTTCTGCACCTGAATCAACAGCGTGCGAATAAGCTTGCCGGTAATGAGATTCGTGAGCGGCGCCTCCAGCTGCTTGCTGTACACGGCCATCACCGGCGACACATTGCCGTTCCGAGCCTCGAGCCGGATCGCGTTCAGGTCCTCAGCCGTGAGTTCCGGGTTCGTATCGCGAGCAAAGTCAACAACCATATCCACCAAGCTCGACACGTCGCTCGTCAGCGACTCCTTGGCTATTAGTGCTACTTGGCCGTTCGGGTCATGACGAATCGTCAAGTAAATTTGATACAGCGGGTCTACGAGCCAGTTCTGCCAGAATGCTTTCAACGTGTCCAGCACCGATGTCTCGAACCAGTGCAGCAGCTGGTCCCACGACCCGTTCAGGTAGTATGCGCCAACAATAACAGCAGCCACGGCAGGCCACCACCGTACCCATGCTGCGGGCACCGTTTTTATTCCAATAGATGAACTCTGCAGGGCCTGCCTTTGGTCAAGGATAGCCTGCAGAGCGTCTAAACACATTTCGGGCGTATCCAAGCTCCAGGCACTCGCATCCAGCCCCACGACCTTGGCAAGACTTCTGATGCGTTCCTGCGCCGAGCCCTCAGCAAGCAGTAATACACCAATGTCTGCTGCTGTCTTATTGCGCGCGCCAAGAAGTTTATCCCGCTGCGACTTTGCGTACAGCTGGACGGGCCGGTACAGAAATGTCTGCACCCGCCGCCATTGGCCGACAATAAAGCCCACCAATGACGAAATGCGCTGCGAAATGCTTCCTTCCCACCTAATGTGCGTGCGCCAATTCGGCAGCCTCAATGCAGATGTCGTGAGGCCCGGGTTCTGAACAAGCCGCGTTACATACAGCGGGCTGTGCTGCAAATAAAACAGGCCGAGCCCGACCGGCCCACTGGCCTTCACCTGGGTCCAGTACGACAGCCCGAGGGACACCGGAATGGCCTTCTGCTCGAGGAGACGGTTAATAACCGTGGACTGCACACTTATTGTTGCCTTTTCCACATCGTCCCAGCTCCCCGAGGAGATAAGCAGGCTGTTATTCCAGATCTCCATCGTGGCCTACGGGTCTGCTGCTGCTGCGAGCGCCGGCTGCTAGCTAAGCAATATGATGTTCCCGCTCATGACTTTCTCCACATTGACTTGCCTGCTTGCCTGCTTGCGTTGCGTTTCCCTGCGTTTCCCCTGCTTAATCAATTAAACAGAACAACAACAACAACTACAACAAACCATAAATAACCAGCCCTTAATGCACTCATATCGTAAAACGAAACGCAGCTAATCAAAGCCGCCGTTGTGGTCTATAAATATCCTGGCCTTGCCTTGCATAAATGAGTTGGGGTAGAGGCGTGGCGCATTTATTTCGAGTCGCCTTCAATTAAGTCTGTAGCGTCATTCCACGGGGAAAAAGTAGTCGCCCGCCATCTATAACTCACTGAATAAAAGCCGTTAGACAAATATATTACAAGCATCGCGATTTTTAGCAACTCACAAGCTTACGACAGGGACAGAATAGTATCTACGCGCGGTCCGGAGGCCGGCACTTTCAAGTCTTATCTGGTTTAAATAGCAAGCAAGGCAGCTTGAGGCGCTACCCCACACATTAAGGAACTACGGAACACCGCTGGAAACCGACGAGACTTACTCAACTCGAAGCTTCTTTGACTCAGCAACACATATAGCGCGTGACTATGGTGTTTATATCGCGAGCTTTTTTCCCGCAGGCCGGGGGTTGTTGAATGCCGCGTGCTGCAATGAGTCGCGCTTGACTCGCCGGACCCACCAGTGTGACAAGTTGTGGTGACTCTGCGGCACGGCGTTTATCTTAGCCGCAGGCAGCGCTTGTTTGGCAGCCGCGCTGCGCTAAAGTTGAGGACGGCTCCGCTACCCCGAACTACGTCATGGTGCATCACACGTGATGAGGGCAATTTACCGCCAAAAGAGACGGCAAAAAGACCTGGTTATGAGCCAAGGTGGAAGGAAAATAAATTAAACCCCAATAGAGATCCCAAGCAGCGATTTGTAGCCCGCACGGAGCCGCGAAAGTTCTTATACGTAGCGGCAAATATACGGGCAGTTACGGCCATGACTGCATGAAAAATTAGGACGTCAAAGCTTCCCGGGGGCTGAAGGGCGGACCGTCATGCAATGCCGGCATGATGCATACGATGATCACCTTCCGCTTTCGTCTTTCACCTGGGCAGGGAATGCAGCCAGGGCTCCTACTAAGAGTCACACGCCTTACGATTCGATCCAACCAGCACGCCCTTATGGCGATGAGATTAAAGCAGCATGCAGCACGAGTCAGCCGTAGTGGCAGAAATCCTCGCCCAATCAAGCCCAAACAATGGGAGACCGCTTTGACTGCAGTGCCGCACTACCTTTGATCCGCATGGACAGCATGGGTAATGAGGTTCAGGTCCGGTCCCAACCATGCGCCGCTTGTCCCACGTGTTGCAGCAGCATCCCACAGAAACATAGAGACTATTTTACTAGCAAATCCTTAGACGGTTTTATAAAACGCTTTGCCACCGGCGGCGGGGCCCGGCGCAGTGCGGCTTCCGATTGGTGGCTTAAATACGAAGACACAGTGTTTGTTACGTGTAATTGATTCGAGTCGATCTTGTTTTGCAACTTCACTTATCATCAATAAGCCAAAATAGCTTTAAAAAAAAGACGCCATTCCGCATCCATTAGTGGCGGCAGCAGGCCCGGCTTGCCATGCTGCAGCTGATCTCATGCATGCGGAACTCTAGTTGCACGCACTGCAAGCAAAACCCTAGCTCTCACCAGCTAATTAATCAGATGTAAACAAGCGGTATGCAGGGTCCAGGAAGTCAAAAAATAGCGGGCAGGGAAAACCGCAAAAAAAAAACACCAGGTTTGACAAGGAAGACCCTACTTAGAGGTAGCATAAATGTATATGCACACAGTATTTCACACTGCGCAAGCCATTTTTGTGGTGTTAGTAGACTATTTTACCCACTTTCAACGATCTGCAGCCAACGGGGTGACCACCCCCCTCACTGCAGAAGGCGCATGATGTTTTGATTTAGTCAGCAGGTTTTCGTACTCTTTCGGGCAGAAGTGCGAGAGCAACAAAAAGTAATAATCAACCTTGCCCTTGGATCTGCTATCACACATATAAGTACCAGGCCTGCCCCGCCCCCTCTCTTCTTCTGCCTTAGATCTTGTCATCCAGACCCAACCACATAAAAAAAATGGCTAGCCTCGGTGATACTATCATTCGCGTTCTCCTGCTGGTGTTCTCCATCACGGCTCTTGGTCTGACGGCCGCATGGGTCCACGATGAGCACTCGTCGTCGCGCGTCCGCTTCGCTGTGTTCGCTTCGTCGTTCTCGATTCTGTTCGGCGGCATTTTCGGCCTGCTTGCCGCGTTCATTGAGTACCTTGCCTACCCCATTGCGTGGGCCGTCATTGACTTCCTGAACGTTGTCTTCCTCTTCACGGGTGGCACGGCAATTGCTGCCAAGATCGGTGCCGGCTCGTGCTCCAACAAGGAGAACCTCAAGCACCACTTCCAGAAGCAGTCGTCCAAGGACTGCCGCATGGCCCAGGCCGGCACTGCATTCCTCTACTTCGCGTGGGCCTGCGCCGTTGGCAACCTTGTCTACTCGATTCTTGGCGCCCTCGGCAGCGGCACCATCGGAATGCCCTCCCGCAAGCACAACTACCCGCGCACGGGCGTTCCGACGATGTCCCAGGTGTAAGACTCTGAAATACCCAACCCGTAACACCCCCTGGAGGGCACTGACGTGCGCGCGTCGCTGCACAGAGGTCGCCTAACGAAAGTGCACATCGGCCCTTTTCGCCAGTCCTGCTCCTGCTCTCAGGCTAATATCTTTCTGTTCTGTGTGCCTTATTTAATGCTGGCTACGCGTAGTGTGCTAGGTAGGCATTGTTGTATCAATTATCCCTCGAATATAAACTTTGGAGAAAGGTAGATTTGTTGTTAACTAGTTTTCGCCACGCAAGTCTGTCGGGCCTCCGCATCGACCACACATCCGCACCCGCACGGGTGCAAGAGCCTAAGACACTGGTCTCATCGGCGTGTCTCCGCGGCAAAAATCCAGCGGCGCGCAGCAATTTCCTGCGGCTACGCGCGTTGCTGCCAGTTGTGCCTGCTGCTCGCGCCCGTTTGCTACATTCCTGGCACACCCGGAATGTGGCTGCCACCGGGCTCGCGGCAGGGCTCGCGGCAGGGTCTTCCTGCAGCATGCATCGCTGTTTGAGCAAGAGCCACAAAGACCTCCCGATCTAGCATTCCGCTGCCCGGCTGCAGACGCATGCAACGTCGCCCACATATGCATGCTACTGGGCCTTAATCTGTGAGTCGCTGACTCAGAAGGCCGCTTCGTCGTCGCCGCTGCCTTAGATGGCAAGATCGCTAGCGCTCAGCGCTCAAGGACTAAGCGCATCATGCGGCGCACGGCTGAAAAGCTGGCTGAGCTGAGCTGGGCTGCTGCTACTGCTGCTGCTGCGCTGCTACTGCTGCTGGGCTGAGTGAAGCTGACTTGAACTGAGCTCGCTTACGGCGGCGGTGCGCTGTCTTTTGAATGCGCGCGCATTCGCGCATTTGCATGCATCCTGCAGAGTCCTAGAGCTAAACTAAAGAAAAACAGTGTCAATTATAATTATTACATAGAAAGGACGAGTGTGGTATGACAGCCATAATGTACGCGTTCGTTCAGCCTAGGAGCCCGTGCAAATGGACTGACTGTATTAGATTGAGTAGGTCAGACTGGCTAGGCGCATCTAATGAAGCTTGAACAGCCGCTTGAACCGGCCCTCCTTCTTCGTCTTCGTTTGCGACCGCTGCAATTGCGACACGTCGCTGGACGCACTGCTAATCGAGTCCGAGTTCGTACCCAGCGTCGTGGCAGGAACAGTCCCGGCGGGAACGGCAGCCGCGCCTCCTCCAATTCCAGCCGAGGGGCCCGTTTTCACCGCCAGTCGTGGCTGCTGAGCCTGCGCTGTTGACGAATCCGTAGTAAACTGCGGCTGCTGCGCTTGCACCGGTGAAGACCCCGTAATATACTGCGCTTGTTGCGGCTGCGACAGTGGTTGTTGTTGCTGCTGCTGCTGCGGCAACGTGGTGCTCTGTCGCGGAGCAGAACTGGGCGTGTGTTGCGAGCTGGGCGAATGATTGAACTGCCCAGAGTCGCGCGAGCGGTTGTATCCCTGCGACGAGCGCACGGACGGGCCTCGCGAAACCGGAGGTGACGACTGGCTGCCTCGGTTCGTCTCAATGCGGCCCGAAATGGCAGCAACGTCCTGCTTCGCGAAGGCAGAAGCCTTGCTCGCAGCAGCAATCACCGCAGCGTTACGGTGCTCCTGGCTCGTAATCGGCGGCGGCGCCGGGTCGCGGTCACGGCGGTTCAGCGAGCGGCGGTGCTCGTGATTGCGTAGCGACGGGCCGTGGTTGCGCGGCTGCTGGCTCCCCAGCGGACCGTAGTCCTCGGGGTGGTCAATAGGGAATCCAGTGTTCACATCAATGGGCTGGTGGTTCTGCGGAGAGTACGATGCTGCGTAGGACTCAGGCTCGTACACTCGCCTCTCCTTGGTTGGCGTTGAGGGCGTCTCGTCCAAAATCTTCTGCGCAGCAGACTCATCAAGCTGGCTCTCACCACCCTGAGCATAGTTGCCACCAGTGTAGCCACCGCTAGAATAGGTCTCACCAGTGTAATCCGGAGCAGACTTGGAAATTGTGCGATCACTCAGGCTCGCCGGCAGGCCTGTGGCCTCCTCGAGCCCAGACGGGTCTGCCCGTGTCTCCTGGAACACATCCGCCTCGTCGTCCTCATCAAGCTGCTCCAGGGCAGAATCATAGAATGACTGCTCGCCCGCATCTCCAGACGACACACCACCAGTTCCGGAAGTTGATGGCCTGCTCGAGAATTCGCTGGGCTTGGTATCAAGAGCGTTGCCGGGAACGCTCTGGCCACCGAAAACCTTGCGCTCAAAGGGCATAGACCCTGGCATGGATGCCTCCTCATATGCGTCTGCGTACTCATCGTCGGTCGCGAAGTTATCAGCAACCTTCTCCTTAGGCTTCGTCAGTTCAGACTCCGTGTATTCATAACCGGTGTCTGGCTTGCGCGAAGAGCCTGCAAATCCACTGGTATCACCGCGAATAGCCTCCTTGGCGTCGTCAAGTTGAGACTCCTTGTAGTTATAGCTACTGTCGTAGCCCTTGCTGCTGGAGCCAGCACCATAGGCCAAAGTGGAGGGCTGTTTCAGCTCGCCGGCCCCTTCTAGGACGTCCTCCTTGGGTTCAAGGAGTTGCTTCTCAGTGTATTCGTAGCCGGTGTCGGGCTGAGTGTAGGCGCCACCACCAAATCCTGCGGCACCACCACCACTGCCAACACCTCCAGTGATTGTTTCCTTGGGCTCAGGAAGTTGAGATTCGGTATATTCGTAGCCCGTGTTCGGCTGCTTCGCCGTCTGGTCTGTATAACCGTAGCTGGATCCACCAGTGAAGTTCCGTGATGGGTTGCGATCGAACTCGGAGGCGTAATCAAAGCCTGTGTTTCCAGCACCTGAAGCAGATCCGCCTCCTACAGTACCGTATCCTCCTGCACCACTGTCCGAACCATAAGAGGACGTTGTTTCCTTGACCACCTCAAACGGCTCGGAACTAAGCTGCAACGAAGATAGTCCCTCCTGCGCAGCGTTGGCCGAGCGCGCTTCAGTTCCGTTATCAGGCTTGAATCCCGTCACGTCCTGGAATTCACTACCACTAGAGCCCGATGTGGTGAACACATTCGACTCAGGGGCCTGTCGTTCGGCGGCCTTAGCCGGGCTGCCGAACTGGCCGCCGCCGGGTACACTCTCCTGGGTCGATCCGCTAGCGTAGCCGCTTCCGAATGCTCCAGCACCAGTAGGGCTCTTCTGATTAAGGTTATCACCATCCTGGGACTGCGTCGAAGTCGTTTTGGACTGAATTGGCTTTGCAACCGCAAAATGGTTCACGTTACCAGCCCGATCGTGTGCCGTCTCCAAGCCCGGAAGCAGCGCCCACTGCCCGTCCACGATGAATTTGTAGTGGTAGAGCGCAGCGGCTTCTGCACCGTCAAACACGGCCGCGTACCGCGTGCCCGAATCCAGGCCCAGCGGCACCGGATTCCAGTCAGTGAACTCCGCGGCCACGTCCACGGACTCGTGGGTCCGCCCGTCGTCGTACTCAATGTCTATGCGTCCCTCCATACGCTCCAAATGCCCAGAGCGACTGCGGTGCTCAAATCCGGTGATTAACGCGGCTGGTGGAAATATATATAAAGATGTTCGGCGGCGGGGAGCAGCAGTCGCAAGCCAAAATTGAGGGCAAGGGTACCGCAAGCCATCTTGGGCCAGAAGCGGCGAATGCGCAATCGGCTGTGGGGTCATGCACCGGGCAGGTGACTACCGGGACAGGGTTGCATGTGGTCCTTGTGGTCCACGGGCCACAATCCTTGAGCCACTGCTCGCCACGCCACGAAGCAAAGCGGGTTGCGGCACGCGAAGCGATCGCGTCGCGCTGTAATCTTGAACGTGCTCGAGTTGATGTCCAGAAAGCATTCTGCAAGCGGCGCCAGCGGGATTATACACAGGGATGAGTAAGTATTTGGGCTCTACATTAGCTTCTCTTTTTTGCATGCCATCTTTTTTTTCTTGCTGTGCACATCTGCAGTGAGCTTTCCCAATGAGTCGCAATTTTCCGTAATTAGCGTGTGATTATGCACTATTCCGTCAACGGTATCTGCAGCGAGTGTGATATTCAGCGACCCGTTTGCTTAGACCCTAGGCCCATGCGTGGAACGGTCACGCGCATCTCATCTGACCCCTGCACCTTGGGGCCTGACTGAGCAAATGCTTAGCCGCAAGTGACGCGGCACCGTGATGCAAGATGTATTTTTCAGATCTGAGACATCTAAATCGATTGCCGAGTACGGAGGAGCTTATAATAAGTTAGGATAAGCCTATGTGTAAAAAAGATAAGCCTATGTGGCCCCCCCTCCCACCCTCTACTTGAAAGCCGGACGCCTTGTATATAGATATGCTTTACTCACCTACTTCCTATTCAATGGGTTTAAATTAATAGCGCGTACTACTTTCAGTTGGTAACTCAGTGTCATAGCGACTCATTAGTTTCCAGCTGTAGTGTTTTCGAAAGCCATTCTCGCAATGTAGATCCTCGCCTATTTTTTTCTTATTCAATTTCAGACATCGAGTCACTACAAGAGCTGGACCGTTTATCGTATGATTGCAGCTCAGGAGCGTCCTTTGACATCTGTGGCGTATCGGCCTTCGAAGTAGCGGGACTAGGATACACGCGCGCCGTGTATAGGGGCATTTGTGGATAGTACATGGGTCCCGCCGCACCAACGGCGGGGTTCACAAACGCCAGAGGCATCTGATGGTGCGCATAGTATGGAACACGCAGAGCAAGTTCCCTTCGGAGAAACTGTATAAGTATGGGATCATCTTGGTTGTTGAATTCGTCCTTGGGATTAGCATTTTCCGCAGTGCGCGAACCACGGGCCATGAGAAATCTAGGGAATGTCGCACAGCGATCTTTGCCGTATTGAATATGAGAGTTGGGAATAACCTTGGTGGCTTTCGCCCATTCAACAGCCCGCATGGTTTTGGAAATGCTTGTGAATGTGATAAAAATACAGCCAAGCTCGGGCGATATTTTGATCTGTTCAATGGGCCCGAAACTAGCGAATTTCTCCAGGATTTCGGCCTCTGTGGCCAGAGGTTCACTTGCTAAACGCTTGGGCCGCGCGTCTTTGATGCACACGTTCCGAGTCACTCCGCGTGAAATAGCTCGTTCTACGTCGGGGTCCAAGGCACCTGAATGCTTGCCCCAGCCAACCTTCACAGGCTTGCCGTTTATTAACAAACGATGCAGCCGATACGTAGCATAGAATTGCGCTGCAGCACAGGCCTCTAGAAAGGTAACAAAGCAAATGCCGCGCTCGCTGAAGAGGCGTATTTTTTCGATCATGCCTCCACGAACTGTATTACAGATGTCAACGAGCTTTGTGTTTTTTGGACAGTTCCCAATATAAATACAACGATTCCCAATATTTGCGTCACCGCCACTAATGGCGGCAGCAAGCATAGCAGCGAGGGATTGGTATGCAATAGCCTTGTTAACAGTTGTCTGATCGTACTCTAACAAAGCGGTCGTGTCGTAGGGCGATCTGTTCAAGTATAGCAGGGTAGCTTGCTTTTTCAGCTTTAGAAGGCTTTGACAAGGATCCCTTCCAAACGCTATGGTGAAATCTCGCCATTTACTGTCCCCAGCTTCGCTGCGCTGTCGTAAGGCTTGCACAGCCCTCACAGCAGAGGTGACATTGGTATAGTACACAAACGTGATGTTGCGGTTGGTCAAGCTGTAAACGCTTTCAATTGATCCGAACGAACTCAGCTCGTTGCGAAGTCCTTCCTCGCGCTCGGCCAGACTCGCAATCTCGCCAGAGCGTTGCTCGATATAGACATTGCGGGAAGCGTTTTGAGTATCAACGGCATATTGAAGTTCATGTGTCATGGGCGGGGTAGGAATCCACCCTATGTTTAACGGATGGCCACGAATCTCATATGCATTCATGAAAAACTCGGCATAGAACCGCAGAGCTGATTCGTGTCGCAAGAAGACCAAGATCACACACCGTTTTTGTTTGAACCGTCTCATCCTCTCTAGTGCACCAGTATTGACGAGCCGAAGAATTTCTGCGTCTGTTGCCTCTGGGGGCACGTCGTCAATATATACGGAGCGCAAGGGCTCAAAGCTGTCATCCCAAAGCGGTGGTATATCTGGTGTTATCATTGGTAGCTGAGCCGCCAATTTGAGCACTGTCTCTGGACTCGCATCCAGTAGATTTGGTGACGAGTACGGATTGTAAAGGGATCCTGGGGTTGACGCACTCGGCGTGTACAACGTTGAAGCAACAAAAGGAGCAGAGCAAGCAGCAGCAGAAGCAGCATCATCAGAGGACCCTGGCTCTACTGCATACATTAAAGGAGGTCCCGTAGGCACATTAACCATGTGAGCGTTAGTGTAGCTCAAACGAGAGGACATTAGCGGTTGCAGTGGTGTAAGGACGCAATCAACGACAGGAGCTGATTGAGCCTCTGGACTTGCGTAATAAGGCATCTTTTGCAATGTGTGAGCAGTATGAGCGTTTAGCGTTGAGATGGCCCTTTTCCTAACACGGTCCCGAGCTATTTGCTCTAACCTTAATCTTCTTCGATCCCCCGGCTCCAACTTCGCACCCTATAAAGGCTTACAGGAGGCCATTAATAAAACCTAGCGCTTGCATTTCGCGCTCTGAAACCGCATGGAAGCGATGCAGAATAGTGTGAAAATTATCGCAAACGCATAAATGTACGTCAATAAAGACTTAAACCGGCTAACTTACACAATAAATGGCTTTTAAGTGGGTTTTGAGCACACAAACAGTTAATAACAATGTTAATAAATTCGCCAGTGCTGAATTCCCGTGGTATTATTGAATGGGAGGGATTCGGGGCTTATCGTTTTGCGTCTGCCATGCGTGCGTCAGGGTGAGGGCTGACTCGAGGTTATATCTGTTCAGTGCGACGGAAGCTATCAGTTACGTCGTTGGTTTCGGCCGACAGAACTTCACAACAGCCGCGCTCGCTTAACATTGGCATTGTAATAGACGCTAGCGTGTATATTCTAGCTATTTGTTGGGCTCATCGACTACCAACTAAGTGGGCATTCAGGAAGACTCCTGTTCAAATGGTAACATTAGACGAGATACGTGACGCGAGAAATGAGGCAAAAGGAAGTCAGGGGTCAGTTAAGGAGAAGCATGAGTGATAATGCCGGCGCAAAGGTAAGGCCATCTATTAGATTATTATACAATAAGCGGTATGGCGCTTGAGCACTGCGCGCGAGTTATGTACATTGGCGACCCTTAGTCTCAGAAGACCATACTTGAAGCTATAGTGGCACCGACCGATGCTAGTCTGCAGGCTCCTCCTTGACCACTAGTGCAGCTGCAATGCGCGCGTTGCGATCATCCAGGATCGCGCTTACGCGTTCCAACATCGAGGTCTGGTAAGCCTCCTTTTCGGCAACTATATCCTCGAAGCACTTAGAGCGCAGCTCGGACTCTTTGTTGATCCGCGCAGCGTCGGCGCGAAGACCAGCATTTTCGCGGCACAGCTCAGCGATCATCGACACAAGACTCAATGGCTCTCCAGCGGCCGGGACGGCGAGCAATTGTGGTCTGAGCTCGAGCCCGCTGGGAAGTACACGCGTGTAAGTGAGCGTAAGATCCGCACCAGAAGCAGCAGCTACGTGTACGTGCTTGCTCTCGGCAGGCAAAAAGATTGCGTCCACAATTCCTGCTTCTGCAGACTCGAGCTCTTTGTGTAGGGAGAACGCGCGGCCGGTTTCTATATCGACTACATCTATGCCTACCAGACCGTTGTCGGAAGAAACTCTAAATAAGAAGCGATCCTGCACGGCGAACTGCGGCATAGGCAGCCTAGTCGTGCCCAAAGCCACTGTCCAAATGCAGCAGCGGGACGGCGAAGTTAATCAGCAGCCTCAAACCGGCGGTGGTTTGATCGCGACTGCCACAAACAAATATTCAATGCGGCGGCGGTGGCCCCCGCGTGCCGCCAACGATTATGAACCGCGATACTGTTAGTGACCGGATACGGCGAATCCTTCACGAACGTTCGTGGCAACCGCCGATTAGTGGTCTGCGCCCGCACCCCCGCAATCACTAACGTCGTTACGGAAGGCCAGACATAATTGTTACGAAATCCGCAACCCGCGTGACTGGACGGTGGGACCCCAGTATATAAGTCAGTTGATTGCCGCTGCGAGGTTTTTCAACCGCCACTAAATTCTTCTTCACAGGTAACAAACAGATGTACATTGGAGTCGACGTAGGAACGGGCTCAGCCCGCGCCTGCATCATGGACGAGAAGGGAGAGATTCTCGCGGTGTCGACAAAACCGATCCAGCGGTTTATGCCGAAGCTCGACCACATTAACCAGTCGTCGAAGGATATTTGGGCCTCGATCTGCTACTGTGTTCGCACAGTGCTCGATGAGAGCAAGGTCAAGCCCGAGGACGTGAAGGGCATTGCATTCGACGCTACGTGCTCGCTCGTAGCCACTGACGGTCCGGCCAGCGAGAAGACTGTGCCGGTCGGTCCCGACTTCGAGAACATTGAGCAGGACGTCATTCTGTGGATGGACCACCGTGCGCCCGAGGAAACGAAACGCATCAAGGCCACGGGCCACCCGCTTCTGAAATTCGTCGGCGGACAGATGTCCATCGAGATGGAGGTGCCCAAAATGATGTGGCTCAAAAAGAACATGCCCAAGGGCTGGTTCGACCGCGCCCACTTCTACGACCTCAGTGACTGGCTCACGATGAACGCCACGGGAGTCGACGCCCGCAGCTTCTGCTCGGTGGCTTGCAAGCAGGGTTACGTGCCGCAAGGCGTGGAGGGCTCTGTAACGGGCTGGAGCAAGCAGTTCCTCACCGACGTTGGCCTCGAGGAGCTCACGCGAGAAGATTTCAAGCAGCTTGGCGGCGTCGCCGGCAAGAACGGAATTTATCACAGTGCTGGTGAGCGCGTTGGCACTCTTTGCGAGCGTGCTGCCAAGGAGCTTGGCCTCACCACGTCGACCGTGGTTGGCTCCGGTGTCATTGATGCCTACAGCGGCTGGATCGGCACCGTCGCAGCCAAGACCTCCCTTGAGGCTCACCCTGTGAGCAGCCGTCTTGCGGCGGTTGCTGGTACCTCAACTTGCCACATTGTGCAGTCCTCAGAGCCGGTCTTTGTTCCTGGTGTGTGGGGCCCTTATCGCGACGTGCTTGTACCAGGCATGTGGTGCGCTGAGGGTGGACAAAGCACGACTGGCGAGCTTCTGAGCTACATCGTGTCTAACCACCCAGCACACGAGCAACTGGAACAGCTGGCTGCAGACAAGCAGATCAACAAGTTCTCGTTCCTGAACAACCACTTAGAGCATATGCGCCAGGAGGCGGGCCTCCCTACGGTGTATCACCTGAACAAGCACCTGTTCTGGTACGGTGACCTATACGGCAACCGCTCGCCGATTGCCGACCCTTCCATGCGTGGTGCAATTGTCGGACTTACCATGGATACAAGTCTCGACGATCTCGCCAAGCAGTATTTGGGTGTAGTTGAGTTCATTTGCCAGCAGCAGCGCCAGATCATTGAGGCGATGAACAAGGCTGGCCATAATATCGGCGCGATCTACCTCAGCGGTGGCCAGTGCCGTAACCCTCTGCTCACAGAGCTCATGGCTACTTGCGCTGGTATGCCTCTGGTTATTCCGGCTTATATAGACTCGGCTGTTGTCCTAGGAACCGCCATGCTCGCTGCGAAGGCTGTTCACTCGAAGGGCATCTGGGACATCATGAGCGAGTACAGCCGTGACGGCTCAGTTGTGCACCCCAGCAATGACCCTAAGACCCGAGCACTGCTTGACGCTAAGTACGAGGTCTTCCTGGATCAGGCGGACACTCAACGTACTTACCGGAAGAAGATCGACGAGGCCCTGGCTTAAGCGCATTGCACAAGAATCACATTTATCTCTCTATTCTCATTAAAACTTAATCACAATCACTCTCGTGTTGATACATATGTATGGTACTAGCTCATTTTGAAATGCAACACTCGTTTGTTCTTTTTTATTTTTGATATTCTATTATTATTTTCTGGCTTTGAACTATAATTATTTGAGTGTTTCAGTCGACTAGTCTCTTCGGGAATGGCGGTCACTCACGCCGAGTAGCGTTAGATTTTGCTAAAACCGATTTAGTCAATAATCTTGACCGTCTCGCTCACTGGTAAAGTGCTCTTCTCACCGGGCTCGCTTACCTTGGTGCCGAATACCAGCTGCGCTGTCAACTCCCAGTTGTCGGGAATATTGAACTCACGCGCAACCGCGCCAGCAATGAGTTCGTTGTAGTGCTGCAAGTTGGCTCCTGCGCCCTCGAGCGAAAGTGCTGTCCAAGCATTTATATGCGCACATCCAGCGCTTTGCTCAGCCATGGGTCGAATGTAATGAGCATATAGCTTGAACTTATCCTCGTACTCACGAATTGTGTTCGTGTCAACGAAAAACAGCGCGGTGCCATAAGCGGCGCCGAAACCGTTGATCTTCTTTGCCGTCGCCTCAAACTGCTCAGCGGGAACAATCGCCTTCAGAGTGTTGAACGTGATATCGTTCCACAACTTCTCGTGGTTCTTGTCAAAAATAACAAGAGCGCGATTCGTCTGCGCATTGAAACTCGACGGTGTCTTGACAATGATCTCCTTCACGATTTCCTCCACTTTTTGCTTCGTAGTAGGGAAGTTCTGTTTGGACAGACCATAAATGGTACGGCGCACGCCAAGGGCTTTCAAAAACTGACTCGACATCTTGCAATCACAAACTTATGTTACAACTGTCATTAATGCCCCCCGGTTTTATCGAGCCGGGGACCATCTCAGCGATTATTCAGCGGGTTCGGGTACTGCAACGGGTCTGTGCTGCTGATGTGGGCCGTAAATATAGAGGCAATTGCATGTAAAGCCCTCCACTCAGTAGGCGGTAGCTTGTCAAATGATGTTCAAACAGTCAGATCGTGAGTTTAACAACGTAAATCTATGCTAAATGAGACGTATAAATATTCTAGAGAGGGAGTGAGCAAAAATAATCGGAAGCTCAATCGCGGTTCATGCTGTCTCGTTTAGAGACAAATGAGAAATAAGACCTGCGGGTCATCTTTCGGCAGCGTTTTCCGAGAAATATCATTGGGAACATCAGTGCCAGAATGCCAAACTGAAGCACTCCGGCTGCAATCATGCTATTCATGGCACTCATTGCCGTCCAGTATTGCGCAATAAAGGAAATCACCAAAGCAGTCATTGTGTATATGAACACAATGCCGACCATTCCCTCAAGCACCATTTCTGGATAGCAGTCGGACATGTACGAAATGGATATTTCACCTGCAGCACCAAAACCGAAGCCAATGAGGCCTAATGCAACGTATGGTGCAGGCCAAGACCATTTGTATTGGGTTCCAGCTCCGAATAGAAACATACCCAGAGGATCGACTATCAAAGCCGGAAGCAGCAGCCAAAGTCGAGTCTCGGCTTCTCTCAGCCCGTTGTTTCGCCTTGCTGACCACTTAACAAACCAGTCGGCCGCCCAAGTTGAGTAGATAGCACCAATTGCAGACCCAATCACATTGGGCACCATCATCAGGGACAGAGTTCCACTGTCATAATTCCATGGTTCTTTCACCCAGTACTCGTTCTCCAAGTCTTTGTAGATTGTGATGAGGCCAATTTGCATGGCCCACTGCAGCCCCGAAAAGACGACAGGCGGAAACAAGAACACGCGCAACAAAAGCAGAACTCTCTTGAAATACTGTACGAGGCCTGACCCGCGGAGGTTTTTCGCGGGTGTGATGACCTGGATTAGCTGCCAGTATGTCTTCGGTTTCTCAGATCTAAGCTTCTCAAGATCACGCATTGTATCGTCCTTACTCAAGTCACTATTCTCAGTGGCTGACTGAGGGTCTAGATCCGAGCTCGACCCTTTGCTTGATGTGTAGTTCTCAGAAATATGCTGATCCTCATACGGAGTCTTTGACAGCATATCCTTGTCTTTTCCTGGTTCTTCAGCCGAGTCAGGGCTAGCATCAACTCCCTCTATGACAGTGCTTTGATGGCCAGTTTGCTCTTCGTAAAGGTGCCTTTCAAATGATGTCTCGGTTAGGCCAAATATCACGATTACGAAAAGCACACAGGAAAATATGAGGCCCATGTAGCCGACCCAATGCCAGCCTAGATTCTGTGCGATGTAGCCCTCAATTAGCGGCCCCGCAAATGTTGCTACTGCAGTGGTGAGAACGAAGATACCAATCACGTCGTTCATTTGGTGCTGAAAGCAAACCTGTGCGAAAGCCAATAGAGCCACGCTTTCGCCCACCGATGTGCTGGCTCCGACAAAGAACTGGGAGGCCATGAGCATTCCCGGAGAGGTAACATTGGAGTACAAGCCGCTGCCAATGATACCAAACACGCAACTCACGAGAAAGCTGATGCGAATTCCATATAGGTATGCAGATGGAGCATTCAAAATTGCCCAGCCTCCGAGTCCGGCAAAAAGGAGACCTGCACCAGTATTGAATGAGTTTAGATCAAATTCGGGATATTCCTTCACGATACCAGACAAGGCAGAAAACCCCGAGCCAGCCATCGCGCACGTAACACCACGCAAGAATATCACTACGCCAAGCTGGATAGCCTTCCGCCACTTTGGCCAGTTCAATGGGTCCCGGGAAAAATCAGTTGGTTGTGGAACAAGCAGGATGTCGCCATCATGCTTGAGCTGATCCGCGTCTTCATAGTGAGCGACGAAGATGTAGTCCGAGCCGGGAATGTAATCCTCGTGCTCGCCGTTGAAAATCATTGCGCGCGTCCTTGCTGTGAAAGAGGGATTTTGAGGGTGAGATTCCGCTAGATTTTATAGGCGCACGTTGAACGGGCGTCCGTGGTGTCCGCGCGCCGATTCACGTGCAGCGTTATACGCACGTCCCTGGATAACGATCTGTGGAGTAATCAGAGCTGATAATGCAAGTCTGAATCGCCGCCAGCTAGCCCCGTCAAGACCGTATAGAAATTGGCGATACACTGGGGACTCAATACCTGACTTGTGGGGTTACTTCGGACTGCCTGACGTCGCAATTAGGCTCTCGTGGCGCATGTTTTGTCGCCGTATCGTGGAATTAAGAGATAAAGCTCAAGATAACGGAGGTATTGGTGGGTAAGGGCGGGATCACGCCTATCTTTTCCGTTTTCGCGAATGCCATTAATGCCGACCGGGCAAAACTGGCCGTTCAGCTCACTCTTTCAATTTGCGCCTTCAAGAGATAAGAATGGGCGCAGCCTTCGCATTTTGCTGTACGGCTCCTGGCCGTTGTTTTTTTTTCGTGGGCTTCTTGTGAGAATCACCATATCCTATTTCAAGCCTTATGAATTTTATGAACCCTTATTCAGAACACTTATTTAGGGCGTGTGTGTGCGCCCATATATGGCCAGCCGAAAGTTAACGGCTTTTGTGGCAAGGCCAAAGCCTCGTGGCAAGCAGAAGTTACAGTGTTATACACCGCCCATCTTTACACCCCTTGCCCATAAGCCTCGCTAATGATACTACTAAATGGCTGGAATTGCTAGTATTGCGGAGATGAAGATAAGCCGCGAAGGCGCGAAAGTGGGCTCATACATTTGGGGTAATCAATGAAATCCTTAGTATCGCCGATACAGAGATAAGGAGTCAATTTGCGGCTCCTAAGCAGATCTTGAGGGCAAGACCCAACAGTGCAATTGGCCCTACACTACAGGGCATAATGCGCCCTTTTAGTATCTTTTTGAGGCTTGTGACTATATTTATTTGCGAATCTATTGGACGGCTGCGTGAAGAAGACCCACCTTGTTCAAGCCGAGTCCAAATTTAACGTGATACTGTCATTAGAGGGATAGGGGATGCCATTTGAGCCAAAAGAGACGCACTTTACGCGTTCTATGCGACGCGACTAGCCACGACATTATATTAACATGTCAGAGCCTGCTGTGTCCCCGCCGGAGCACGAGGCTCATCAGGCCAAGCGTGTTTCTGAAGCTCCCGACGATGACACAAGTCCAGCGAAGCGAATAAGGCAGTCGCGCGACGAGCAGCAGGCCGCGCGTAAGGCGGAAAAAGAGCAGCGCGAGGCCGAGCGCAGAGCCGAGAAAGAGCGGCGCGAGACCGAGAAGCGGCTCGAGAAGGAGCGGAAGGAGGCTGAGCGCAAAGCGGAAAAGGAGAGAAAAGAGGCCGAGCGTCGAATGGAGAAGGAGCGCAAAGAGGCCGAGCGCAAGGCCGAAAAGGAACGCAAGGAGGCCGAAAAGGCGGCTGAGAAGGAGCGCAAAGAGGCTGAAAAGCTCGCTGAAAAGGAGCGTAAAGAGGCCGAGCGATCTGCTGAGAAGGAGCGTAAACTTAAGGCACAGCCGCGCATTAATTTGTTTTTTCGGCAGTCAGAGTCAAAGGCCGTCGAGTCACATCCTGCCGTCGCGCCTGAGCGGAAATTGGACCCCGAGGCCAGCGAGGCTTACCGCACGGAGATCTTGCCTTTCCATACTAAGATTGACGGACAGCTATATGATAGCGTGTGCAATTATGAGTGCAAAGAGGAGGAAATCGCTCAGGATCCAGTGGCATGGCTACAGTCTTTGGCTCCGTTGAAGCCCAAGAAGCATGTGAGCTCGCTCCAATTCCGCAGCCAGCTGGCCCTGGCCCAGGAATCGTCACAAGTTGCTACGTTGTTGGCTCAGCTGCGGATACGGCGGATTCAATTCAGCCAGCTCAGTAGCCGACATATTGAGAACAGCAAGCTGCCCGTGAACGAGGAATTCAGGCCACCGTACGTGGGCACGACGCGTGATTTGGATGAGGATCTGGTGGCAACGCTTGCTGTTGATCCATTTAGAACCGACTTGGATCCTGCGCTCAATTATGACTACGACAGTGAGGCCGAGTGGGATCGCGAAGATGGAGATGACTTGCGAGATGAGGACGGAGACGACAGTGATGAGGACATGGAAGACGGTGAGGAGATGACTGGGTTTTTGTCTACAGACGAAGACGACTCGGGCGCGGCAAATCGGCAGAACTTCGTGGGCCCGCTCACCCCTGTTGTTATATGGGGCCAAGAAGACCTTTCGCGGTATTCTGTTGAATGGTTAGCCGTTGAGCCCCTGAATCCCATGAACCCGTTCGGAGAGTCTGCGCCGGCGCAGTCAGAGACAAAGCCTTCTAGTGCTGGCGCTAGTGCAGGCAACCTTCACCCCTCGGAGGCGTCCCCAGAAGAGGTGGTGAACAGTGTGACGGCAAAGGTGGGCTTCGACTCGCTGAAACGGTGCATGGTCCTCGTCAATGGTAACCAAGCTAACAAGACGCTGCTCATAGAACTCATGAAGCAGCAGCTACCGTCAATTACCGAGAAAGAAGTTCGCGCTGTACTGGATAAGTGTGCCGAGCGCGTTGGAAAGAAGAAGGCTGAGAAACGCTGGATCGTGCGGTCTGACGCATGCAGTATTTTCGGGATCGACCGCCCAGCTGCAACGCCGCAGTCGCAGACAACCTTGCCGACCTTGCCGCAACCAGACTTGTCACAATCAAGTGTGCCATGACATTTTAATTTCGGCGTCAAAACGCACTGGCATTACTTACCTTTTAGACATTACTGCACTTAATAGGATACATACCACTCTTGTAATAACCCGTTTTTGGATCTTAATAGGGCGCGAGTTAAGGCACTAAAGTAAGTAGCGTAGGCTTCGCTGCCACTCCCACCGTGTACCGAAGCTAGATGCACCGAAAAAGCGCGACGCGTTTATTAGGTAATCGGTACTACGTAGGGTTCCCGGGGACTTGAGAAGACTTGACCAGTATGTTCAGGGACAGTCACCAAACTCGGATTACTGTTTTGACTCAAATAGTAGCTACTCTCTACATAGTCACCCTTGCATGAGGTTGAAACACAGCTCTGGCCATAACGGACTATAAAACGGCCGTTTCGCTTCTCTCCTGTCAACGCAGACAGACCCTTGCCACTAATTAATTCGCATCTCCTTGGCGCACCCCTACCCGCGACTACACCTAAACCACCGAGATCTTTCCCGTACACAACGGGAAATCTGCCGCTCGCCGAAACAAACCACCCCCGCCCAAGCACTTTTTGAGAACTGAACAGTGTTTCCGGGATGTCATCTCCACCAGAGCCCCGGAGCGACATGAGCTCGCCTGTTTTTGTAGCATCCTCGCCGTCGCCAGGGCCCGAGGATGAGGCCCTGTTCGTCGCGTCGAGCCCTCCACAGGCGGACTCGCTGCCTCGCGGCATGGCGCCTCCCGATTCGTCGCCCATTGCGTTCGCGTCGTCGCCTCTGGCGGCGCCGTCGTCAGCCCTGAGCAGTAGTCTCCAGAGCGACCGCGATTCGATCCGTGCTAGCGGCCGCGGCCGTCATGTGCGCGGCGAGTTTGCCGCCAGCTCAGACCCCTTTTCGGGCGCCGGCAGTGAGCCTGGAAGTGAGCCGACGCGCGTCATCTGGGGCACGAATGTCTCCATTAACGAGACAATCGACAGCTTCAAGCGATTCCTGACTGGCTTCAAAATCAGGTACCGCATGGCATTTGATAACATACCTATGCGAGCAGGCGAAGGTGAAGAGACTGCTTACATGGATATGCTTGCGGAGATGCGGCAACTGGGAACCACCAACCTGAATCTCGATGCGCGAAACCTGTTAGCGTTCCCGGGTACCACAAAACTCTATTACCAGCTAATGAACTACCCGCAGGAAGTAGTCCCCATCATGGACCAGGCGCTCAAAGATCACCTTGTAGCCCTGGTGGAGTCGGACTCTGCTAACGCCACGGCTGAGCTTAACGAGATCGAGGGCCGCACCTACCGAGTGCGGCCTTATGGATTTCCTTCAAGAACTGGTCTGCGTGAGCTAAATCCGAAGGATATCGATAAGCTTATTACCATCAAGGGCCTGGTGTTGCGGTCAACGCCCGTGATTCCGGATATGATGGATGCCTTCTTCCGCTGTGCCGTGTGCAACCACACCGTCGTGGTGGAGACCGACCGTGGCACTATTACTGAGCCCACTCGTTGCCCCCGTCCGCTTTGTGGATCCGTTAACTCGATGCAGATCGTCCATAATCGGTGCCGATTCAATGACAAGCAAGTCGTGCGCCTACAGGAGACCCCAGATGTCATTCCCGATGGTCAAACCCCGCATTCAGTGTCGCTGTGTGTTTACGATGACTTGGTTGACTACTGCAAGGCCGGTGACCGCATAGAGGTGACAGGAATCTTCCGCGGCGCACCAGTGAGGGCTAATCCTTTACAACGCGTCCTCAAGAGCTTGTACAAGACGTATGTTGATGTCGTGCATATTCAACGCGAGAACCCCAAGCGACTTGGTTTCGACCCGAGCACTCGCGAGGGAATGGACGAACGCATGTTCACTGACGAGGAGGTTGCTGAGATTCGCCGTGTGGCGGCGCGACCCGACGCCTTTGATTTACTGTCGCGGTCCTTGGCACCTTCAATTTATGAGAACGAGGACGTGAAGAAAGGTATTCTATTGCAACTATTTGGCGGCGCGAACAAGACCTTCTCGAAGGGCGGCAAGCCGCGGTATCGCGGTGATATTAACGTCTTACTTTGCGGCGACCCATCCACGAGCAAGTCTCAAATGTTACAGTACGTCCACAAGATTGCACCTCGCGGCATTTATACAAGTGGCAAGGGCTCATCTGCCGTAGGATTAACAGCCTATGTCACGAAGGACACAGAAACGAAGCAGCTCGTGCTTGAATCTGGTGCACTTGTGCTAAGTGATGGCGGTGTGTGCTGCATTGATGAGTTCGATAAGATGAGCGACGCGACTCGCTCCGTACTCCATGAAGTGATGGAGCAGCAAACCGTTTCCATCGCCAAGGCTGGTATCATTACTACGCTTAATGCTCGCACATCAATTCTGGCCAGTGCCAACCCCATTGGGTCTCGGTACGACACGAAGCTGCCAGTTGTGCGAAATATCGATCTGCCGCCAACGCTGTTGTCGCGTTTTGACTTGGTTTATCTCATGATTGATAAGGTTGACCAGGACGCTGACCGCAGGCTCGCTAAACACCTTGCCTCCATGTATCTTGACGACCGGCCGGAAAGCGCAAATGAGGAGGAAATCCTTAGTATCGAGTTCTTGACCAAGTATGTGTCTTACGCAAAGCAGACCGTACACCCACACATCACCTCAGCTGCGAAACAAGAACTCGTGGATAACTATGTCGAAATGCGGCAACTCGGAGAGGGGTCGCGAGCCTCGGAAAGGAGAATCACAGCTACAACACGCCAACTTGAGTCGATGATCCGCCTTGCTGAGGCACATGCGAAAATGCGTCTCAGTGAGTATGTGGAGGCCGATGACGTGCGGGAAGCAGCACGCCTCATCCGGTCTGCGATCAAGGAATACGCCACTGATCCAGAGACTGGCCGCATTGACATGGACATGGTTCAAACGGGCGAGTCACGTACTCACCGCGAGCAGCTGGACGGATTCAAACAGCATGCGCTTGCACTGCTCACCGAGAATGCCTCCGGTCTCCAGTATGAAGATGTCATTCGCCGCATTGCCGATCTAAGCTCTGACCGAGTAGACACTGCTGAGGTGGCTAGAGCTGTGCGTGAATTACAGCGGGAGGGTGCACTGACTATTGGAGCACGTCGCGTGGTTCGCAAGACCATGTCAGAGTGATTCCCGCAATATAGATATAATGCCTTGTGATGTAAATTAATTTATTCAATCTGAATTTAGCTGCGGTCTTCGGCAACATGGGGTTCGAGGGAATTTTTATATATATATTTCGCGCGAATGTGATGTTATAATTTGCACGATTTTGAGTGGACTCATACTATTTACAATTTTTTAACAAAGTCTAAAGCACTCTGAGCAGTCTCAGCAGCGTCACTTGCTTTAAAGTCTGCGGCGGACTCTGCATGTAAAACAAGGCTAGCCTCGACTTTGCGGCCACCTAGCTTGCCGCCCTCGACCTGCGAGAGATGAAGTAGGTGGTTATTCAAATCAAGCTCGGCAAGCGTGATATAGGCTGAACTGTGGTAAAGATAAGGAACTTGCTCGCCATTGAACTCAATATTGAGTTCAGGCGGAATGCGAGTGGGCCCTAAGCGTCCAAAGTAGCATCCTTTCATGAAGAATGTTTCGATGTCCTTGGTAATTTTGACTGGGTAAGTGTGGGCGAGAGTAATCTTAAGATCACTCTTCTGACCCGGCAACGATACATGTGCACTCGCCTCTAAAGGTACAGCGTCGATCTTAGGAAGTTCGGAGAGTCGAGTGCTGCTTGGACCACTGGGGTTGGGCATAGTGGCCCACGCTACAACTGGAGGGTAGTCAAGCGCATGGCCATGACTGGGATCCGCGACGAACCTGAGCTGGATTAGCCGCAAGTTAGGAGCCAGAGACATCTCCTTGCGTCGTGTTGTGAAAACACGTTTGCTTCCTTCCGTTACTTGTGGCTCCTCAAGCTTTTCGTCGGGACCCATGTTCAAGATGTCCATCCACAGGTCCTTGTGCTCAACACCTTGGATTTCGCCAGACTCTTCCTGGCGCACATCCTTTGCGTACATAGGAAGGGTACTAGCAAGGGCCGACACATAAGGGATGTTGGAGTTGAAGGCTTTGGGCATGGCAGCGTTTGGCAGAATGCCTTGCGGACCAGAGTCATGCAGAATAAAGCCTGGGGTGATGGTGAGCGTTGAACTCACAGGACATTCTTCAGTTTCATTCGGGGCTGGGTACCTGGAACACAGGTCCTCAGTTATGCGTCTCACCTGGGCGTCTAAAGTAGCCGCAGAATCAGCTTCAGACTGTTGTTCGGGCTCTGCGGGTAATGCATCTGAATCAAACTGTGGACTCTGCAATACCTTCAAATCAGGCGACTCAAGTGGCATGCTGGAGGCTCTGCGTTTCACAGATTCCCAACGTCTCCAGTCCCGCAATCGAGCATTCCATTCCATGGAATCAGTATCCTCGAACGGGTGAAGAAAATAAGAGCCATGATTAGAGGAGTTCGCGTCATAGATCCATGACGATGGCCGCCACTTCGTGGCCAAGACGGGGTCAGCAAGATGCAATAGCAATCGCTTGACCAGTGCTGCACTTGTATACTTGTTGTGACCGGCACTGTATACAGTAATGGAGTCGGCATCTAGATTTTTGTTTCCGAAATAGGTATCGGTGAGTTGTTGAATAGCTGTGACCAAGGCAGGATCCGACAGCGGGTTCATCAACTTTTTAAATTCAGATATGTCGACCTCCGTGGCTATGACAGTCTCCAGAAACTTGCTCAAACTCGCATTAATCCAGTCGAATGTCTGTTGTCTGCTTTGTACCTGGATTTGGCAGCGACGGGGCAGAAGCGAGATGCGTGCACCGCTTTTAGACCATTCGCGGAGCAGGCGGCCTTGTCCTCCGAGCAATAGTACGAAATCGCGTTCGTTCAACTCTAGCGTATTCTCAATGAGCGCCCCCTCGCCGTCCTTACGGACCACACAATTCCACGCTTTATTCAGGATGTGGTTAAGCAGCTTGCTTTTTGAGGCACTCTTGGGCAGAGACATGCCCTGAGACGCTAGATACTCAGCTAGCTGAGACTTTTTAAAGCCGCGCTGCAGCTCTTCACGCAATTGCGTATAGCGCTGCACGGTAATTACCGCAGACTCTGGCCGATGGAGGTGAATTTCAGTGACTACCGAGACCTGCTGCGGCAGCTGCGGCTCGAGTGGCGGAGGCTGGAGCTCGCTGGGAGGCTCGAGGCCCTTGTTTGCGCGACGTCGAGGCCGTTTCACTATACCAGCCTGGCGCGGATTTAAGATGATGAACCGCGGGTCGAGCTCTGAAGAATAGCAGCGGATCTGGAGACCAAATCGCGGCCTGGCAAGAAGAGCAGCATTGGCCCTAAAAGAAGTCAAGAAGCGGCCAAACATAAGCCTTGGTGCAAACGACCTGCCAGCCCTGACTATATGTTTACGCGCTAAACCACCGCCTTTTCAGCTGGAAAAAAATTATTAAGTAAGGCATCGTTCGCGGCAGCCGCTAAGTTGGATTTCATGACAGGCCCACCGGCTAAGGCTGCAGAAGCCGAAGCTGCTCGGCCTGACAATGCAGAAAAACGCATAAATCCGGAGCCGCTAGGCAGGCGAAAGTATCTGCGGGTCCTTCCCGAGGACGCGCTCGAGCTGAAACCTCTATATGAAGGCCCGGCACCAAAAACAGGGTGGGACGGCACTTCGAGCGTGCCGCCGCCCGCGAACGCAATGACGAAGAGCCGGTATGCTATGCCATTACTCATTGAGCCACCAGAAGCGCCGAAGTCAATTCCTGAGGCAATCCAAATCTTGGAGGCCGAGCAGCACGCTCGCAGAGTTTCGCTTGGCTTATGCTGGCAGGAGGAGCACGACTTAGAGCCGTTTGAAGAGACTTCTTTCACATATGGAGACATTGAGCTTCCACCAGAAGCGGTGTGGACGTCGGATCAGAAATATCAGTTTATTGAGCTGCTGGGCCGCCGATCCGCGGCCAATTTAGCATCTATAGCCGAAACTTTGGGAAAGCCACTTCTGGATTGTGAGATCTATCTAAAGTGTTTGCGCAGCGGTGCCGAGGCGGTGCCTTTCGACACCGAGGACGTTCCCATGGCGAGTGAGGCTGACGAGAGTACAAACGAGTATATGATTCTGGAGAATGAGGACTATGTTCTGGGCGGTGTTACTGACGACAAAGGAGAGTGTTTGTTACATTTAGACCGCTTGGAAGTCAGAACAGATCACTCCTTTGGCGCGCAGAGCGCTGAAGCTCTCGTGAAGGCTGTAAAGCAGAAGGTACGGACGCTCATCACTAACGTTGACCGCATGGAAGCGTCTGATACGCCGCAGTTCAAGTCTTTGGAAGAGCTTATGGAGAAAGCGCCGCGGAAACTGCTCGGGTTCTGCCGTGCCGACGAAGAGCTACGACCACTTTACTCCCCTGTACCAGGTACCGGGCCGCTTCCTTACGATAGCGGCCTTGTCACCAAGGAAAGTGAGAGTTCTTCGAAGGAGACCGACTCTGAAGAGGACTCTGAAGAGGACTCCGAATCAGAGAAAGACTCTGAGTCGGAAGAAAGCTCCGGATCAGAAGAGAGCTCCGCGTAGACAGTCTTTTCTGTGTACCCGGTATTTATATTTATTTATTTAAACTTAGCGTCTCGAGAAAGGCCTAAGTACACAGTGTATTATGACTAGATAATGACCCCCTCCCATACACTCATGATTTCTCAAAAAAAAAAAAAAAAATTACGCCGCCGCAGCTTTTTGTGGGGTAATACGGCGCCACTTCGCGGGGTATTGGCTGCATCGCGGAAAACAAACACCGAAGATCCCAGTTTCGGCTAACACATCTAGCATGTTCGAGTATGACCTAAACGAGGTCGAAGTGGCAATATGGGCCTTACCAAGCCCTGCATTATGCAAGATGACGTAAAATGGCTGTCAGAGAGAGCAGTCCCACGTGATATCCTCTGGGCATTATAATGGCTAGACTAACGTAGATTCTAACTCCTAACTGGTTTCTGGTAGATGGCATTGCGCTGTCTGCTAGGAGTCACGTTCCTGAACAACTTCCTTCACGTGTTCTGTCTGCTGGATAGTCGTATACTGTGACCGTACTCTAGTAGTCACATTACCGGCTACTCCGACATGGAGCCCGACGGGTCTTTCCTTCGGAATTGGTGACAACCTGTCCATTGTGATTGACACCTGAATTTTCTTGTTCGTTATCGCCTCATTGCTGCGCGATCTTACTAACAAACGAGGCTTTGCGGGTATACCCAGCTATCTGCAAATGATCGGCAATTCGATTCGATCCATGCCTAACCCTTAATTGTTCCATTTTGGGCTGTCTTGCACTATAAGTGCTTCTCCTTTTGGAACACAATCCAAAAGCGTTCAATATAACCTCCTTTTGGAATACAATCCAAAAACGTCATGCAAATCTACCTCTTTTTGGAACACAATCCAAAAACGTCATGCATTGATGCTGCGCCTCGTTGAGGCCAACTACAAAAGCTGCGATTTACCACCTTTTTTCACCTTTTCTTGCCACTAAGTTTTTCTGGTCCTTTTTCACAACCTTTTCTTAGTAGCGAGTTTTTTGGATTTTGATGGTATCTAACAGACGTGCTCGGCACGATCCCGCAACAGATGAATCTACTTCATCATCGTCCACTGCTACTGCCGTTCCCCTTGATTATGCGAACCCTGCAAATGACATCAATTTGAATCACCTGGTCACTTCGACTACGACTGGGGACACACTTCGTGTGGATGTCACTCAAGACATCGTCGCCGCTTTCAAATCGTGTCTTGCAGGCACTCCCGTACCACGCCAGTTCACTGATCTGTTTCAATTTGAACGTGAGGTCAACGAATTTCTCGCGCGCCGTCCAGAAACTGCGAGCCTTTTGATGCCTGTTGGTTCTGACCCAGCTACGCAACGATTGTCTCGTTTGTGTTACACTGTACTGCGTGAACGTATTCCGGAAGAACTTGTACCAAGACGCTCTGTTCGCGAAACTGATACGTATCCTCTTCTAGTTGCGTTAAGAGAACTGATTCCTGACGCTCATGATCATAGACTTCATCCGGCAACCGTTCAGACTCTTACCTTTCCGGCACGCCGGAAAACTGAGACTATGATGCAGTATCTTGATCGTTTTCTTGCCTGGCAAGCTCGGTACTTTGTGGCGGAACACTATAGTAACGTTTACTATTGTGCCACTTTCATCTGGCTTGGTCATTCAATCATCTATGATCTTGAAAATCTCTACCCAGCGTTTGATGCTGTTGTCAAGAATTTTCAGACTACGGAGGAGATGGTAGGCTGGTTTTCACGTCAAATTCGACTGCGTCCAGCTTTGGTAGGACCCAAAAGTCCTATCACTACCAATTCGTCAGGTCAAGGGAGAAAGCAGGGACAACAGAGTAATCCCAAAAATCAAGGGAGCACTCAGTCGAGTCAAGGCTCGACAAAGGCACAACCTGTCGCCGCAACTCGCGACAACAGTAATGCCTCCGGTATTGTCAACGGTTCTGTCAATAAGAATGGGAATAAAAATCCCAAGGCCTTTAAGAAACAACAGAAGAAGCAACGTGGCAACAACGCCAAAGTTGTCTCTGCTTCTGTTGATGCTGGTGATCATGTTGGTGATATGCTTGAATAGCAATCACAGGAAGATGTAGACATTTACGCATTTCGTTATCCAAGTGCGATTAATGATGATTGGCTAATCGACACTGGCGCACGACGAACATGCACGTCTAATCTTGCCGATTTACAACTTCCCCAACCTGTCACAGGTATTACCTGTACAATGATGTCAGGTCAACGTGTCTCCGCGACACATAGTGGGTACATCACCTTCACCTTTTTCACGGAGAGTGGTACAGACTCGATAACCATCATTTTACGAGCTCTGTATGTTCCGCACAGCATACAACGTTTAATTGCTGCCACTACACTTCAAGCATTAAGGCTTAAGGTCACCTCAGAAGAGAGTTCTTATGTTGTGGAGGATCCCCGTCTCCCGACAGATCCGTATGTCGTTGCTAGCTACGCTACAAGACATTCTGACTCTACCATTTCCTACTTCATTGACTCTTCTAAAGTAAATCGCTTGAAGTTACAGTCAATGCCTTCAATCTCACCAGTTCAGTCGGATTTTCATACCAACGCACTGTTTCCTTCTATGTCTTTAGACCAATGGCACGATCAACTAGGACATGCAAGTCAAGACCGTATTCGGCAGTTCTTGCAACACCTAGGCCTGTCAGTCAAAGGAAATTTCAAGATTGCGGATTGTCTAGCGTGTGCGCCACACCGGACTGTTTCACGCAAGAAATTACCAAGACATACACCTCTGTCAACAAGAGCGCTACAAGTCATTCATGCCGACTTATCCGGTATCAAACGTACACCCGATGACGATCGTCTAACACCTAGCCTTGCAGGCTTTACGTGTTTCTTGCTTCTCAAAGATGATTTTACCAAATTCGTTTGGTTATTTCCACTACTTTCTAAGTCTGATGCGAAAAAGGAAATTATTCGATTCATCCGAGAGATGAAAGTCAAGTTTCCTAATCATCCTATTGAGAAGTTATGGACAGATCATGGGGTTGAGTTTGTGAATGAAGAACTTAGGAGTTTTCTTACGACAAATGGTATTTCACACTCTCTCACGCCAGTGGCTACTCCTGAACTTAATGGTCGTATTGAACGCGAGATGCGCACAATTAAAGAGTCTGGTCGGTCTATGCTAACAAAAAGCGAACTTCCTCTCTCGATGTGGCGGCATGCGTTTGCCTACGCAGCCTGGGTTCAAAATTTGTTACCACGTAAACGTGCAGATGGCCAGCAATCCATCAGTCCATACTGGGACTTGTATAGTCTCAAATACTCTGAGGACGATTTGCGTGCCAAATTAGGTACAGTCGTCAAAACATCTCGGATATTCGGACTTAGCGGCTATGTTGTGAATGTGAAGGGTGCTCGAGTTGATGGTACAATACCACATTCACTCGAGTGCATATGGTGCGGTGTCCAGTCTCCTGGGTCTACCTTTATCTGCTATGTGCCAATTCTGGCTGAAGTTGACTACTATCCAGAAGCCAACTTTACGCCTCGCACAAAAGACAGATTTCTCTTTAGTCGTCTTTTATCTGACCTCACTCGGCAGTATAAAGAAGATGAGAATTTTTCGTTGTTACAATATGTTCAACGATGGTGGGCCAAGAGTTTGCGTGCTTTTCACCGGAATCAATTCGACGAATCTGATTCGGCGCGTGTTGGGCATGTACATTCGAGCGAGTTGGACACGCCGACTGATACTGAACAAGCTTCTGCCTGTCTACATACAAACTATTGTACTGTGAATGGCTATTTTATCTCTGACCGCTCCTCTACATCTACTTGCGTTGACACACTCAGTAGATCAAGGGAGGATATGGAGCGACATTCGATCCTATGTGCTACGCACGAAGACAAAATGGATCCAGAATCTCTCGCTGTGTTCGCAATGCAGGACATCAACATGCCAATCGAAGATGATCCGGAAACCTACAAGGAAGCAATGCAACTACCAGATGCGGTCCAATGGAGACAAGCTTGTGATGTTGAACTTTCAATGCTTCAGGAACGTGAAGTGTTTGATCTTGTGGATCCACCAAAAGGTGTTCACATCCTAACCAATCGATGGGTTCTGAAAAAGAAACTTTCAGATGCTGGCATTCCGATAAGGTACAAGGCTCGCCTGGTAGTGCGTGGCTTTAACCAACAATACGGAATAGACTACGAAGAAACGTTTGCTGAGGTTGTACCTGTTGACACCCTACGCCTGATGTTCATTCAATCAGTGCATGGGAGCTGGCATATTGAACAGCTTGATGTCACTTCTGCATTCCTTTATGGTGACTTGGATCATGAACTATACATGCGTCAACCACAAGGATATGAAGATGGTACGAAACGTGTATGTCGCCTAAAGAAGTCTCTTTATGGATTAAAGCAGGCTCCCCTTCAATGGTTCACAAAACTACACTCGATACTAAAGAGTTTCAACTTTGATAAAGTTATTGACTTCTCGGGATTGTTTGTGTGTGGGATTGATCAAACCGAAATCTACATTCTTGTGTATGTTGATGATCTACTCATCTTCTCGCCTAGCAAAGAAGCGAACTTACACATTAAATCTCTGATTGCGAAGGAGATTGACATTACGTCTTCTGGATATCCATCAAGTTATCTCTCATTGCATATTGAGAAAACCAGTAAGGGAATTACTTTGGATGGACGTAAAAATGTCAGCAAGCTATTAAAAGAGTTTGGAGAGATCATTGCTCAATGCTCTTTCAAGAAAGTTCCACCTATACTTCCTACTGAAGCTGAAAAGGCGGTACTTATATCCCTGCTTGATGAAACCTCACCACAGTGGACAAAAGAACTCGGCGAGTTGAGTCAATCTCTTGATGATCAGAGAAGTAGCCTATTCAGATCTGCTGTCGGTAGTCTGAATTATCTCACGTCTAAATGCAGACCTGATTTAGCCTTTGCGGTATCACAATTGAGTATTCATCTCCAAACGCCAAATGTACTTCATTGGAGAATGTTGTTGAGAACTCTATCGTATCTCGATCGTACAAAAGATGCCAAACTAGCGTACAACCGCGTTGGGAAACCAAAGCTGGTTGGATATTCTGATGCGACTTTCCGTGGTAGTCATGTACTACATTCTCATGGAGGTTATATCTGGATGTATGGTGATTGTGTGTTTCAATGGTCTTCTCGTCGTGAACGAAGAGCTTGTGCCAGTATACATGAAGCTGAACTACGCTGTTTGATTAATGCTCTTGAGTATGGACACAATATTCGACATTTACTTGTACGGCTTGGATTAATGAAGAAAGAGGAACGTTGCACTCTTTACACAGATTCGAAGTCTGCATTCAATGTGATGAACAGTGACCGAATCTCTAAGGAGACTTCCCGGTTATACACACATGTCGAGAAAGTGAAGGATCTCAAAAGTTTTGGGAATATCGACGTAGTTCATTGCAGCGGAGATGAGAATGTAGCTGATGCTCTCACTAAACCATTGAGTGCTCCTATGTTCCAAAGAGCTGCCTCCAAGTGGATGCAATTCAGTGAAACGGAGACTCAACAAGGGAGTGTCAGAGAGAGCAGTCCCACGTGATATCCTCTGGGCATTATAATGGCTAGACTAACGTAGATTCTAACTCCTAACTGGTTTCTGGTAGATGGCATTGCGCTGTCTGCTAGGAGTCACGTTCCTGAACAACTTCCTTCACGTGTTCTGTCTGCTGGATAGTCGTATACTGTGACCGTACTCTAGTAGTCACATTACCGGCTACTCCGACAATGGCGATGCGGGATTACTTATTTGCGACGGCGGAGACCGTGTGATATGACAGAATATTCGTCTATTTGGACGCAGTGGCACTTGATTACCTACACAAGATGCTTAACCATATAAAGGCAGGAGCAACCAGACCGTTGCGGCGTTCAGTGTTAACAAGAGCTAGTTTCGGCTTACCACAGAGTAGAATGGTGCATCAAATCAAGTCCGCCAGCGAGTTCAAGCAAGTCACGGCCAGCGGCCCTGTGATCGTCGATTTCTTCGCGACGTGGTGCGGTCCCTGCAAGGCCATCGCCCCCCTCATCGAGCAACTCGAGCCGCAGTACTCGAACATCAAGTTCTTCAAGCTCGATGTCGAGGAGGTCGCTGAGATCGCCGGCCAGTACCAGGTCTCGGCAATCCCGACCTTCCTGTTCTTCAAGGACGGCCAGGTCGTCAACGTCGTGCGCGGTGCCGACCCCACGAAGGTGAAGCAGGGTCTGCAGGCTCTCGGCAACTGAGCAGTAAACGTCCCTCATATTGAAAATAAAAGTAGTACATAGCACCTTAGAGTTATTTCCCGCCTTTTTAGTCTTTCGTTGGTTCTAACAATCACTTATAGTTCACTTTTATGGTCCTTAGTTTTGCGTCATTAGCGCGTTTTCTATTGGTTGCCGAGTTTGCGGAGGAACAGGCACTACGAAGGCCCGAGATTCCAGGCGGCCTTTTTCATTATTGAATACTCAAACCAAGATATTTTACTGTTTGAACATACTTGCTCCGCCGAATCCGAGCAACGTCGCAGCAGCGGTTTTTGCGGGGATGCAAGCCACATGACCGTCGTCGTCCCCTTAGTCTAAACAAACACTTATTTATTAGGAGCGTTGAGCCGAATCACTCAGCGGCTAGTAAGTTAGTATATGAGCTTTTAAAAGAGGTTACTCTATATAGTACATCACTTGGCTGTTCATAGCTCGTTTCGTGTGGATAGCAAATCCAAACTGCCTAGAGTTAGAGTCGAGAGCCACTTTGGTAGAAGCCAACGTCGCGCTGAGAACCGGTCCAAGTTCCCCTTGCCCGAAGTAACGGCTGCTGCTGACACAGACGGAATATTGGCCTGAGTGCCCGGCACCGTTCGTCGCGATTATAGTCGCGACTATTGCATCGCGCGCGAATGTATGCCTTGAAAGAGTACGCTGAAGCAGAGCTGCCCGACCCGCAGGCAGCAATTGAGCAGGGTCTCGCATTTGTGGACGGCATCGAGAAAGACTGGGTTTTCGCCAAGGAGTTCCACGGCGGCGTGCGCACATACAAGCACTGGGAGGGCAGCGACTATTGGGTAGCACGCGCGAGCGAGCACACAGACGCAAGCTACGAGGACATGCTCGCCACGCTGTACCATGACCACACATCAAACGAGGCCGAGTATATCAAGATGATTGAGTTGCAGAAGCCGCTGGACAGCGCTGGCGCATATGCAAGCAATATAGTCACTTATAAATTCCCGTTCCCACTGCGAAACCGAGACATGGTGATTTGGTCCACCAAAAAAGAAACAGTGCCGGGATCCCAATTCGTCGTTGTGACGCTGCCGCGTAAAATCCAGACTCGGCACACGAAGGGGCTCTACGTGTCGGTGGAGGTCGTGACGAAGCTTAGCGACAACAAGGTGAAATGGCAAATGGCAACGACAAGCGATGCGGGTGGCTGGGTCCCGCAATTTGTGCAGCGGCCGCAACTACCGGCGGCCGTGGCCGAGGACATTCCGTCGTACATGACATGGCTCAAGCAGTGGAAACAGAAACATAACAACGCAGGCACCTCACCCAGATAAATAAAAAATCAAACAAACAAACAAACAAACAAGATAATTCTAAGCTCTCCTGTTCCTTCAGCTCCCCGCCTTTTGTGCTACTTTGTCTGCCTGACGCGCAGTTGCGCGACTGGCTTTGCGCGCCATGTCCTGTTGCTGTTGGCGCGCTTCTTTCCACTCATCTGCAGACATAATTGATGCGTCTAGAATGGGCCAGAAGTCGGCACCTGCACGCCCAAGCGACTGCGAACAGAAGGCTAGTTGCAACCATAGCGTGCTCCGGTCTGCAGCGTTCTTGATCTGCGGAGCATGCTCGCGCAGCGTCGTCAACAGCTCGTTCAGAGCCCGGCGCGCAAACCGGCTCAGCACAGCCTCATCATAGCCATCATCGGCCTCAGAATTGTTGAAAAACAAGTGGAACCCACTGATTGTCGCAAATACGTGCTCACGGTAGAGATCAATAAATCGGTGCAAATACGCAAACGGCTGCGTTTTTTTGAGCTGCTCGGGAATGTGCGACCATTGAGACTTCACAAATTGCCATTGCGAATCAAGAAACACCGTCTGCAGGTTCTCTGGTCTGACACGTCGCAGATTCGTGATCGCTTTATTCAGAACCTTACGGTCTGAGGCTTCGCGTAACGAACGCAATAGGATGCCTTCCATACTTTGAACGCTTTGTCTCACGTCTGCAACAAGCTGCTCAACTAGGCGCACGTTAGGATACCGCTTCTGCAACCGGTCGGTCATGGCGGCCAAGTCAAGCGCCGTGCCGTAGTTCCCACTCACAACGCAGTCGCGCACGAGCTCCGGAATCGATAGCAGGTCCTGTATGCGGTCTATCTGCAGATACGTCGCCATGTGGTCGGCCACAAGATGGCGCAGAGCCGTGTACGCGCGATCGCTGGGTCGCGGAGTTGCCAGAGAGAGCTCAATCGCCTCGGTCGATGCCTGGGTCATTGTACGCATCAAATCACCAATTTTATTGACCGAGTCTCTCGCGTCAACAAAGTCTTTTAGATGCGTCGCCGCGAGCTGCTTGTTAGTGCTTGACACGTCGCTCATACTCGCGTCAAGCGACTCGCGTTCGTGCACAAGCATGCTCTGAGGCATGCTGCTTATCCGTTTCACATAGTCGGCATCAATTAGGTCCGGTTCAGGCGCTTTTGAGCGCAGAAACTGCACTAAATCCATACCTACTTCAAGGACCTGCTTGTCGCGATCCAAGTACGCCGTCACATGACATTCATACCTCTAGTCGCGATTCCGGCGTCGTGATGGAATATATTTATTTATTTATTTATTTTAACTGCTGTTACTTCGTAGCGCACAATGCTCCGAGTGTTGAGTTGAAGTTATTGTTAGTTTAGCATTATAATTAAATATCTTCGATAAGAATTCATTTTTGTACACCGCCTTTTTTCTTTTGGCCGCATCAGTTTAGACTCGCAATGGGCAGGCGTTTGATTACCGAGAACTGGCGTTCGTTGCGCTCAATACGGTAGTACGAGCTACAATGATTCGCAGGACTCATTTGCGTGAGAAAGTGCTCGTCATGTGTGATTACAATGAGCTGGAAGTTGCGCTGGGCCCGCCGCGACGCAATGATGTCGCTCAAACTTTGTGCAAGCGCAACAATGTTCACATGATCGAGGTTCGTTGTCGGCTCATCAAGCACAATTAAACCAAGACTGTTCCCGAAACACTCCGCCAAAGCCATTCGGATCAGGATTGAGGCCAGGACCTTCTGGCCAGCAGAACATCGACCCCTCATGTCTAGCTCACTTTCTTGCTTCACCATGCACACACGATAGTTATACGATGCCCGCGCTGATGCAGATGCTGCGTCAGATTCACTGCGTATCAAAATAGTATCAATATCGGTTCCTGTGTATGTGCGCTTCCACAGCTCGTCCAACAACGAGTTGATTTCAGCCATCTTTAGGGAGTGATAACGCATAATCGAGCCATCCAAAGCGCGTACGTATTTCGCTAGATCCTCAGTCGCGCCTTCGCTACTCTCAAGCTGTGCGACGGCCCGCTGATATTGCTCTTCAGTCCCTTTGTATGTGGTCTCCAACTCGTGCCTTAGTTGCCGCATTTGTTCGCTCATTGCCTTAGCCTCGCCTGTTTTCGTGGCAATGTCGGCATTCGCACTCGATACTGCATCTTGAAGCATTGAAATTTCGCGTTCGTAGTCACCCAATTGTGCCAATGACTTCTGATACTTCTCCCCAACTTCATGCTCTTTGTCGCGAGCAATCGACAAATCCTGCTTGATTTTCCGCAGTCTCAAGTTGTCTCTCAAGCGCCGTTGGTGGCTGCCCAGATCCGCTTGCATGCGTTCATGCCGCGTCAATTCTTCAGCCACCTGAGCAACAGCACTGTCTACCTTTTCCAGCCCAAGTTGCGCTTCTGACCGTCGAGCTTCAATTTGACCAAGTGGATCGGAACCATGCTGCTTTTCGAATGCGTTAATCTCGGTCTCCAGCGCATCGAATTGACGAATAATGTCTACCAACAAACTGCGCTCTTGTGCTATTTCGCGCTCAGTAGTAGCGAAATCATGTTTCACCCTTCTCAAATTTGCTTGTGCCTCAGTCACTGCTTTTTCTGCCCCAGGGAGCGCAGCCTGCGCCTCCGCTAGCTCCTGTCGCGCTCGTGAGGCCTGCTCACGAGTCTCACTTTGGGCTTGCTCGGCTTGTTGGCGCTTTGTTGTTGCCAGGTCATATTCCGAGATGCGCAATTTCAGGTTCGAGACCCGTTGCTCGAGCGACTGTAAGCGCTGCTGCCGACGACGATCTTCTTCGCGCAACGAATCGAGCTGCGTTCGCAAATCTCGCAGCTGCGACTCGGCCTTGTCCAGGTTCTCTTGCGCTTGCTGTGGGGTTTCGATTTCCGCGTCACTAAGGATTGCCGCCTCTGTTTCTATCTTGGCTTCGGTGACCCTTGCATCATCGCAACCTCGAGTGTAAGCTGATACATGGCGCGAAAGCACCGTGTTAAGTCGCTCAAACTCATCGTGCGCCTGTTTCGATTGTTCAGTTGCTTCATCCTTGTTCGATAACAAGACTACTATGTCTGCTTCGACCTTCGTCGATGTTGCTTCTAATTCTTCCAGTTGCAATTTCAACTGGTGCCAACGCTGCACCTTCGGAGCCTGTGACCTGATTTCCTCGACGCTGTTGCGTGCCGCTTCTGCCTCTTGAACAGCCGATTCGGGAGACATAGGCAATGACTCGATTCGCGAGACCAACCGCGAGATGAACGCGGCTGCTTCACCCTTGCTTTGATGGTGATCACACAGGAGACAAACTGGGTCATTTTCCTTAGCCTTTGCTAGTGCCTCGGCAAAAAACCGATGTGCAAAAGCAGCCTGCTCACGATTTTCCGTCGTGACAACAACATCCTCCTCGGCCTCGCTAAGCGCAGATTCAAATTCAGTGGGGCTTACAGTCAAAGCTTGTTCGAGCTCATTAAGGTCACCCTTTATAGCTTCTTTCTTGGCTCGAGACTGGCTCAGCGTTGCGCGACTCGCATTTAAGTCTGCCTCCAATTGAGAGCACTTTTCGCTGGCTTTTGATTTTGCCTCGTTAGCTGTTTCGATGGCCATCTCAGCCTCTTTGATACCAGCCTCCGGGTCCTTCAAGAGAAGCTGAATCTGTTCAAGTGATTCTCGTTTGCGAGCCTCTGCCTCTCGTAGCGAGTCTCGCAGGTACACAAGCCGCGACTGGGCGCTGCTCGCTTCGATAGCTTCTTGCAAGCGCGTGCGTGCCCGTCTTACGCGTAGCTCCTGCTCATTAATTTGGGATTGCGTGGCCTCTATTCGGCCACTATCGGCGAGCTCCGATGTAAGGCGACGCGCCTCATCAGTCTGAGTTTGTAGATCAGCTAATGCCGTGTTCATGTATTGTACATCGGTCTTTGCGTGCTCGCGATTATGCGCATCAATTACAGCCTGCAGCTCATCAATCCTTGAATCCGCGTTGCGAACGGAAGTGCGACGGTCCATAACAGCCTGCTTCAATGACAAAACTTTAGCCTCCAGCGCACTAACAGATTGTGAAAGCTCCGACTCCTGCTGACGGTGTGACACTTCCAAATCATTGATCCGTTCGCTAAGCTTCAGTCGTTGCGTCTCCAGCCCATGGCGGTATTCTTGTGGCGTGCTCTCTCCCGCGAGTTCGGCGCGCTTTTTTAGGGTGATTTCGCGGGCTTCTAAGGCTTGTTCAACACGTCCCTGCTGATTTGAGATAACTGCCAGGTTTTGTCGCATCGAGTCGGCATCAGCATCGAGCTGCTGTCGTCGCGAGTGAAGCTCAGTGAGTTTTGTGTCGAGTTGAGCAGACCGGGAGTCCCAATCAGCAAGTTCAGCCTCTAGCGAGGACGAGGGCTCGTGCATAAGCTCTGTTTCAGACTGAAGTAGTTCAGCGTCCTGCGCCAAACGTGCGGCCGTTCGCTGCACGTCCTTCAGTTCGTATTCAAGCTCCTGAAATTGTTGGCTCAAGGCAACGGCATTGTTGAGTTCTGCATTTTTCTGCTTTCTATGTCTCTGAATCTGCTCGCACTCAGCATTCAACGTATGTATACGATCATCTAGGCTCGCCAAAAGTTGGCGCTTCTCCTCAACGCGTTGACGGTCTGTACGCAAATGTTCCACATTTACTTTTTCGACGCGCGAGCCAGCCAAGTAATCTTTACGAATAGTCTTCAAAGATTCTAGAGCCTTAGAGTATTTTGTGGCTTCGAAGATCTCGTCAAAGCGCTTCTTCACAACTGAAGCTTCGGCCAGCGGCCACAAAGAGTCTTCCTGGTGACAAAAGACGACGTAGTTGAGAATTGGTGCTGGAACTCCTAGACTATGGGGGATCTCGGTGTTCAGATCCGCTACCTTAGTGCTTACTGCACCCTGATCTCCACCGGGGCCATACACTGAGAGCTGGCCCTCGAGCGTTTTGAAGGTAGATTTACCCTTGGACGTGGTGAGCTTCATTCTGCGCGTCACGACTACGCGGTTGCCCTTCGCGTTAGTGTAAAGCAGCTTCACCAGCGCTAGAACACCATCTTCAGAGGCCATGCTAGGATCGTGAACAAACGCGCCACCTTTGGCGTTTGGCGGCAAGGAGCCTGTCGTGGCGTAACTGAGAGCCTCGATGATAGTGGTTTTCCCCACTCCATTGGGCCCGCAAATTAGAGTTAAAGGCGTGCTGAATTCAATGGTCTGGCTTGAATGGTGGTCGAATGCACGCACGCCTTGCAATTGCAGCTTTTGCACGAACGCCATTCAGCTTGTGAAGATTTGTGCTGCTAGAGTCCGTCCGCCTGGAGCTCGTTTTATAGTTTGGCTCTCTAAACGAAAGGTAAGACCCAATCAAGTCACTCTGTATTACAGTCGTAACCGAGGTAGGTCGTCGGCCTCCTGTGTCCTTGGCAGCGCCCAATCCCGCACCGTAATACACAGTTTTGTGGCAAGCTGTAGAGCGAACGCGAGAAACCACCCGTAGCGTCGGACCTTGCCCTGAAATGCAGGACGAGCGTGAAAAGATGGGTGATGCTGAAACGCATCTATGAATCAACCGAGGCAAGAAGAATTTCACGGTAGCGAGGAATCCCATCTCCATGCGGGATTAGCGAAAAAAAAGAATAGTATACTGCTCCATAAAGTTTTACAGCGTTTAGAGGATTGGACGACCGAGTTTCATTTTTAGGGCAAACAACCCAGCTTTTTACAGTATTTGTATATGTACAGAGTCCGGCTAAAGACCTCTAAGGATCAGGACTTAACCACTCGAGCATAGTCATAGAGAATGCGCTCATGGGGATAGACGTGAGCAGCTTAATGTGCAGGCCCCGAACGAGCGCTCTGCTCAGTCCAGCCTCCTTGACCAGAGCCTTGAAAACAGCATAAGCACCCTGCTTGTCTGATGGTCGCAATCCAGTTATCCCTGGGGCAGAAGCGAGCATTGTGCGAGTCTTTACGACGCAGAACACGTTTGAGAGCGTCTCGCCTAGGCCGGTTGCGATAGCTGAGGCCACAGGAACGCTAGACCATCGTAGGCAGTCCACCAACCAGCAGTGTACGGCACAAAGATGGCAAGGCCGACCCAGTAGCCTTTATAGAACCCCCTCCAGCCCTCAGATTTCCAAATCTTGCCAATTTCCGCAATGAATGATCGCGGCAACGAATGATCTTGCAATTGGAGACGGCCGCTAAGGATTTCCATAGGCGTCCACAAAAAACTAGAGGCTACCTGGGCTGCCGCGCCGGCAACCACATACCCATGCAGGGAATCGCTGCCTATATAATGCTTTACACCGCGGTAAACACACACATCTACTGCAAAGGCTGGTACACTTAGCGCCACTGAGGGTACAAGGCCTTGCCAGTAGCGCGTTATTGGCCTCAACAAGTACAGAGATGGGGCATGCACTGGTGCGGTTTGGTGGATTACGCGTACGGTATCCAAAGGGTGGAACAGAATGTTTGCCGTGACTCCAGACAACACAGTAGCCAACAGCGGATCCATTTAGAAAAGTGACAAAAACAACCCCCACGCTTCTGATCAGTGAATGCAATTGAGCACTCTTAGCACTCTTAGCACTCTACGCCTTCGAATTGCCCTTGTCCAGCTAGGGTCAAGACAGAGCCAATGAAATATTAGTAATTTCACTTCAGGATTGTCAAAAAAATAACTGCAGCACCTTCTGTTCTCGTATGGTCTCCCACTACAATACTTGGTAAGGCCCTCAGGTGTTTAAATAGGACTGATCGGACGGGAAGTCTTGTATTCACCTGGGTTTGGCCGCAGCTGAAAGTAACATATTTGTATGAAATATAAAGTGCAAAACGTAATGCACTGAGGGTGCAAAACGTAAAAGTAAATGAGCTGTAATGCACTGAGGGAGCCACGCGCCATGGTACTTGATGAGTGCTTGGCATATTGAAGGAGGCCACGTACATAATGGTTAAATATGCAATGATATATTTATGTGCTCAGCGCTCTAAAAATTTACGTGAAGCTAAACGGCGACGCCATTGTCAACAACAATGGTCGTGCCCGTGATGTTCTTCGACTTCGCGAGAAAGACTACAGCATCAGCAACTGCCTCGGGCTGGATCCAGCCTGGGATGGGGGAGTCGGGTGGTGCCTCAATTGACGCAGTCATATCTGTCTTAGTCCAACCTGGGTTGACGGAATTCACATGAATGCCTTTTGGGCCGAGCTCGCGGGCAATTGAGCGCGCAAAGCCATCAATACCGGCCTTCGTTGCGCTGTAGACAGCGATGGGAGCATATCCGCGCAAAGCGGCAACAGACGAGATGAACACGATGTGGAATGGCTTTTCAGCGGGCCGCTCTGGAATAGCCTTTACAAGCGCCTGCGTGAGCGCAATGGGCGAAGTCAGGTTTACCGCCAAAAGGTTCTGCCAGTCCTTATTATCATGATCGGCCGTGGGGGAAAATGTAGCGATGCCAGCGTTTGACACGAACAAGTCGTACTTGCTCGCTGGCAACGGTGCACCCTTAAACGTAGCGGCGGCCTCAACGTCGGCAAGGTCGAGCTGCCACACATGGTGTGCCTGGCCGCTCGTCACAATTGGGAGCTTCGACTTCACCTCATTGAGCTTATCGATGCTGCGCGAGGCCAGCGTAACACTGTAGCCTTCCTGAGCGAGCTTAAGGGCGGTGGCTTCACCAATACCACGGCTGCCGCCGGTAACAAGAGCATTCAATGGAGAAGAAGACATTTATCGAAACAGGGATTTACTATCACTACTTATGGGGGGTACATTCACCCATCTTTATACATTTAGCTAGACCCACATGAGTGTATAAACAACATGCAACATCAATAAGCAAGCGCTGTCAGCATGCAGGCTGACCTGGTGGAGATGTGGCAGCTGACATGGCGTCGGATGAGCTGGACTCGCGAATCAGCTAGTTTTTTTTGCAAGCAAGCGACTATACTGCGTAAATGTAGTACGTGTTTGCACAATAAGCTTTACCAACTCGTGGATCGCTTTTTACCGTTAAGCCACGAGGTTCCATACATCGCCAGATTGCGTGAATCTGCAGGCTGACAAAAACCCTATGTGAACCGATTCCACATCGATACAGCCGTTCACGAAAGCGGTAATCGGAATGAGGGGACAGAGTAATCGTCAATTTGGGGTGCATTTCAATCAGTAGGCTTCAAAAATTAGACCGTCTGGCAGTAAGAGCACTTACTGTAAAAGTCGATATTTCCTGTCACAGTGCGCTCTTTTCAACTGGTAACTAGGCTTTAGGGAACAGTCTGATCTACAGTTACACGGCCCCTAGAGGGCAATGCGAAGTATGTAGTTTGAATTACAAGATCGCGCTCAGAGAGGGGCTGGGCTCCAAACTATGGGCAAAAAATCAGAACAATGCCCCTCAGGGACCGGATGTGCGCACGCCCTGAGAAAGATTGAGCCATTAAAAAGCTTTAGAGCGACATTGAGGTGAATGATTCTGTTTGGACGTTAGATATGCATATCATATAAATAATAGCAGAGTGTCAAATTCAAACCCACGAGTCCCTCGCGCAGCACACAGTCAAGCTAGAGTGGACGTCCAGAGCATGGACTACAACGATTTAGCAAATTACTGCGCCAAATCCTTCCACGTCCACCTATTTTCTAAATCGGGGTGAATGAGCTGCTCACTATAAAGGAAATGAAAGAAAAAGTGCATGGGCTAAACACACATTGCATGCAGATAGTTGCACATGCAGGGGATGCAACCAAGCGAGGGCAGAGGGTTCAGGCACGCCGTTTAAACCGCCTCTTTCACAAAAAAAACAAAACTATGTCAATAAGAAATCAGGTAGCTATGGCCACGTAATTTAAATAGTCAGGCCGTTGTCGACAACGATGTTCGTTCCCGTGATGTTCTTTGACTTCGCGAGATACACAATGGCCTCGGCGATGGCTTCCGGCTGGATCCAGCCCGGGATGGGCGTATCCCTAGGCTCATCTACACCCGCAGTCATCTCGGTCTGCGTCCATCCAGGGTGTACGATGTTCACATGGATGCCCTTTGGGCCGAGCTCCTTGGCGAGCGAGCGCGTGAAGCCGTCGAGGCCGGCCTTCGTAGCGCTGTAAACAGCGGTCTGCGGCACACCGCGCAGGGCGGCCGCCGATGACAGGAACGCGATCTGAAACGGGTTATCGTTTGAGCGCTCGCCAACGGCCTTAACGAGCGCCTTCGTAATGGCAATGGGCGATGTCAAGTTCACGGCAATAATGTTCTGCCAGTCCTTGTCGTCATGCTCAGCCGTTGGCGAGAAAGTAGCCACGCCGGCGTTCGAGACAAACAAATCGTACTTACTCGCGGGCAGCGGTGCGCCCTTGAACTCGAGCGCGGCCTGCACGTCGCTGAGATCAAGCTTTTATACATGGTGCTCCTGGCCCTGCTTCACGACAGGAAGCTTGGCCTTCACCTCGTTGAGCTTGTCGAGACCGCGCGACGCGAGCGTCACGCTGTAGCCTGCCTCGGCGAGTTTAATTGCAGCGGCCGCGCCAACGGCTGCCGCCAGTCACAAGGGCGTTAGGTGTCGACCTCATATCTGGTGTTCAAGGTTCGGTGGTCTAAGACTAGGTATGCGCGAAATACATTGTTTATAGACTGTGTCTCACAAGAATAACAACACGTCCAGAGGTATGGCCTCATCCATAAGCATGCGTATTAGCATGCATGTTTCTGCAGGCTTACAAAATGGTGGGTGCAGTTGTGGAGTCTTATCCTGGATATTCCACGCGGTGCGTGGAGCTGGCAAGCTCGCAAAATGAGAATTGTAAGAATATTGGACAAGAGCGTTTAAACCACCTACCCCATGAATACTCTCGTGTATAATTTAATTTGCATGCGAACTTTGCTCCTTGCGTAAACGTGTGGGGGAATTCTCCGCGGCTGCAAGCTTACAAAAACCCTATACACGGGTGGTTCTAAAGCGAGTATATGTATGTTAACATGAAATTGCCGGCTTGTTCCACGGCGGAGGCTTGCCACTTGTGTTTGGCATGCTTTTTCGGGCGGTGCTCAACGCTGATGCTGCGTAATTTGTAGCTCACGGTGCAGACACATGCAAAGGTAAGCAGAGGTCAGTGCGGTCAGTTACACATAGTTGAATTACCTACTTAATAGGTGATACTTTTTTTTAAGGGTGAAAAGAGCGAGTGCGCTAAAGATTAGAACGCGCCCTCCGTGTTTTGGATTTTGGATTCGAAACGAAAGAGCTGTGGTTGTGTAATCGTACGCAATAAATGGATAATCGCTTTGCAGTGACGAAAAGGCAGTCGGGCGGAAGTTTTTAATATACGTAGGGCGCAGACGGATTAAATAAAAGATCATGCTATGGACTCATGCCAATGCATGGTGAGTGCCTCTTGGTGGTGGCCAGTCTTTATTCTGTATGTAGTTGGCATCCGCTTCACCAAAAGCCATCTGCGGCTAAATAGACCGGCATAGCTACAAACATCTCCGCAAGAAAACTAATTAGAAGTTGCCTGTTCGGCTCTTGAACGCAGAGCCATCGCGTTTGCTCGATCGAAGAGCGGCGGCACCTGCGCACTGACCACTCCGGTCCTCATTACGAGCACGTGGTGCGGAAGCAGAAGAGCCCTGCGTCCACGCGGGTCTAGCCTGAGAAGTGTAGCGCTCGCGCCTCTGTGCTGTGAGGCGCGTGCCGAGCACAAAACAAGTCTAGTCCGAGGCGGGAAGTGCAGAGATTGTGTTGCGCTGCTTTCGCCGGCATGCCTAGTCTGCGTTTTCGTCGGCTGCGCGGACCGTCTTCAGAACCATGCACGGCCGAGGCTAGGGTTACATTTTTGGAAGCGGCATCTCTGCAGGCCTTCTCAACAGACTTTTTGGCTTCTGTCCTTAGCCAGCAATGAGCGCGCCTTCGGAAAGCGTACAACTTTTAGAGCCCGGCGAACGCGAGCGGGCACAGCGTGGACGCGTCTTGCGCTATGCACTGGCGTTGCTGCTCTTTGTGGCGGCGGCGGTTGGCTTTGTGCAGATGACGATGCTGGCCCGGGTGCCCGAACTCGAGCCGCTCAGCCGCGTTGCGTCGCTGCCGCACGCAGACAAGCTCGACCCGCACCATATCGATAGCCGGCTGCTGCTGATCGGCGACGTGCATGGCATGTACAAAGAGCTGAAGCAGCTGCTGCACAAGGTGGACTTTGACGGCGACAAAGACACGCTTGTGTTTCTTGGAGACATGATCACGAAGGGTCCCGATAGTCTGAAGGTCGTCGACCTGGCCATTGACCTTGGAGCGTACTGCGTGCGCGGCAACCACGAGGATGAGATTCTGAGCATGTACGCCGATTTGCACCATCTCACGGGCCCGCGCACGTTCCCGCCGTCTGCCAGTCAGTCCACCATGCTTGCTGGAAGCAAGCCGACGGCGACGCTCGAGGCAACGACGTCGCAGCCGACCCCCACAGCTGATTTCGAGGCGATGAAGGGCAACTACGACCGCGACATAAAGCTCGTGAAGCAGCTGAAAAAGCGACATATCAAATACATTGAGCGGTGCCCGGCAATTCTCGAGCTCGGACAGGTCTCGAAGCGCGGCATTGAGGCCGTCGCTGTGCACGGCGGCCTTATGTGGAACATAGAAACGCTAGAGGACCAGGACGTGGGCGCGACGTTGCGCGTGCGGGCCATCAAACCGCCGAACTACACCGAGCCGAGCGAGGACCCGGATGATGGCATTCCCTGGTTTGGTAAGTGGAATGATGCGCAGCGTGAGAAGCCGAAGTCTGAGCGGTACGAAGTGTTTTACGGCCACGACGCATCGAAGGGCCTGCAGCTGCGCCGCTATTCAAAGGGTCTTGACACGCGGTGCCAGCGCGAGGGTAAGCTGAGTGCTTATGTGGTAAGTGTACGACACGACGGACGCTACCACGAGGACCTCGTGCAGATCAAATGTTAAAGTTTTAGACACAAAGAAAGAACTAAGTAAAGTGACGAGATGACGACGACTAATATTCTTAAAACGGCTTTGATGCGCTTGCGAACGAACGTTGTCCATGCTCTTCTTCTTGTGTGCTATCATGTTCTATGCTCTATTACTATGTATTTTGTCAATGGCGCACACTGCGAGTCCACGTTTCCGCGTCGGTAAAACAATGCTTTTTTTTAATTAGGTGTTACACAGGCCCCATTAGTTGATGGCAGAGACCAGACCGTGAGCCGGTGACCTCAAATGTCTTTGGACATGTAAGGGCCGTCCAGGTAGTAGCCGAGTTTTGCGTAGTAGTTGCGCACACCAACGCCAGAAATCACAGCGATCTTACGCGAGTGGTGCTCCTCGCGGGCAATGCGCTCGGCTTCCTCCATGAGAAGCGTGCCAAATCCCTGGTGCTGGAACTTACGCGGGTCGCGCGAGTGCAGCGGCACCGCAGAGCCGTAGACGTGCAGCTCGCGTACCAGCGACGACGGCTGGCTCACGAGCTCGGGCCGGTACGTCGTCTTCTTCGAGCACTTTCGCAGGCGCAGCAGACCAATCAGTATATCCTGACGCGGGTCCTCGTATGCGAGGAACGTCTCCCATCCACCGTTTGCGTAGTAGTCGCGGCGAACGAGTTCGACCTGGTCCGGGTGCACGCGGTGGTGGACCTCCTGGATGCCAACTTCACGCGTGCGGATGTCGCGACACTTTGTGCCGAAGTCGCGCATGCGGGCGAGAGCCAGCTCGCGCAGGTTGCCATTGTCAACGCCGGAGCTTACAAGCGGCATGGGGATATCGCGCTGCACGCGGTAGATGCGCGTCCACGGCGGCACGAGGGCGAGAATGCGAGCAACCAGATCGACAAGATCCGAGGGCGCATAGCTCTTGTACAGCCCCTTCTTCCACAGCTCGTAGAGACCCGTGCCACGGATGACGAGCGTTGGGTAGATCTTGAGGCCGTCGGTGCGGAACGCAGGGTTCTCGAAGTACTCAACAAACTGCCAAAGATCGCGTTCCATGCCCATGTTCGGCAGGTCCGGCATCATGTGGCTCACGACCTTGTAGCCGGCGTCCTTTGACAAGGCGAACGTATGGCTCACGGCCTTGACGGTGTGGCCGCGATTTGTGTCGCGCGCGACATCCTCGTACACACTCTGTACGCCGATCTCGAGACGTGTGCAGCCGTAGCGCAGCATGTCGCTGAGGTGTGTCTCTGTGCAGTAGTCTGGGCGCGTTTCGATGGTAATACCAACGCACTTAGTGGCACTTTCCTGGCCAAGGGCGACCGCCTCGTCGAGTTGCGGTGTTGTAGCGCCACTGAGGGCGTTATGTAGCGAGCCAACAAATTCTTCGCGGTACTCGGGGGCTAGCGACATGAAGGTGCCACCCATAATGATGTACTCCACTTTGTCCACGGCGTGGCCGAGCTGGCGCAGCTGGTCGACACGGCCCCGAGCCTGCTCGTAGGGGTCGTAGCGAGCGCGGATAGCGCGCATACTCGTTGGCTCGTAGCCCGTGTAGCTCTGTGTCGAGTAATCGAAGTCCGAATCGGGCCCGCCGGGACAGTATACACAAATATTGCCCGTGTACGCAATATGCGGGCAGCGGTGGGGCTTGCACATCACGGCCACAACAGCAATGCCACTTGCCGTGCGTACGGGCTTCGCCCGCAGCTTTGGCAGAAGCCGCTGCCGGTATTTGTCCGGAATGGCGCCGATGATGTCGGTCAGCCGCGGCTGCTGTGCCAGTTTGTACCGCCGCGCGACGCGCGTCACCAATTGATTCAGGTTGATGTCTGCATCGCGGCGCTGCTCTACCGCGGCCACAAGCTCGACGCTGATGTCGCTGCAGCACCGCGAGAACCGCTCCTTCTGCGACACCCGTTGCATCCACTTACTTAATTTTTTTCCACCGCACTTTCCACTTAAGGGCAGGGGCCAATCGCACGCTGCCTAAATGCTCGCACAAAGAAGCTAAGCTTTGTCGCACTTCAGCGCACTAGAACGGACCCAAAGTCATCAAATTTTGGTACGAATGAGAGCCTTGAGTGGGTCGAAATTAATTAGCGACTACGGGTATTGGCATTGCATGTTCTTTTGCAAATTACAAGCAAACCAAGCACATACTTCTGCCATCTATACTTCAACGATAGTTAGCAACAATTTATATGAGAATAGAAGCCCAATCGCACGCGGCTCAGCCGCAGCAAGCGGCGGCGCAGCTTTGTGGGCCCCCCAAATTGCTGTTCGTGGCTTTGTGGGGGGCACCGCCACATACGCCTAGGGTCGAGGGGCCTCTTGCGAGGCGCGCCTGCGTGTTGTCTCCACATAAACCGGCGCGGGATGGGCTCGAAAGCGAAAGGCAAGGCCCGGAACAAGGCCACGAAGCGCAACGGCGTGGCCAACGCCGCGGCCGCAGCTTCCTCCGCGGCTGCTGCGGCTGCCGCGCACGTCTCCAAAGACATCCAGGCCGATGCGAACATGGGCGTACCGGCTCCCACCGACCCGCCCGCGGCGCAGCCGGCCGACACGGGCGCACAGTCTGTCGAAAAGAACGGAACTAGCACTCAGAGTAGCGTCTCTGCAACCGCACCGCCTGACACTGCTGGTAAATCGGTAGACGTGTCCAATGGACCTAAGGACGATGCACCCGCTGAACCAGAAGTAGCCGCGGACGAGCCGTCGCACTCCGAACCTGAAGAAACACATACGGGCTCTGAAAACGGCGCTAGCGTACCGCAAGCTGAGGAAGATACTGACTCGGCCGTGACAAGCAAGCCCACTGACTCGGAGGCGCCTGTGTCTGGTTCCGCTTCTTCAGAGCACGCGCCCGAACAAACAACCACAACAGTGCCGTTAGAAAATGCATCTGAGGCCGCCGGTGCGGAAAAGTTTGAGGCTGCCTCGTCAGAGCACGCATCTGAGGCCAGTGGCTTCGAAGCACCTGCCTCTGCTCCGTTAGACCATGCATCTGAGCCTGCTACGGCAGAAACAACGCATGCGGCTGCTTCAGTAAGTAAGCCAGCGCCGGTTTCGGTGCCTTCCGTGGCCGTATATGAGAACGCGTCCACGGCCATCTCTCCGAAGACCGTGGAGCCGAGCAGTAAGGCCCCTGAACCACAAGAGCCACAAGAGAAAGGCACGGCAGGACCCGCGTCTGATGCCCGTTCCGCCGCGGGGTCCACTTCTGGACTATCCGAGGATGGGCGCAATCCGAAGGACCCAAAGCGTTTCGACCCAAGGGCTGGCGAACTCAAGGTTGAAGAGCAGCAAAATGACGTTCTCAAAGCGATTGAGCGCGAGAATGAATTCCACGAGGCCTCAGTCAAGGCTAAGGAGCTCGGGAAGCCAGCACCGGCGAATACAACCGATGATTTGGATGTTGGCAAAAGCATCAACGAGACCTGGGAGAAGGAAACAGAGGGGCCACAACCAGGCGTTCTCAACTATACCACGGAGCCACAGGACGAGTTCTATAAGAGCATCCATAACGCTGTTAGTGAGGGCAGGCTGCGGCAGGAGTCGCTAGAGAAGGCGAAAATCGTAGCAAACGAAAATATCGATCCTATAGCCAACCTGGACGAGGAAAAGCTGGCTCCCGTGGCCGTGCAGAGTGATGGCCCTCAACAAACCCCCAAACCACCTCAACAGCCAGCTATATCAAATGTGAGTAGCGACAATGCAGAGCCAGGGGCTCAAGAGGAGCATGCTGTTGAAGCTCACCAACTTTCCGACCTCGAGGCACCGCTGCCGCAATCCGAACCTCAGGACACAGCTGCCCAAGATATCACTCACGAAGCCGAGAAAAGCCCTCCTAAGGATCAGCACAGTGTCAAGGATGAGACTCTAGCCACTGAAATTGCTGAAACTATGAACGACCGCCCCTTGTCTCCCCTTGAAATCGCACCTCAAGAGGAAGAGGAGCCTCGGCGCAGCGCAGAGGACTCGCATGCTGATGCATATTGGAACTCTCAGAATGACGTCGACACTGCTCCTCCGGAAGAAGACGAGTTCTACAGAAGCCTTTCGGCCGCAGGCATGGATGCCCAGCGTAATTCTGCTAGCTTCAGACATGAAGAGGTCGCCACCGATCAAATGGAGCTTGATGCTGAGCTTGAGAGGGCTCAAGACCAGGAAGAGGCATTTAATCGAGTCATTGCTGAGCGGAGAGCCAGAGAGTTAGAACTCAGCGAGGAAGGCCGTGCTCTACAAAATTATCAGCAGGCAGTGGCCGAAGGCGTTGCTGATGTCGAAGAAGACGACCTCGAAGCAAGAGAAGCTGAGGCCGTTGCTCAGAGAGAGGCAGCTCTTGCAGAGCGACTAAGACAAGAAGTCGAAGCCGAAAACCTTGAGACAGAGGATCATCAACCAGGAACTCAACCACAGGAATCGCAGGAACTTCAAGAACCGCAGCAGCAACAGCAGGAACTGCCGCAACAGCAAGAACCGCAGCAGCCGTCCTTTGATGAAAACGATGATTTCTATGGAGCTCTAGCGTCAAACACGACTAGTGCTCCGAGGATCAGGTCCGACTCAGATGTGGCGCCGAATGAACTGCCGGCAGAGTCTGCTATAGACGATCGCGCTAGCACCTCTTCGTTGCACACACAGCAACTGTCAGTCGAGGGTGATGCCTTTTATCGTAGCTTGAGTAGCGGCGGACCACCGCGATCTCCTAGCGCACGGCTGAGAACTGAGGACTTTGGCGAGGATCGTGTGAACAATGATTTTGATGGCATAATTGGCAAAGCCGAAAGTATTCGAGGAGGATCAAGCTCAGTGACATCATCAAGCCCGGCTCCATCGGACGAGTTTTATGCAAGAATTCGTCCTGAGCCACAACCTGCGCAACCAGCTATACCGCCGGTGACCTTGAACCTGGAGCTGGATGACGACTTCCTTGAAGATGATGACAATGAAGAGCTCGATGAAGGCGCGCCAGAAACGACATCTGCTCAGAACTCTGGCGTTGTTGAGAATCCAGTTAAGTCTAACGTGAGCCTGTCATTTTTGGAAAGCGACGATGATTTACTTCCTGAAGACGAGGAGCCGGACTTTGGGCAGCTTCAACAGCCTACAGAGGTCAGCCCTGAAGTTGGCCACACAGTTGATGCTGTTACAGATCCAATTACAGCACAATCTGAAGAGCAACCAACTCCGGAGCCAGAACCTGCAGAGCTTGCCGCTGCGAACCAGCGATTGAGGCCTAGACCAAGCATGACACAATTTCACACGGATAAACAAGGATTCGATCTGCCGCTCGAGATCTTGCCCCAGCCGGTGAAGCGTCATGCACCGCAACGTGTCGGAAGCCGTGTGGGGACTCCCCAGGGCCCTGTGCCCTCGCCTCATGGTCCTCCACGACCGCCAGCTGCAGTCGCATCGCAAGAACCGGCGAAAATGCCTACGTCTCCTCCCAGAGCTGTACCTGCCCCTAGACCTGTGCCATCACGGGCGCCGCCCCGGCCCCAATCCGGAGGGGCGTCGTCAAAGTACAGACCTTCGGAGCCGGCAATTCCCGCTGCAGGGTCGGCGCCGCTGCCACATCCTGCAAGTCCATCAACGGGACTTGCACCGCATCACGACATGTTCATGAGTGGAGGTGTTCCACCTCAACAACCTGGGTGGGCACCTGGGGCCCCACCGCCGGGCGCTTTGCAACACGGAGTCCCGCCGCCAGGGTCTGCTAATTCCCCTTATGCACCAGGTCCCCCAAATGCAAATGTTCCTCATGCAGTGCCAGCCCCGCGACCTGTTGCACCTCGGCCCCCTGCGAATCCCGATCCATACGGATTCCCAGGCCTACAAACCCAGGCTGGGCGTCGAGTATCTGCAAGGACTTCGAACCCAGGCTCGCGAAGAGTCAGTGGTGCTGGGGTACCGGGTGCCGGGGTACCGGGTGCCTCAAGCTACAGACCAGGTGTGAACCAGGGGGCTGTGACCCCTGGAATGGCAGCGCCTCCTCCGTCGAGCAGGGCCCCGGGGCCTCAGCCTATGGTGGCTGCGGCACCACCCGCATCAGCACCACCCGCATCAGCAGCAGCAGCAGCAGCAGCAGCAGCAGCACCACCACGCGGCACAGCCTATGCAGGTGGTGTGACACCAACTCCTGGCTCTCCACCTGATAGCATATCGCCACGCACTGTGCAACGTCCTCAAATGGCCGGTGCAGCTAGTGCATTGGGTGCTCGTCGAGCCGGATCTCTGAGCACTCCAAATGCACCACCCACGGCTGCACCCCCGATCAGCATACAACCCGATATGAGTGGGACGCCTCAACAGCATGCCCACTTTGGTGCACCTCTGAGACCCCCTTCGGTGCCTCAGAGGGCCGATTCACGCAACCGCTACACACCGTCTCCTTTGAACGTACCTGTATCGCTCGTCAACCCGCCTCGTGGTGGCCACCCCGAAGAGGAGCTTCTTAATCGTCAACGTGAATTGTTTGTTTGGGCCCCTCGTGGATGGGTGCAAATAGTTCCCGAAAATCAGTTTGGAGCGAGTGGTGCTAGCGTGCACACCGGGGATATCAAGTCTTTGGAGGTGCTTCCGCAGGCAGCGATGGCCAAGTTTCCTTTACCTGTTGTAAATGCTAAGGGCCCAATCAAGACGAAGCGGAAGGACCTTGAAAAGTGGATTGACAGCCTGATTTCGGAAAACAGGCCAGGATCTCTACTATATTCGGTACTCAAGCAACTCTTGGGCCCGGATGAAGGTCGTGATGCTGGGGTTAGAGAGACTTTGAAAAAGCACTGTAAGCTCGTGTACACGGCTGAACATTCAGGATCTGCCCCCATTTCGGAAGCGCCCTCTGTCCCGGCACCGGAAATTTTGAGTATGCTGCGCGACGGAAACCGAGAGGGGGCAATGCAAGCAGCCTTAGATGCTAGAAATTATGCCCATGCATTTGTTATAGCCCACGCGTTAGGAGGCGCACATTGGGAGATGGCACTGAATGAGTTCGTTGCTGAAGAAGTGCGAAGGAAAGATCCACAATTGGCATTTGTGTATCGTGCGCTAGGCGCTGGTGATGCTGCATCTGGCGCAGCTGCTCTAGGTGAGCTGAAGCCTCGTGGCCAGACAGAGCTTGTTGACTATGCACAGATTGACGCCAATCTTGAGCGTTGGGCAGACGCAGCCGCCGCACTGTACGGCAGTGGTGGCGCAGCGCACGCAGCCCTGGCTGAGTTGGGCGCACTGTTGGTAGACCGTGGCAGAGTTGAGGAAGGTCATACTTGCTTTGTCCTTGTTGGCGCTGCGCTTGGAACGCCAAAGTTTGGGCTTCCTCTGGTTGGTAATAATGGCTCGCCTGGATTCGACAGTTACGTTCTTGCTGAACTATACGAATTTGTGCTAGGTAGGCCGTTACCTACTTTGTTACCCATCAAGGTCGCATTTGCAGGCCTACTAGCCGATGTTGGCTATGAGGCTGAGGCACTCCGTATTGCTGAGAATGCCGCGGCCTTGGCTAAAGCATCGAAGGCACCGGCAAAACTATCAGAGCAGGTGGCCCGTATGGTTACGCGCTGTTCTGGCGCGACTTCTACACAGGGCACTTGGCTGCAGCGCAAATTGAGTAGACCGAACCTCGAGAAGACGTGGGTATCTTCATTCAACAAATTTGTCAGTGGTGACGATGAGGAGCCTCAAGTGCCGCGCCCGCAGTCCGCTGGTTTGGCGACAATGCCTGAGTCTATCCCTCAGCGCCAAAGCTACACGCCTGGCCCATATCCAAGCCGATCAGAGTCATATCATGCAGGTATGACTGAAGCAGGTCCTGCTGGTGTAGACTCAGGAAGGGTGCAAACTCCACTGCGTCCTGCGCCAATTAGTGAAGTGAATGAAGAGTTTGGGAACGGCCAAGTGCACTCTGGTGCTGCCAGCCCGTATACTCCTCAACAGCACTCGCAACTTGTGCATCAGCAGCAGTACATATCGCCAGAGCAGCAACAGCAGCATTCCCAACAACTCTCGGCAGGCCATACGCCTTATGAGTTTGCCTATGGTCAGAGACCTCCTTCCCAAGGAGGTTATGCACCGCCGGTGGTGCCCGGGCCTAACGGTGCGTATGCACCAGCCGTGAACGGGGCTTATCCACCACATGCAGCACAACCGGCCGTGGGGATGAACCCAGACCAGTTTACTCCTTATCAGGGTCCTCCTCATGTGCCAACGCAAGCACCAGCGGCCCCGGCTCAGGCGCCTTACGCACCGCCAGCGACGTCACAAAGCCCGTATGCGCCGCAGACACCTTCTCAGGAAGGTCAATATGCACCTCCGGTACCTCAGCAAGAGGGTGTGTATGCACCACAGGCTCCACCTCAAGGTGGCCAATATGCACCGCAGGCCGTGCCTCAACGTGGTCAGTATGCGCCACGGGCTCCACCATCCCAGGGAGGACCATACTCTCCGCAGATGGTCCCCCATGGTGGTCAGTACGCACCTCAGGCCGCAGAGCAAGTAAATTCGTATGCGCCGCAGCCTGAGGCACATGGCGGAAGTTATGCGCCTGAAGCTAGTCCCGCTGTTCAGGAAAGTGTGAGCCAGCCAGAGGCCCCTGCTCCGGAAGCACCGCCGTCCGAGCCGAAGGCGGAAGAAGCCAAGTCGGAGCCTGACCCGAAGAAAGAAGAGGAGCAGCCCAAGAAGAAAGGCTGGCTTTCTTGGTTGAAGAAGGATGACTCCAATGCACAAAAGCCGATCAAGGTCAAGCTTGGCAGCGAGGCGAAGCTCATCTACGACAAGGATGCGAAGCGGTGGTACAGGGAAGGAGATCCGAAGCCCGAGCCCAAGAAGGGCCCGCCGCCGCCGCCGAAGGTCGCCTCACACACCCCTGTGCAAGGATCTCCGGCGCCATCACAGGGTGCGCCCTCTTCTCTTCCGGCGCAGCCAGCACCAGCACTAGCAACAGCACCAGGACAGCAGCAGCCTTCGCTTGGAGCTGCGGTACCTCCAGGGCCAGCGCCCGGCGGTGCAGCTTCGCCCTCTGCACCATCGCCACCAGCAGCAGCAGGAGCGCCGGTACCTGCTCCGCCGGTGACGGGCGGTATTGATGGGATCTTAGCAGCTTCTGCATCGGCCGGCGCGGCTCGTAAGAAGCGCCCTGCGCGCAGCCGGTACGTGAACGTTACTGACTCTGGACTGCCAGAGGGTATGTCTTGAAGAAATTGGCATTAAAAAAAAACAACACGATATTCTATAGCACACACAGTTATGTATCGAAACTCCGCAAATCTTTAGCGCTCAACCTCGAGCCAGGAAAGTATCCGCGTCGGAGTGCGCCGGTCCCACAGGAAGAACCTTACCCAGTTGAGATGCCCCTGCGACTAGACACACGCTGTGCTGCATAACCAGCGCACAAGAATGAAATTGGCCCTCCCCCCCCCCAAAAAAAAATTCAGTAAAGCAGCACTCTCGCCCTACTAATAATCAACGCGCAAGCCTAGTGCTCACACTCGCCTTTCGCGGTCGAGTGCACAAGTCTGTCGACGCATGCGCGAACCCCCCCTACGTAGTAGTGACTAATAAATTAAGCGCGGACCTTCTTCTTTCCAGTGCAACAAAAACTTCAAATGTCTGAGTCTGCGAAAGACGTGCCTGCTCAGGCCGTGCAGGGCTTGAACCTGAAGAAGAAGACGTTGTACAATGCCGAGGACCCGAAGTTCGAGTTCATCGACAAGCGTCAGGAGATGTTCGAAGAGCTCTACGCGAAGCAGCAGGCGAAGCTCGCTGCCCAGCCCCGCGTGCCCATCACGATCACCTACAAGGGCCAGACGCTGCAAGGCACGAGCTACGAGACTACGCCCATGGTCGCGGCCAAGGAGCTTGCCTACCCCAACATGGACGATCTTGTCATTTCGAAGGTGAACGGCGAGCTCTGGGATCTGGGCCGGCCGCTGGAGGCCGACACGGAGCTGCAGCTGCTCACGTTCGACGATGAGGAAGGTCAGCAGGTGTTCTGGCACTCCAGCGCCCATGTGCTGGGTGAGGCTTGCGAGTGCTTCTACGGCGCGCACTTGTCATACGGACCGCCCACGTCCGAGGGCTTTTTCTACGAGATGGGCATTGATGATGGCAAGCGCGTCATCTCGCACGGCGAGTACGGCGGTGTTGAGGGTGTTGTGAAGAAGGTAGTGAAGGACAAGCAGCGGTTCGAGCGGCTCGAGATGACGAAGGCGGAGCTGCTGCAGATGTTCTCCTATAACAAGTACAAGCAGTACCTCATATCGACGAAGATTCCCGACGGCACGAGCACAACGGTGTACCGCTGCGGTTCGCTCATCGATCTGTGCCGCGGGCCGCACATTCCTCACACGGGCCGCGTGAAGAGCTTCAAGCTGCTGAAGAACAGCGCTGCCTACTTCCTCGGCGATGCTCAGAACGAGTCGATGCAGCGTCTGTACGGTGTGAGTTTCCCCGACAAGAAGCGGCTCGACGAGCACATGAAGTTCCTGGAGGAGGCTGCGCAGCGAGACCATCGCCGCATTGGCCAGCAGCAGGAGCTGTTCATGTTCAACGAGATGTCCCCGGGCTCGGCGTTCTGGCTTCCGCACGGTGCCCGTATCTACCAGGCGATGACGGACTACATTCGCAGTGAGTACCGAAAGCGCGGCTTCGAGGAGGTCATCACGCCGAACATGTACAACTCGAAACTATGGGAGACGTCTGGCCACTGGGCGAACTACAAGGACAACATGTTCACGTTTGACGTTGAGAAGGAGCGCTTTGGTCTTAAGCCGATGAACTGCCCCGGACACTGCCTTGTGTTCAAGGCGCGTGCCCGTACATACCGCGAGCTTCCGTGGCGCGTTGCTGATGTCGGTGTTTTGCACCGCAACGAGTTCTCCGGTGCGCTCACGGGCCTCACGCGTGTGCGTCGCTTCCAGCAGGACGACGCGCACATCTTCTGTGCACCGGAGCAGATCGAGTCCGAGATTGACGGCTGCTTTGACTTCTTGCGCGCAGTATACGGCACGCTTGGATTCGAGTTCAAGATGGAGCTTTCGACGCGACCGGAGAAGTATTTGGGTGAGCTCGCGACGTGGGACAGCGCCGAGGAGATGCTTAAGAACGCGCTTGACCGCAGTGGTGCGCGGTGGGAGCTGAATGCTGGCGACGGTGCGTTCTACGGCCCGAAGATCGACATCATGATCAGCGACGCGCTGCGACGCTGGCACCAGTGTGCGACGATCCAGCTGGACTTCCAGCTGCCGGAGCGCTTCAATCTGCAGTTCCAGCAGGCGGACTCGTCGGTGCAGGGCCGCCCCGTGATGATCCACCGTGCGATCTATGGCTCGTTTGAGCGCATGATTGGCATTCTGTGCGAGCACTTCTTCGGCAAGTGGCCGTTGTGGCTGTCGCCGCGCCAGGTGCTTGTGATTCCGATTTCGAAGGGCCAGGAAGAGTATGCGCAGGAGGTGCGCGACTTCTTCTACGAGAAGGGGTTCTACGCGGATAGCGACTTGGGTCCGGACACGCTGCAGAAGAAGGTGCGCCGTGGACAGCTTGCGCAGTACAACTACATTTTTGTCGTCGGCGGAGATGAGCAATCCACGCGCTCAGTGAACATTCGCAAGCGCGACGACAAGTCGAAGCAGCAGAAGGGCGAGACGGTTCCGCTGGACAAGGCGCTTGAGCTGCTGGCGAAGCTGAAGGACACGCGCGCCCTGAGCGAGGAGGCGCTGGCATAAGTGCGGGTTCAAAGGACACATAAAAATACAATATACGAATAATATATAAGAGGAAAAAAAGAAGCGCAGGGTCTCTTTTCTTTGTTTTGTTTTGTTTTGTTCTGGTTTTGTTTGTTTTGTTTTCTTGGCTCGTTTCATTGCAGCGGCTCGATCGACTCTGCCGGATCTACTGCTACTTGAAACACAGAGGTCGCGTCGTTTGCCGCAACGACCAGCGTGCGGCCATGGATTGCAACGCTCTGCACCCCATCGCGAGTGTACTTCGCTATACATTTGTCAAGCGTTTTCGTATAGAGCTTGACTCCGTGCTTCGTGACGGCGGCAATGAAGGAGTCCGACGTCTCAACTGCGTAGACGGGCTCGCCCGCATTTACGGCGGCCACGGCGTCGGGGTTGCCGAGCGCCCAGAGCTTTAGCCAGCCGTCCATGGACGCCGTCAGCAGCTGCGGCTGCGTGAGAGGCGCCGACGCGATCCAGCCCACGTAGGTGACCGGGCCGTGGTGCTCGCGCACGGCCTCGTAGGGCTCGTCGCTGTGCGACGACCACAGACATACGTGGCCGTCGTCGCTGCCGCTAGCGAGCAAACGCGAGACGCTGTCGAAGGCCAGCTGCGAGGCGCGCGGCGCATTAAACACCTTCCGCGGCGTGCTCTCGCCCACGGTATATACACTTAGGCCCTCGCCTTGCAGCGTGGCTATCATAGTATCGGTGACCCACACGGCGTCGGTCAGGAGCCCGGGGCCCATAGCGCCGAGGTCGATACGGGCCAAGAGCTTTCGGGCTTGGACGTCCCACACAGCAACGACGTTGCGCACGTCGACACTGGCCACGAGAGTGCCCGAGGGCGAGCGTCTAAGGCTCGTGATTGGCGCGTGGTCTGCGTCAGGAAGCATGAATACGCTCTGCAGCTCGGTAGCACCAGACTGGAGGCCCCATTGTCTTACCGCGCCGTTTGCGTAGCCAATGAATACGGCGGTACCGGCGGCGGCGGCTTGCGGCTCGATACAGGTCGGGCTCTCGGCAGCGGCGAACGCGGCGTCGCCGAGCGGTGTGAAGTCAGGGAGCGAGTACGCAGCTACGCCCTCGGATGCGGCCACGATGAGCGCCGCGGCGGCAGATGCGAACGCGGCCGCGTAGCCGCCGCGTAAGGGTTCTTTTGCCGCGGGCTCGAGGTTCACGGCGTCCGGCGCGCACTCGGCCAGAACCTGCGGCGGCACGCGCACCTTCTCGATCTCGAGCATCTGCAGGCCCTTGAGCACAAGCTTCACAAGCTCGCCGTCGCTGGTGCGGTCCTTGAACTCTGCGGCCCACTCGCTCGCGTGCGCCTCCTTGTCGAGGGTGTACCCGGACAGGGCCAGGCCCTCCTCCTGCAAGTACCGCCAGACGAGGTAATTAACGTGGCTCGACGTGATGGCCGGCATTGCGAGCGCCAATTCCGGACCCACTAGCTGCTTTCTGCTTGAATGTGTGTGGGGTTGTGTACTTAGTTAGTTATGCCCGGAAATGGGAGCCCGGCTCCGCGAGGGAGCAAGAGGCACACACACGCGCGCACGCGCACGCAGGCACCCAGCAGCAGGCTACCCAGCAGCAGGCAGACAGACAGGCCAGGCCGGTGACGAGCGATCCGGGGGAATTCGTATGCGACCCAGCGCTGCAGCGAACCCGCGCAACCAGGCACCAAAGACGTTGCGGCCACCGGAAGGTGCGATGGAGAGCCAATCGATGCGGCGCCGCCAGACGGTGCTCGGCGAGCAGCTGCAGCGAACAACGCCGCAGAGCTCGGCGTCGAACCTGCTGGCCGTGCCGAGCCACGAGCACCTGCCGGACCCGCGCAGCGATGCGCGCAGCGACGCCGCGCGCAGCGGCGAGCCACGCTCGCACCACATGCGCAGCTTCTCGCGGCTCAGCGTGCGGCACCCGAACGCGAGCACGGACGAGCTCGTGAGCGACGCGGCCAGCGCCGTGACGGTTGCGACTGGCGACGGCCTCGACGACATTGACGCGGCGCTGCTGTCGCCGAACCTCGATCCGCAGGCGTATTTGGTGCGCGCCCTCGCCGGCACGAGCCCGGACGAGCTGCTGAACTTCGGCGACCGCCTGCGCGCACAGTCGCAGCGCGTGCACGACGCCGACGAGAAGACGCTGCAGAGCAATCAGAAGGCCATGCGCAGCGCGGCAACCCACGTCGCGCAGCTCGGCCCGGCGGTTGCTGAGCTGCACAAGCAGATTGCGGACCTCAGTCTCGTGAGCGAGGCCATGCAGCAGGACGCGAATGCAGCCAAGTCCGGCCTGCGCGCTAACCAGCGCCGCATTAGCGCCACGAGCGAGGTCGACGACGCCGGCCTTGACGACGAGATGCTCACGCTTCCCGTCGACCGCCGCCAGTCCATGCTGATCCTGAACTCGGCATGGGCCCAGAACCTGCAGAGCCTTTACCGCCGCATTGAAGGCGCACAGCGTCTGCTGCCCCCAGCACCGGGCCGCCACGTCGTGCTTGAAGAGCAGGGCTTCCAGGAGGTGAATCTAGTGACGCAGCAGGCCGTAAAGCCGGTGCTGCTCTCGCTGCTTAACGACCACCTCCTTGTCTCGAGCAGCCGCAACGGGCGTTATACTCTCGACCACTACTGGCCGCTCGACGGAGACCTTGAGGTGGACATTGTGGAGGACCAGAACCTTTTACGCGTTGGCGCGGCGCCAAGGTCCCGCGGATTTCTTGCCCCCACGCGGTCGCGGCTGCGTGCCGTGTACGGCGAACTCTGCAAGCTGCTCGAGCTGTCGTCCAGCTTCCGCAAGCGCCGGTCCACGGCTGGCGGCGTTGCGGGCAATGCTGCAGCGGCAGCGCGCGCAGGCAACCGCCGCTCGTCGCGCGTGCGCCAGCACGGCCACGGCCACGGCCACGCCCACAAGGGGAGCACAAGCTCGCACATCTCGGTGACGGAGCTGTCGCTTGAGGAGCGGCGCGAGGCAGCGCACATAGTCGCCGATGTCGACCGTGAGATGGCACACCGGCGCTGGTCAGAGGCAGTGGCATTGCTGCGCCAGCACGAGGACAGGCAGACCGTGGCCGAGCCGCTCGCGGAGCGCAAGACGAAGCTGGCAAGCCTGCTGCTGAGCGAGCTGAAGACGCCGCGGTGCCGCTCGAAGAAGGAGTCTGCGGAGCTCGTGCGCTTGCTCATCAGCCTGGGCCGCGCCACCGACGCGCGGCACGCGCTGCTGGACAGCGCAACCAAGGAGATCGAGGCGCAGACGCGCTACGTGCACTTCATGGGCGATGTAGTGAACTACATCTCGCAGATGGCGGCCATCTACTTCCAGACAATCATTGCCACGGTCGAGATCTACCGCACGGCGTTCCCGAGTCGCGAGGACAGCAGCTTTGTTGTTGCGTGGGCAAAGTCGCAGGTCGACTTATACGCCTCTATCTTTAATCGGCAGCTGTTCCGGATCTCGCCCGAGGCAAAGAGCTATCGCAAGTGCCGCGAGGTGAGCAAGCGCGAGAGCTCGCAGCTGAAAACGCTGAAGATGGACATGGAATTCATGCTCCGGTATGTATGGGAGAGCTAGCCCTAGGACAATCTAGCTAAATACAGGCACCGCATGCGTGACTTAAACCACGCTTCTTGAGTCGCGCGAGTGGAACTTCATGAGTTTATAAGAACTTGTTGAAGCAAGCTTCCGGCTATATAGAACAAAACGAACAAAACGAACAAACGAACAAACGAACAAACGACCGACCGACCGACCGAACGAACGAACGAACGAACGAATCACCTATACTTATAGTAGCTTCTTAACTTAAAGCATTGCAACGAGAAACTTAACGTAAACCAAATTCAGCTCAAATCGTGTAACGCACATTTAGCTCGAAGTCACACCGACAACAAAAGAAACTCAGTTGAAAAGCATTGTGAGTTTCGCGTAATTGGGATGCGACTCAGCATAGTGCAGCTATGAAATAGTACTAACTCACTTGCTCATATCGCAAATTCTTCACCAAGGTAGTAAATGACTCGGCTAGAGCAGCTTTCCGTCTACTCTACCCAATAAATGTTGCATGGGAGCGGCCAAATCGCGGCCGTGAGCGTCCAATTACAAAGTAAACAATGAAATCGCGTCTCAGACATACGAACCCTTGCCCTTCTATTTAGCGCGAGCCCGACGCGCCAATCCACACACATCCACACCGCACGCACACACACGCACACACGCACAAAAGCACGCACAAAAGCACACGCATACACAGCCTTCTTAGCATCACACGCCCGTAACAATGCAGCTCCAGGAGCGCGAGCGACTCGCGCACGAGCTCGACAAGCCGCTGGGCCCAGAGTACATCAGCTTCAAGATGGGCCACGCGTACATTGAAGGGCACAGAGTGATCAACCTGGCGAACGAAATCTTCGGCTTCGACGGCTGGTCGAGCGAAATCCGGGCAATGGAAACGGACTATGTGGAGGAGCGGAATGGCAAGGTAACTGTTGGCATCAACTGCCGTACGCGCGTGACGCTGAAGAACGGCATGTGGCACGAGGACGTCGGCTACGGCAGCAGCATCAATATGCCGCACAAGTACCAGGCATTCGACAAGGCACGCAAGGAGGCGTCCACGGACGCGCTAAAGCGTGCGTTGCGCATGTTTGGCGAGTCTGTCGGCAACTGCATATATAGTCGTGATTATGTGTCGATGGTGAAAAAGGTGCCGGCCGTTAAGTCGACGTTCGACGTTGAGGATTTGCGACGGCCACAAAAGCGGCGGCGGCTCGATGGCACAGACGACACCAGGTCTGTTGCAGCGCCGGCTGCGCCGGCTGCAAAGAGAGAAGACTCGAAAGCGAGCGAGGCTAGTGTTGGCGCTGATGGTGCTGCGAGCACGGAGCTCGAGCCGGTTGTAGAGAGCGCCTACATTTCCAGCGACGACGAGGACTTCCCCGGTCTGGCTGAGCCGAGCGTGGCATCGAAGAGCCCCGAAGACAGCGGCGGCGATGCAATTGACCCGGACATCACGCCGGCCGAGCCCGTGTTTGTGACGGCTGACCAGGCTGGGCTGCTGCGCAACCCAGCAAGCAACTCGAGCCCGCTGCCAAAGACGGCCGTGTTTGACGTGTCGCATCAGAGCCCGGCGCAGGAGCGCTACACTCTGCCGCAGAACGTGTCGACCCGGATCCTGAGGCGGCCCAAGAATTAACATGCCTCAATTGGCTTTATTTATCGGCGGGTCCGCATCCTTCGGCGCGCGGACTCAGCTGTCGCTCTTTTTCGTAGTATTCTTATTCGGGCTGTAAATCGTGCGCGCAGCCTTATTTTTCGTAGTATTCTTATTATTCGTGTTGTTCATGGCCAAGCCGGGGCTGATGCTGATGTTGCCAGTGCCCGAGGCTGGTTATTTTAGTTCGCCGTACTCGTTCAGGATAAACTTACTGCTCCAGGGCGCGCACTCTGTGTCTAAACGTTCCATGCCTAAACGATTCCGTTTTTATAACTTTCTTATACGCAAATCAAAAATAACCACTCACTGGATGAGCATTTCGCAACAGAGAAAAAAAAAATAGTGGCACGATCTAATGTCTATACACTGTTAACAAACGAATAAAAAACGGGTTTTAGAACTTGAAGACCTGCTCCTTAGTGAAGCCGAGGTCCTTCAGCGAGCCAACAAGCTCGCCCTGGTCAGTGGGGCTGACCTTCTCGCCGGACACGGCCTTGTAGAGACCCGGCGGGCCGCAAACAAACACCTTCACGTTCTCGTCCGAGGGCTTGAACAGGTGCGACGAGAGGAAATCCTTCGAGATGAAGCCCTTCTCGCCCTTCCAGTCGTCGCCAGGCTGGTCGACGAAGAAGTAGGCCTTGAACTGGTCGGGCTTCTTCGCAATGAGCTCGTCAATCTCCTTCTGGATAAGCACGTCACCGGGGGTCTTGTTGCCGTAGAACAGGTCCACCTGAGTCTTGTCGTTCGGGTCGTTAGCAATCTTCTGCAGGATCTGGAACAGCGGCGTGATGCCGGAGCCACCGCCAATAAGGCCAATCTTCTTGTGCTGGTTCTGCTCCAGCTTGTACTTCTGGATGGGGCCCTTCACCTCGATCGTGTCACCCGTCTTCAGCGCAGCAATGTGCTTCGACATCGTGCCCTGCTCGTAGGTCTTGATCACGAACGTGGCCGAGCCAACCGTCTCCGGGGGCGAGATTGGCGTGTAGGGCCTAATGACGTTCTTGCCGTCGATAACAGCCTTCACGAGCACCATGAACGCCGTCTCACCGCCGATCTTGTGGTCGTCGGGCAGGCCGAACACGAGCTCCTTCGTGTCCTTGCTCACCCACTTCGCACTCTCGAGCGGCAGGGGAACAAACTGGTTCGGGTCGAGGGCGCCGGGCGCTTCAGCGCGCAGCGGCGCCTGCGCCCGCGTGAAGTAGAGAGCGGCCGCGCCGCCGAGCGCAAGCCCGGCCAGCATCGGCGTGTGCTGCCTAGCAAAAATCGAGCGGAACATAATGGTCGTTGTCGATGGGGGGAGGCGATTCCTTACAAACATCGGAGCCCCGTATGGGGCGCGTTCCACTTATATAGGCGTCCTGAGTACCCCCGCCGCCGCTTACTATCTGGCTCCCCACGATGGGCGGAGTGGTCCCCAGGGCCAGGGCGCGAGCGCCAGGGTTCGGGGAGCAAGGCGGTCACTTGCGGTCTCATTGGCCAATGGCAACACCATGCGACAAGGAGGGGCGCGCAGGCGCTAATTGCTGTCGCAGCGCCACGGCTGTTTAGACAGCGCGCTGCACAAAGTTGAAGCGCTTAGAGCGGCGGCGGGCTGGTTCGGCGCATGAGCACGCGAGTGCGCCCCGCGTAGCTGCGCCGCGCGCGAAGCAATGCGACGGCGCGCGCGCCTTAAACGGCTTCCGCCTGGCCTCGAGGCACGTCATTCCGCACCGCGCCGACGTGCGTCAGGTCGAGGATAACGCATGCGAGCGCAAGCCTTATCGTGGCGCAACAACGGTCGTTTGAGAAAGAGCCCGGCGCGCACGTGAACGCATTGGCGAGAGTATGCCTGCCGGTGTGAACCACCACCAGCGGCGGCGGCGTGTCTAAGCATCTTTTAACTCAAAACAAATGCGGAATGGTTCTGCTTGATGTGCTGGTGCCCCCCCCCCCCCCCCCCCCAGCTGGGCTACGAATTGTGAAGCGTGGGACTTGCGCTCGCTCGCTCGCGCTGAGCCTTGGCCTGGCGCTTCTGTGCGCCTGACCCTGCGTCCGGGTCACACATTGCGTCGTCCGCGAGGATGGATGTATGCGCGAGGGGGTTCGGGCAGGCGGCAAGGGTTTTACCCCGGGCCCACCACAACGAACTGCTACTGCTGCTAACTACTACAACTACATAAAAAGCTCGTCCTGCTGCTGCGACGGACGGACGGACGGACGGACAGACGTGCTTGCAGGCCTGCTTCGTGGAGAAAATGACGGGCAATCTGCTGGCCAGCGCGGCCAAAATCATCCCGCCGCTGCTTGCCGACTTCCACAAGGGCCAGCTCGGCCGCATCTGTGTGGTTGGCGGCAGCCAGGACTACACGGGCGCGCCGTTCTTCGCCGCCACGGCAACGGCCCTCGTCGGCGCCGACATGTCGCACATTCTCTGCGGCAAGGGCGCCGCGACCGTGATCAAGTCCTACAGCCCGAATCTCATGGTGCACCCGTACTTGCACGACGAGGGCGACAACTCGCAGCTGAGCAGCAGCATTGAGCCGCTGCTCAACCGCATGCATGTTCTGCTCATTGGCCCTGGGCTCGGCCGCGACGACGCTATGCTTGAGCAGGTCGCGCAGATCATCGGCCTCGCCAAACAGAAGGGCCTGCCCCTCGTTGTTGACGCTGACGGCCTGTTCCTTGTACAGCAGCGCCCCGAGCTCATCAGCTCGTACGGCCACGGCGCACAGCATGTCGTACTGACGCCGAACGTCGTTGAGTTCGGCCGCCTCCTCAAGTCCTCGGGCGTCTCCACGTCGCTGTCGGCCCACGACCAGGTGCGCGAGCTTGCGGCGAAGCTGCGGGCAACCGTTCTGCTTAAGGGCGCGAAGGACCTCATCTCGAACGGCACTGACGTTTACGAAAACACCATCCAGGGAAGCCCGCGCCGCGTGAGCGGCCAGGGCGATACGCTGAGCGGCGCCCTCGCCACGTTCGTCGCCTGGACCCAGGCCTACCGCAACCGGCTGTGGGACGTCGAGCCGCTGCCCAAGGACGGCCCACAGGACCTGACCGTGCTCGCCGCATACGCCGGCAGCTCCGTTGCGCGCACAGCTTCGCGCATTGCGTTCGCAAAGCACGGCCGCAGCACTTTGACCACGGACGTGAACGGCAGCGTCGGCGACGCCTTTAAGCAGTTGTTCGAGCACACATCCGCTTAACTGTGGCTCGCTTAATTTTTGTTACGTTTGTTTTATTGTTTGTTGTTTTTGCTTAATTAGCTCTCATTATTTAATTTAATGTGTGTGTGCATTTTGGCTGGCTCGTAGTAGTAGTAGTAGTAGTAGTAGCAGTAGCAGTCATCTAAGGCCTCAAAGCTCGAGCTTCTGCATGCGCTCCTCAACAGCCTTCATCGCCTCGTCGATGCGCGACGCGTCCGTGCCAACGCCTTGCACGCTGGGGCCCTTGCCGCCGGCGCGGCCGCCCACAAGCTGCGCGACGTCCGTTGCCAGGTCCGCCGGTGAGCCCTGCGTGAAGAACGCGCCGTGCGGAACCTTGCCGTCATCGTCGACCGAAAACAGGTACACGGACACGCCCTTCTTCTTCGCGTGCTGCAGGCCCTCGGACAGCACCTTCGCGCTGCCCTCGATGCGCACGACGCCGGGCTTGCCCTCCTGCGCGTCGATCGCCGCAATCGCCGCCTTCGCAAGCTTCTTGTGCTGCGCCTTCGCTGCGTCCGTGATCTGCTTCTGGACCTTCGTGAACCGCTCGTTCAGCGCGTGCTTGTCCAGCACACCGACAACAAGTTGCTTCAGCTCGAGGCCAAGCTTCTTCGCCTCACCCTCCGTCGGCTGCCTCTCCAGCTCGTCCAGGCGCTGGCTGAACGCCGCCGCTCGTCGCTGCACCTCGTACGCACCGCTGCCGGTAACAGCGTTGATGCGCCGCGTGCCCTTGGCAATTCCGCTCTCCTCAATGATCACTAGCTCGCGGATCTCGCCAGTCTGGTTCAGATGGGTTCCGCCGCAGAACTCAATCGAGTACTTGCCCCACTTCTCGTTCGTGGGGTCCGCCATCAGCTCTTCTACGGCAGCGCCAATACTCACGACTCGCACGGGGTCCGGATACGTCTCGCCAAACACGGCGCGCAGGCCATAGATCTGGCGCGCCTGCGACAGCGCCACAACCTGTGAGTACACCTTCGAGTTCTGCTTGATGTACTCGGAGCAGATCTTCTCGATCTTCGCCAGCTCGTCCCGCGTCACACCCTGGCGGTGGCTGAAGTCGAAGCGCAACCGGTCCTCGGCAACTAGCGACCCCTTCTGGTCCACACCGTCGCCAAGCACCTCACGGAGCCCGTAGTTCAGCACATGTGTGCCCGTGTGGTTGTTCTTCAGCAAGAAGCGGCGCTCAACGTCGTACTGCGACACTACGGCCGAACCAACATTAAGCGTACCGTACTTCAGCTCGCCCGTGTGCAGCACGAAGCCACCGTAACTCTGTACGTTCGATACATCAAACGCCGCGCCGTCGCCCGTGTCCACAACGAGCTGTCCGCGGTCGTATTCCTGTCCACCACTCTCAGCATACATGTTCGTGCGCTCAAGAAGGATGCCATGCTCGCCAGAACCAACCGTGTCCACGAACTCGCCGCTCGAGTTAATGATGCGCACAATCTTCGTGTCAAGCTCTGTCGCCGTGTACTTCGGCTCGTCGTCCGTGGCAGGCAGGCCGTCAGACTTCAGCTGCGAGATCTGGTGCACGTCGAGCTTGAGCAGCTGCTGCGCCTTCTTTCCTGCACCGCCCTTCGACGCCTCGCGCGACTCCTCCTTCGCCTTCTCGAACTCGGCCTCGTCGATCTCGAGTCCGGCCTCTTCGGCCATGAGACGCGTCAGGTCTACAGGGAAACCATATGTATCATAAAGGCGCCAGACGTCCTTACCGCCAAGCTTCGAACCGCCCTTGGCCTTCGTCTTGGCCGACATCTGCTCGAAAAGGCGCTCACCACGGTCCAGCGTCTGGGCAAAGCTGGCCTCCTCCTCATCAAGGATCTCGAAGATCGTGACTTGGTTCTTCTCAACCTCGGGGAAGGTGTCCTTGACTTGTTCAATGAGGGTGGGAGCCAGCGACGAGAAAAAGTTCGCCTGCTGGAAGCCCATCTTCTTACGGGCGAAGCGTGCACCACGGCGCAAGATTCGGCGCAGCACATAGCCGCGACCATCATTGTTGGGAACACCGCCATCAGCCAGCGCTACAACAAGCGTGCGCACATGGTCGGCAAGAACACGGTACGCCGTGTCGATGCCATCGGCGTCCTCAGCGCCAAATTTGCCTGCGTAGGCGCGAACACCAGTGAGCTCCTGGATGCGGGCAAACAGTGGCGTGAAGACGTCAGTGTCGTAGTTCGAGGAGCGGTCCTGCAGCACGGACACAAGTCGCTCGAATCCCATTCCCGTGTCGATGTGTTTGGCCGGGAGCGGCACGAGCTGGCCGCTAGCCTCGCGGTTATACTGGATGAAAACGAGGTTCCAGATCTCGAGCACGTTCGGGTCATCCATGTTCACGAGGCTGGCCGCGTTGCGACCGCCAATACGGTCGTAGTGGATCTCAGAGCACGGTCCGCAGGGGCCCTGGTCGCCCATCTCCCAAAAGTTGTCAGCGTACGAGCCGATGATGATGTGGGATTCCGGAACGCCGAGGTCGATCCAGCACTGCTTAGCCTCAAGATCCGGCTCGAGGTTTGCACTAGCCTCGCCGCCAAAGTACGTCACGTAGAGCCGCTCGGGGTCCAGCTTGTAGGTCTTCGTGAGCAGCTCCCATGCATACGCACAAGCTTCCTTCTTGAAATAGTCACCGAACGACCAGTTGCCCAGCATCTCGAAAAACGTGTGATGGTAACTATCCTTGCCGACGTCTTCAAGGTCGTTATGCTTGCCACCAGCACGGATACACTTCTGCGAGTTGGCCGCCCGATTCAGGTCCGCAAAGGGTGAGCCAGGTGCAACCGTTCCAAGGAAAATCGGCTTGTATTGGTTCATACCGGCATTGGCAAACAGCAGCGTCGGGTCCTCGTAGGGGATCACAGACGAGCTCGGCACATACTTATGCGCAAGCTTCTTGGTGAAAAAGTCGAGGAAGGTCTGTCTGACGCTCCGCGCAGTCCACTTTTGCATCTCCGCCGCGTCACTCATCGGCCAATAGCGGGTAAGGTGGATGTGAATTTTTGGGCTGATAATGAAACTAAATGACGCGGGGGTGCATGGGTCACGTGACTGTTGAGCGCGATCAATTATTTCTAGTTAGTCGAGTAACCAGACCACCAATTTCAAGGAGGGGGAGGGAAGGCTAATAGTAATTAAGAAAACTAGTAGTTTTTTTATTTTTTTTTAGTTTTAAAACAGCACACCCATACGAGACATTAGAAATTGAGGGAGTTACGATTGTAAAAGGCTCGAAGTGTTATCTTGTCAAATACCATGACTGCCACAATGACCATACCATGACTGCCACAATGACCATACCCAATACAAGCGTGCACTAAAGGGAGCTTCGGTGCCCGAGGGAATCACTCTCACACTTGTAAATTAAGCAAACTCTTAGGTTTATTCACTTTTCTTGGAAAGTTCAAGGTTACTACTATAATCGGCAGTTTCACGTCAAGCCAGGATGTGTGACTCTGCATAATACTTACCTTGCGCACCGACACTGACTTAACAGGAAGTCCCTACGTACCATTGTTTTTCCTAGTTCATCTCAGACTCCCTAATTGCTCCTGTTTGCGTAGGTAGCAAATTGGACGAGTCAGCATGTGTCGGCACGCATGGCTGCAGCACTAAATGTGCCATGCGGTATATAGACACAACCTGCGACGCAACAAATAGGGCAAATGAGCATGATACAGAGGGAGACTAAGGCAAGCAAAGCTCCGGCAGTAAGGCTTCACATTCACAATCGACAAGAGATATACACTCAAGGTGATATCATCACTGGTGTTGTAGAGTTCACAGTTCCAGAGCCTGGGTGTTTCGTTTCGAACCTCACGATAGAGTTAATTTACAGAGAAGTGGTCAGCTTCAAAGACCTCGGGGTGAAGCGATCCCCAGGGCGTATTAGTGCTCACAAAGTATCTGGGTTTCCGAGGATAGTAGCTCCAGGATGTCGCACCGCCCCGTTTGAAATCAAGCTTCCCGAAAGAGACGAGCCATATTATAGTCCAACTCTACGTTTGGATGCTTTTGGTAAGCCAGGTAGCGGCGTGTTCTATTCTTTGCGAGCGGCATTGGAAACAGACTTGACAGCTACGGTAGAAGATAATATAGACCTGACCGTCTATCCACCCATGTCAATTCTAGAGCGCACTGGGCCTAACAGGGCCAGAAACGGGCACGTAGGTAATGACAAGTTCAACATTACTCTGACTTTTCCCTACATATTGAAACAAGCTCCTGGGCTCCTGGATATCAGCTTGAGTATCACGCCAAAGCAGCCAGTCATTGTTCAGTCAATCGAGATCTTATTAGAGAAGGTTTTGGTGATTCGGCATGGCGAAGTGGTTGAGGCTCTTACTTCTCGTGAGTCTCTTGCAACGTATGCGCATGGAAAGTTGCTAAAGGATACGCTCGTGGTAGATGGAGCTCATAACGGTTGGGGCTTGAAAGGCCCTCCTCTGCCACCAGCTTTTGCTGGCATATATATGACGTTAACGTATGATCTACGGTTCGTCATACTAACAGAAACCGCATACAGTTTCACAATGGGCCCATTGAATTTATCATCTTCTGTGTGGAATAACCGCCCAATCCACAGCGGTGCAGAAAAGGTCGCCAATAAGATACCCGAGGCACCTCCCCCATATGATCATCAAACCTAGCATGCGTTGTGTGGAATTTTTATGCAAGGAAATGCGGTTTAGCCTCTTAATTTGACACAATGGAGAACATGTTTCATATAGACAAAGTAAAAGTAGTAGTAGTAGTAGTAGTAGTCATATTAGTATAACTTATGAGAGATGGAATTGCATCTGATGATGATAACCCCGGGGCCTCTCTTCGATGACCAGTTTTGCCATTGGTTGCAAAAGATTCACACGATTATTACACCAGCATTTCACCGTGCTGGATGTCGAATAGCGTTGAGTATCTACTCCGCTCTGTCATCGGATGCGTTTCCGTTTGGAGGAGCATAGGACACCGAAGAATCGGGCTGCTGGCCAACAGATGACGAGTTGTGGGGTGGGCTCGATGATGAATTCGCCGGTTCCTGCTGAGTGAGTTGCGAGGCTGAAAGGTCTTGTAATGGGTGAGACTCGGCTTGTGGGACTTTGCTCAAGGTGAAAGGGCGCGACGCCGACTGCCACACTTTCTGATCCTGAGCAAGACGACCTAGGTAGACCTCTAAAAGGAAGAGAAGCACGATGAATCCTAGCGAGCTAATTCCTGCTACGGCGATTTTCCAAGCCCCTTGAAAGAAGTGAATGCTGGCTGGGAATAAGTAATACGCAAGAGCCGGAGCAAATGAGGTGGACAAAATGAATTGGCAAACCATGAGACAGAAGAAGCCTAACCGCTCGTACTGGCCAATAGGACTTGCGGAAAGCACGACTGCAAGGTATCGAAGCACTATCAAGTCGAAAGCCATTACTGACGCAGTGGCCGCAACCAAGCATGGAATCGTGACGCTCAAGGGAGCTGTGGTACCCAAGGGAGCTGTGGTACCCAAGGGAGCTGTGGTATCCACGGGTGGCACGGGTGGCATGCTCTTTTCTTGGAACTGAAGAGAGTTTCAAGTGTTTACGGACGTATATAATGCACCATGTACTATTCTTTACAATTCCCTACGAGTTTTGGGGACTTACTACATCTGGCAGTTCCAACGTAACTAAGGTTAGGGGGGTCACTCCTGCTATTAACAGCTGCCTTAATGAGCAGAGCAGAAACCTATCATCGTAAATATTCACCTAAAACGGAAGACAAGGCAAGTGTATATCTTACTGATCGAGCGATACCGGCGCATATTCCTTTTCTGTATACCTGGAAATCTCCCGGGAAGTTTAGGTGGACTATTAATTAAGGGTTGCATTGCGAGTGGCTCTATTCTGTAGCTAACCAATTCTCATAGGTCAAGAATACGGGTTTCTTCTCAGAGTAAGTGCTCGGGACAGAAGTTCAGAAGGCCTACTGGAGGCTAACTCACTGTACGTCTCAGCACTATAAGAGAGAAGAAGAGGGCGCGGGCGGTATATGTGACATAGTAGTCTTCGAGGACCATTCGCGAAGAAAGTGCCCAATTTGGCATTGATAACGCCAGCGTCATGAAGCCAAAACAGCATCGTGAATAGCTAAAAGATTCCGAGTAGTGATCTTTTGCGCGGCGAAGAGCATGGAGCTCTGCACTGTGGTGTAGTATAAGAACCATGCTCAGAGCGGCTTTGTCGATCATTGCACGAGCTCAACGAGTTCCTGCTGGATGAGCCGCTGGACGTCGGATTGTCGGATATAGAACTGGCTGTTTTTGGTGAGGTCGAATACGCCGTACTCAGTTTGTATCTCGCCCGCATCCTTGAGGCAGCGAACCTCAACGTACATCTCGCGAGGCGGCGCCATACTACCGGTGAGATCGATGTCCTCCCAGTTCTCTTTGAAGTTGACGACAAGCTCGGCGAAATTGCGCAGGTAGCTCTGCTCGGCAGGGCTGAGGTTCGACTGGTCCGGCACCTCGTGCTCGCTCCACACGAGCTGCTCGAGCTTACGCGTGCGGTGCAGATGATACGCGAGCATGCACTGTTTGTTGCGGCGCTGGCATAGCTCGTAGACGCCGGCGACGGCCTGCTTCACGCGGTCTTCGCCGGCGGCGTCAAGCGCAGCCTCCTCGCGCGCGGCCAGCTCGCGCGTCTCGCGCGTGACTCCGCGCACGAAGTCCGTCTGGTACAGCGGCAAAAACTCGAGGCTTTCGCCGCGCCGCGCCTCCTCAACAAGCTTCTCTGCCAGGTCGCCGTACATCGCGCCAACTTCGGCAGGCCCGTATCGAGGCCCGTATCGCGGCGCGCAGCCGACGCCTGAAGTAAGCCATCCTTCGCAGGCTTCGCAGGGTTCGGAGCCCAGAACCAACGAAACCGAAACCCGGCGGCGATGTTCTGGCAGACAGGCGTGCTGCTCCGCATGGGCGCGAGGCGGTTTGCTTCGGCGCCACTGCGCGCGGCGCGACGCATTACGAGCGAGGAGCTGGAGGAGCTGCGCAGGCTCAAGGCTGCGCAGGATCGCGCGCGGCGGCACAAGGGCACTGTTTCCGTGACGCTCTACGCTGCGAGTTTGCTCATCATGTTTGGCACGCTCTCGTACGCAAGTGTACCACTGTACCGGGCTATTTGCTCGCGCACGGGCTTTGGCGGCACGCCACTCACGGACGCGTCCAAGTTCACACCGGAGCGCATGCAGCCTGTCGAGCGCGACCAGCGCGTGCGCGTCAAATTCAGCAGCGAGGTCAGCAACCAGATGCCCTGGGAATTCAAGCCCGAACAGCGCGAGGTTGCCGTTCTTCCGGGCGAGACAGCCCTCGGTTTCTACAAGGCCAAGAACAAGGGCACCGAGCCTATCATTGGCATGGCCACTTACACTGTTGTCCCTGAGCGCGCTGCTGCGTACTTCTCCAAAATACAGTGCTTCTGCTTCGAGGAGCAGCTGCTCATGCCGGGCGAAGAGGTTGACATGCCGCTCTTCTTCTTCCTTGACCCAGACTTTGTAAAGGACCCGGCCATGACGCATATCCACGAGATCATCCTCCATTATACGTTCTTCAAGGCTCAATACAAGGACAAGGCAGAGGAGCGGGAAGTTGCCTCTGATCTAGCGAGCCAATTCGCGCGCCTCCCCGAGAACCAGAAGCAGGCCTAAGACTAGATCAAGGCCGCCTTATTATTTGTACATAGTCACCCCCCTCATATTAAGGGCTCTTATTACTGCTTGCATGTGTTCACTATAACGCAATCAATTGATTAAGTGACCAGGTACTTAGGAGTCGTGTCTTCGAACTTAGTGCTGCCCTCGCACCTAAATATCACGCAAAGCACTCTAAGTTTATTGGTTATATGGAGGGGGTGCCCCTGGCGTCCTCTTAGTGACCTCAATCTCGCCATTGTAAACTAGACTAGACGAACCAGCAAAATCGGTGGTACGTAGGAATTTCCTGTTAAATCATGGGTGGTTGTGTTCGTGGTCCCTGTGCAAAGACTCATCTTGTCACTGAATTGCCAATTATACGAAGTAATTTGAAATTTCCAAGAAGAATACTGAGCTGGTTCAGCCCTGCGATATCTCAATGCGCACGCCAATCTGAGTGCACACACTTGCGTGTGAACAAACAAAGGGCAGGAAGGCAAGCTTCGCGAAGACGAAAAGAACAACAACAACAACAGGAGCAGGAAATGATGTTTGATTAAGTAGGTTTACCAGAATTAGAGCGCCGCGAAGCAGCAGAATAGACAATGCAGTGTAACAATGGTGCAGAGGAATGTACCGAAGGGAAGATGATCACCGATTATTTTGAGTTACTAGCCGGACAGGCTGCGGCGGCGCCAAAGCAGAATAGACAAATGCAATGTCCAGAGATGATAGTCTACTCGTGAGTCACTTGTAGAGCGGGCTGGCCCTCGCGCGCCTCTAAAATCCGCACGACGTGCCCGCCCTCGGCCGGGCTCACCGGGGACGGCGGCGCGGCGCTAGCGGCGGCGTGGAGCGCGGACTCAAGCTGGGCATTGAAGTCGTGTTCCCAGTTTGTGAGTGCGTTCGGCTCTTCCTCGGGCTTGCCCTCGCCAGTCCACTCGCTCGGTGGCGAGGCGGGCGGGCTCACGAACAGTATGCGGCCCGCGTCGGGCAGCTTCAGGCGCACGGGCGCGGCTGCGGGCTCGACGTTCGCCATGCTGAAGCCGACGCACGTCGTGGGCGAGCGCGCCACAGCCTCGCGCTGCAGCGCCGGCAGCGCCTGCGCGGCCGCGCTCTCGGACTCGAACACCACGAGAATGCGCCGCAACGACCGCAGCTCGACCCACTTCGCGATGCCGAGGGCCTCGACGGCCGCGCGCAGCGCCCGCGCACACTCCTCGAACCCGGCGCGCGGCAGGCTATGTACTATCAGCGTGTTCGAGCTCATTGCGAGTCTCGCTCCGATCCGGCTCCTTCGTTTTTTAGGGGTGGGGTGGAAAGGCCTTCGTGCGGTAACGTTCTCACAAGCGCGCTATCGGCCTGAGCTTGTACGGCAAAAGATCACATGCGCGCTGGCGGCGCCGACGTCAAGTGAGCTCAGCCCCGGCCCCGGGGGGGTGGTGGACCCTTATCGTGCGGCCGCGGGAAGCCCCGCGCGCAGCAAAAAAAAAAAAGGTGGAGGCAAACGGCGACCGCGCCGAGGCAACGAACGGCACCGTTGAACACAGACAACGAAATTGCGGGCGAGGTGGGCGAAGCTGGCGTTGCAGTAGCTTGCGCGCAGCGAGGCGGTGCTATTTGCTCCGGCGCCGGCGTTAGCGTTGCCGCGTGCGTCACGGCGCCATTGGCGCGGCGCAGCTGTCTAGTGGCGCTTTTGTGACAGCGCTAGTGCGAAAATGCTGCCGCGAAGCGCTGTGCTGTCGGCATGGCAAGATCCGGTGGCGCGCACAGGTGGCGCGAGGCCCATCGCTCGCTTATGCACTGCCCGACGGCAGGGCAGGGCAGGGGTGGAGGAGGAAGAGGAAACGTCCCCCCCGGCCAGGCGATGACGTAACGCGCTCGCGACCGCGCTCGCGGCGCGGATCAGCACCACCGTCGCCGCGTCTGCATTCCACGCCCATCGCTCTGCCCGCTGTCCGGGACCCGCCGCGATGTCAATGAGCACGCCGCTGCGCTACCGCAGACACCACGCGCCGCGCGCACACCACGCAGCCATCCCGCCAGCGGTCCCACCGCCGGCGCCGCCTGGCGCCGCGGCACCGCCTGTTTTGCACGCGTTTGGCGGCACGCACACCCCACCAATGGGCAGCGCGAGCCCTGCCGCAGCACGCGGCGCGTCGCCGTCGCTGCCTGCGAGTCCTGAGAGCGTAGGAAGCCCGCGCCCGGGCGCGTTACGCGCGGCCCGCAACTTTGACCGCGCGCAGCGTGCGCGCGGCAAGATCGTCGACCCTAATGCGCTGAACATGGCGCCACAGCCGGTGCCAAGTGCTATGTCGCATGCTACTGCGTCGCATGGTCCTGCGTCGCATGGTCCTGCGTCGCACGGTGCTGCATCACACGCCGCTGCATCACACGCCGCTGCATCACACGCCGCCGCGTCGGATGCCGTGCTGGGCGTCGCGTCGCCGGCCGCGTCGCCGGCCGCGTCGCCAGCGGCATCGCCAGCGAGCCGGCCTCGAGGCGGCGCCGTTGTGGGGCCCGAGGCGCTGGCAGACATGCTGGCGCGCACGCCGTCGCCGTCGCGGCACGCGCACTCGCTGTCGATTTCGAACGAGCTCGGCGACAAGACGCCGGTTGTGGTGCGGCTGCCCTCGCGCCGCGTCACGAAACATGTGCCGCGCGAGCTGACGGCGGCTGGGCTGGCCCGCGCGCTCGTCAGGGAGCACCGCCTCGAGTTCAACTTCGAGGACAACACCGTCGGCGAGGACGACGAGATCATTGTTTGGGAGTGTGTGGACGGCACGCGGCGGCCGCTGCGGGCAAACGAGCGCATCGAAACCGTCGTGAAGCGCTGGGACCCGCGCGGCCGCAGCTACCTGCGCACAACCTCGACGTCGCTGCGCAACGACGTCGACTCGCTGGCGTCGCTCGTGCCGCGCCGCGACATGCTGCGCGCCGCCCCAGAGCTCGACGCCGCGGCCGTGCACTTCAGCCGGCCCTCGGTCATGTTTAACCCGCACCAAGACGACAGCGGCGCGCCGTACGGCGGCTCGCCACGCACACACCAAGACCAGTCCTCGGACGCCTTTGGTGCGGGCGACTCGCTGCGCCGCATGCCCTCAAAGCTCAGCCCAAACGACCACAAACTCTACGTGCGCCGCAACCGCACCGATAACGACGACGTGCCGCTGCATTCGCGGCTCGTATGGGGGTTCGGCGCCCTCACGCTGCACCGCGGCCGCATCGAGGTCAAGCAGAAGCCCGGCGACGAGCTCGTGTGCTCTATGGACATTGGCCACACCGACGTTTACGAGTGGCCGCACAACGGACCCAAGAAGTACGTGGTTGTTCTGCGCTCGCAGAGCCCCGGCAGCCGCGCCGTGTATGTCTGCACGGACTCGGCGCGCGTGTTCAGCGTCCTGCGCAATGCCGTGTTTACGGCCCGCACGAAGGTGCTAATGCGGGGCTGATGCACGGCGTCAACAAGCGTCGTGAGCGCCGGTCGCTCTGCTCCGACTTCTATTTTATTCTATTTTATTCTATTTTATTTCATCCTTGCTTAATTTATTCTTATTGACATTTAATCGACAATTAATGAACCCGCGGTGCAGCCACGCAGTCGCATGAATCTCAGACCAAAATGACGGGCACGAGGGTGAACGTACTTCAACTAGCACAACGCCGATGACAGAAGCGCTTTGGTTTATTATCAGTTCAATGTCGCACTATTCCAATGATCTCCAGGTATATCCGTATTGCGGAAAGGCATATACTGACCTGTAGAGCTAACTCGCAGCGCTGGCCTGCACTGGACATTCATTCAACCTAACCTGTATACAATGATGATAAAGTTCACAACAATACCGCGTTAAAGTCTTGAGCTCTCTGTACACAGCATCCGCTGTGTGCTATGCTTTGTATCTCTATCGAATAATCCTAAGATGTACTAGTTTATGATGGCGGCTAAAGACGGTTAGTTCAGTCAATTAAAAAATGGATCTCTCTTCAAATGAAGGGGTCTTAAGCCTTCTCGGAAACACGGACCATGTTGATCATCACATACCTTTTGTCGAAATACTCGACGCCAAGCGCAGCAGCAGCAGCAGAACTGCTCCACACATTGGCTCGGAGTCCTAAATCCCTGCAAGCTATTTAAAGCAGAAGTAGTAGTAGTAGTGGTAGTATGGTGAATGCGTTTTGCAGCTTGTTGTATGCGCGCGCCGGCACCGTCATCACCGTGCCTTTTAGTCACGAGTGGTGCTTTCCGTCCCGTCGGCGACGAACATGTGTCAGCAACTCCGGCCTCCTGAGTCTGCTTTAGGGCTTGGCCCTCTCACGTGCGCGCCCTTGTGCCCACTCACGCCGATCCAGAATTTCACGGCCGCGCACCTCCCGCTCTGGCTAAAGACTACCCGACACCCCAGCGGTTTGGCAACACAAAATCAAGCATGGCGTTCCACAAGTCCGAAAAGGCCAGCACCTACTCCTCGCGGTTCCAGACTCCCTTCCGCCGCCGGCGGGAGGGCAAGACCGACTACTACGCCCGTAAGCGCCTTGTTGCGCAGGCGAAGAACAAGTACTACTCGCCGAAGTACCGTCTTGTTGTGCGCTTCACGAAGAAGGACATCATCTGCCAGATCGTGAGCTCGCAGCTGCAGGGCGACATTGTCTTCACGGCCGCTTACGCCCACGAGCTGCCGCGCTACGGCATTAAGCACGGTCTCACGAACTGGGCCGCTGCCTACGCCACGGGTCTGCTGGTTGCGCGCCGCGCCCTGCAGAAGCTCGGCCTCGACAAGACCTACGTCGGTGACGAGGAGCACAGCGGTGAGTTCAGCCTCACCGAGGCCGTCGAGGACGCGCCGCGCCCGTTCAAGTGCTTCCTTGATGTTGGTCTCACCCGCACGACGTGCGGTGCCCGTGTCTTCGGTGCCCTGAAGGGTGCCTCTGACGGTGGTCTCTACGTGCCCCACTCTCCCAAGCGTTTCCCCGGCTGGGACATCGAGAGCGAGGAGCTCGACGCCGACACCCTGCAGAAGTACATCGTTGGTGGCCACGTCGCTGAGTACATGGAGGAGCTTGCTGATGATGATGAGGAGCGCTTCCGCCAGATCTTCAAGTCCTACATCGACGACGGCATTGAGGCCGACGGCATCGAGGAGATCTACTCGAGCGCCCACGAGGCCATCCGCGCCGACCCGGCCCCGAAGCCCACGACGAAGGACAAGGAGCACTGGAAGCAGGAGTCCATCAAGCGCCGTGTGCCTCGTCTCACGAACGCCCAGCGCAAGGAGAACATCGCGAAGAAGATCGCCGTGTTCAAGGAGACGCAGCAGTAAACTTACTAACCCGTCGGTATATACTATTAATTCACGATATCTCTCTGCCTTGGCTTTGTTTTTGTTAGCTAGTTTCGCTGGCAAATTATGTTCGGTCTTTCTGCTGTTCTAGTTCGTCTAACTATCTAGATTTCACACCACGAATGTGGAATACACTCGGCCGCGCACGGCGCTGCTGCTGCATCAACTCTGCGCTCAGCTCCAGGCCATTGCGTGTACAGCAGCAGCAGCAGCAGCAAATTGAGCTCAGTTGCGGTGCATTTTAAGGTAAGGCCTAATGTTACAATAAATAGTTCAGTTGATAATTTTCTCCAGATCACCAACCCGTAGCTTCTCGATATTATCCACCGGCGCCACACCGTCCCGAATGCGTTCCGTGTACACCTTGTGGGCGAACCCTTCTTCGCGCTCGAGCTTCTTCAGGCTCGCCACCGACGCCTGCGACGCTGTGCGGCTCAGCACGGGCCGCACATCGTCCTCCTCGACGTTCTTCACTGCTTCCTCGGCATCCACTCCGCACGGTTGGCCCGTGGCACCGGTCACCTGCTTCTGCAGCTTGTCCAGCGTGTTGCCGTAGAAGTACAAACGCACAAGCGCCTCGCGCTCACTAACGCTCAGCGGCCGTGTCTGGCGCGTCGAGAGCAGCGACTGCACGCGCGTCGACAAGCCCTTCCGTAGGCCGTCGACGCGCCGCGCCACTGCCGCGAAGTCGAGCTGCTCGCCGCTCTTCTCGACCTCGTCCCTAACTGCACGCAGCTCGTCGTAGAAGTTCTGGATATCTTCGTTCTCGTCCTCTCCGGGTGTCGTCGGCGTGCCTAGAGCTCCCGTATTTCGTTCCAGGTTCTGGATGCAGTACCTGGCAAGCTGCTGCCGCAGCGGCGCGGGCCAGTTCTCCATGTCTGCCTCTACAGTGCAGATGGAGCGCGACTGGTGCACGGCCACGCACACGGCCGTAGCTGCCGTTTCCGTGAGTTTGCCGTTGCCAACAAAGCTCACAAACACGAGGCGGTGGCAATGGCTGAGGGCCTCGCATAGCGACACGATAGCGTCGCTCGAGAGACCGCAATGGTCGAGCAACAGCCGCGAAAGAAACGGGAATTTGGCCAGACTTTCCGACAAGCTGCCCATTAGTGACGGGAACAAGCCTGGATTGCGGCTGAGGTCCAGCTGGCGCAGACTCGATTTGGCCGCCTGGTCCGGCGAAATGCTGCGCACAAACTTGTCGGCGTGAGCCTGTGTCAGGTTCGTGTTACGCAAGCTTAGCTGTAGAATGCGATGGTTCGTTAGCAGGCTCTGGACGAGCGTCAGGTTCTCGTCCTGGCTGAAGTCGTTGCCGCTCAGGTTCAGGCCCATGAGGGACGACGACTCGGAATTCGTCCATTCGACCACCTTCTTAATGTCTTCGTGCGAGAGGCAGTTGTTGGCGAGTCCCAAAAGACGGCCGTTTTGGAAGCCCATGCTAATGACCTTTTCGAGGTCCTCCATAGAGATCTTCGTGCCGCTTAGGTCGAGCTCCTCGAGCGAGCCCATTCTTTGCAGGGCCTCAGCAAGGAGCGCCCAGTTGCGGCCGCGGCGGTCAAACGCCTTCACGCGGTCCGGGATACTAGTTGGGTTTGTGCAGGACAAGTTCAACGCAAGCAAGCTCTTTCGGTTACAGGACAGGAATGAGCAGAAGTACATCCAGGCCTCGTCGTCGAGATCGGTGTTTGAGAGCGAGAGTCGCGTGAGGTCGCGTGAGCGAGTGAGGCCGACAAAGATGAGCCGCATCATCTCGGCCGTCATGATGTGGTTGTCGAGCGCAATAGAGGCCACGGGCACGACCGTGAGGAAGTCGGAAAAGGCCTGGATCTCGACGAGGGTGGGTTTCGTGTTCGCGACGCGCAGGCGCGGAACGGGCGTATGCTGGCCCTGCAACTGCTTCAGCATGTTGCGGATGGGCATGATCTCGCGCAGATGGCAGCAGCGGATGTAGACCTGGTCTGGCGAGTAGAGGTCGTCTGGGTTTGGCGTGTAGGAGACCCAGTCGTTAGGTTCGGGGGCGTGCACGCGCGGATGCATATGGCGCTGCACGTTGGCGGTGCCATCGACGTCGTGCTCGGCCAATGCGTTGCTCGGCGGCTCGTCCTGCTCAAGCGCATCGTCGGAGGCCATTTTCTGCGAGAATCCCGAGAACAACGACGTGAGGCCCGCGCCGGTGCTATGGATGGACATATGGAGCCGCTCCGCGTTTTGGTGGGCGCGGGACATGGCGGAGCTGGCGAGGTCGCGGTGGTTGCGCTCGAGGTACGGCAAGTCTGTGCTTTGGTAGTGGCGCGGTCTCGCTCCGAGCACAAGGTCACCCGTGCGCGTGAACTCGACGTTGCCCTTGTGGGGCCGCATAGGCGGGATGCGCTGCGGCGGGTCCTCGGCGAAGGTCGATAGGGCGAAGCCGACGTGCCGCGTAGTGATGCCCTGCTGCTCTAATTCGGCCAGAGTTGAAGGCCGGCGTTGGTGCGGCAAGGGTGGATACTGCGGGGCTCCTGCTACTGCTCCGGGGGCGGCATCCGGGCTGTCGTCGTCGAGCGGGTCCACGAGCTCGCTCTGCGTGCTGTTCTGGCTGCGTGTGCGCGTCGTGCGTTTCATGTCGTCGAACATAGACGAGGCTTTCGGGCTCTGCGGCGGCAGCGGCGGCGCGGCAGCAGCAGCAGCAGCGGCCGCGCTGGGGTTCGAGCCGCGGCGGCCGAACTTGAATGATGATGACGAAGATGAAGATGCTGCTGCTGGGGCTTGCGGTGGCTCGCCCTCGTCGCTCGAGCCGGTTGCGTAAATCGAGCCCGTCGAGCCCCGCTTGCGCTCGTGGCCGTCGCGCGGCTCGTCCTGGCCGCTGATTTTCTGGCCCAGGCGCTTGAACCAGCCGCCGGTGATGCTGCGGCGGCGCTGCGGTGCTGGGTCCGACAGCGAGCGCTCGCGCGCGGGCCGCGTCGAATCCATTGGGGCGTGTGACCAGAAGGGGGCGTGCCTCGCGAGGTCAGGCTACTCGGCGTGCGACGTCAGAAGAACGAGGCCTGCCTAAAAAGATCGGGCGTGGGGCGTGCGGGCTGCTGCGTGCGAGTCGATGTCGTGCTTTTGGTGTGTGGAGGAGGGCGAGGGGAAGGGAACCACTGGGCCTTATGCTTATGCTGGGTTGTTGTTTCGCGGTCACGCGGGCCCGAGGATGCCCTGCCTGCTGCGTGCGGGTCGGGCATGCATGTGGGCGTGTGTGTGACTCGCGGCGCAGGGTTCGGGCAGACGCTCCTCAGCTGTGCGCGGGGGTGCAGGCACCGACGTCATGCGCGGGTCTTAGGCGTCGCAGTTAAACGAGCTGCATGGAGAAGAGTCTTTTTTTTCGCCGCCGCCGGAGGGGGGGTGGGGGTGTGGTGTGGCACCCTGGCCTGCACATCCGAGTCGGGCTCGGGCTCCGACTCTGGCTCTGGCTCCGACTCCGACTCCGACTCCGACTCTGACTCTGACTCCGACACCGACTCGCTCCGTGCTGCCCAGCTTATCACGGCACGCCGACCGTGCCGCGGCGTCTCGCAGCCTTAGCGACGGCTGGCTAAGCTCACTATTTAGCCGAAATGTGCACCCGCTAGCGGCTCCTCCATATACCAAATAAAAATAGTATGTACTAAAACAGCTGTGTTGAGTGCATAAACGGCGGCGGCTTCAGCCGCTGCAGTTCAAGCTGTGCACACTGCTTTGTTTTGTTGTTGTTGTTGTTGTTGTTTTTTTGGAGGGGGGTATATTGCGAGCTGCTTTGGCGGCCCATGTTTTCTTTTCTGCTCGGCCACATGCGCGCGTTCGTGCGTCGAAGCCAAGATAATTGCAAATGCTTCTCTACATATTGGCATAACATAACGGCACAGCGGCCGAGGCCATGGCATGGCATGGCATCCCAAAAATTAAGGTAGTTCGGCCGCACGGGCCTGCAAGTATATTCATTAATGCATTAGGAGTAAAGCCGTCGTCGGCCGCGGTTCTGCTCGAAGCGCCGCAGCGCCTCCGCCAGCGGCTTGAACTTCTTCTCGTTCGTGGCAAACATGACGTGTGATTGGCCGCGCAGGTGCTCGCCGAGGTCTTCGTAGCGCTCAAGGCAGTTCTCACAGAACCCGGGCTTCTTTGCTGGCCGGTCGCGCCGCGTCGGCTCGGCCCGCGGCCGCGACGGCGCAGTGGCCGGCGGAAGCACCTTGCGCTTCAGGTTCGCAACCTCGCGCGACGGGCCAACGTTCGCTGCAAACGACTTCGTCGACGTCTGCGAGTACCGCTGCACGCCGCTGGCTACAATCTCGCCGAACTCGCGCAGCCGCGCCGAAGCTTGCGTCGCCTGCGTCGCCTGTGCGTGCTGCGCCTGCGCAAACGGCTGCATGGACGGCGTCGGGCCTGCCCGCACTGCCGCCCAAGGCACCTGGTTCTCCTTCTCAGCATCGCCGTTGTCGCCGACGCCTACGCCGACGCCGACGCCGCCGACGCCACCACCGCCGCCGCGCATCTCTATTGGTATTGGCTGTAGTGCTGTCTGTGGTGGCGGCGCACGGCCCCGTACCACGTCCTTAGACCCGCTCAGTCCCAGACCTAAGCCAGGCGCACTAGCGCCGGCCAAGTCCTCGACATTCGCGTCGGTCACAGCCGACGCTGTATCGCCAGTCCTGGCCACACCGGTGGCTTGTGCACTGCCAGTAATGCCTGCAGCGTCTGCACCGCCTTCAACGCCAGTGACACCTGCAAAGCCTGCAGCAGTAGGCTCGGCAGCAGGCGCAGCAGCAGGCTCAGCAGTAGGCTCAGCACCAGCTTCGGCGGCAGGCTCAGGCTCAGCGGTTCGAGGAGCATCCGGCATAAGCGGGTTTACTGGCCGCGGCTTATTGCTCGGTGGTACCGACTCGGTAAGGCCCAGTCCGGCTAGGCCCGGCGCAGACGGCCCCGCAATCGCCCGGCGCTTTTGCCGCGAGTCTTCTTGCTCGGCCGCCTCGGCCTGCTCGCGCCGCTTGATCGCCTTGGCAACGGGCCGCGGCGCAAATGGGCACATACCCGGTGGAGTGCGGCGCAGCTGCGGCCACGCGCCTTCACCGGGCTCAGCCACGCGCCACTCCTTAATGGATAGCGGCCGGTTAACGTGCTCGGGATCGAACACAAGGATGTATGGGCCGCGGAACGTGTGGAAGTTCGACTCTTTGCGCGCGTACGCCGCGTTCACCGTGTTCTGCCGGCGCTCGTTCTCAAGCAGCTGGTCGAGCTTCGCGCCTTGCGCGGCATCGGCAATGCGCGGTGGTATGTAGCCCGTGAGCGAGCCCATGAAGCGCGCAAGCTTGTCGCTCGTGTAGACGCGCGTGCCCTTGTCGCGGGCTTTGGCAACAACGTCGCCCGTCTGGCGGTCGCTCACAACGTGCGTGACATTCGAGTCATAAAACGGCTGGATTGCCGAGCCAAGCGTCTGCAGATACGGCCGGTAGCTCTGCACGATGTCGCGCGGGATGTCGTCGAAGTAGAGCACGGCCTCGCTCATGAACGTGCGCCATCGACGGCGCCATTCAGTCATGGTGCGGGTATCTTCGTCGGCCTCGGCCTGCTTGGCGGCGTGCGGACCGGCCGCGTGCGCCTCGTTGGTCACGGCCCGCAGTGGAGCGCGCATCAGGACCCGGTAAGTTGATTCTCGCTGCCTGCAGGCTTGTTTTGAGATGCGCGTAGCTGACAAAGATGTGCACGCGACGCGACGCCGCGATCAAACCACACACCGCGGATTAATTTTACATCTCCCACGACCCACCACCACAACCTCAAGTTTGATCAAATGCCAGTGTTTTTTTTGTTTTTGGAGGGGGGACTGATCGTGGGTTCTGCCGCATCTCTTTATGCAGAACAAACAAAAAAAACCTGAAACTAAGTTATTTCAGAACAAGGCTACGTACGTAATACTATACAATTAATTACCTTGGTAAACAAGATGCAACGAATGGATAAGCGGTTCATTCTTTTCTATTATCCAAAATATAATGCAAGTACATCGTTAGTCTATAAAGAAAGCATCTAACGAAAATCAATTCAATTCAGTTCAGTTCAGTTCAGTTCAGTTTAAATCAATTCGATGCTTATCATTCCTGAAAGTGTGCGAAACGAGTGATCAAGAAGAAGACTCAACTTAGTCGAAGCATACAATCCAATTGGTTTGATTTTCAAACTGATAAAGTCCGAGAAACGACGTGATAGGAGGCCAACAGCGCAGAATATGTTCATGTTGCTGCTGTGCGCGCAAAGGTGGTGGTGGATCAACTGCAATTGCAAGTAACCTGTAGAGTATGAGGAGGCGGTTCATAGGTTTCGGCAATGCGTCTGTGCGCAGACATCATGCTACAGCTGCTCACTGTGCAAGCTCGTATAACACAGCTTCTCATCATCACTGTTATTCACCGCGATTGGAAGTCTCTTCACATCGCCTCCCCCTTCTCCCCACACAGTTCACATCAATGAGCGGAATCCCACGAAATGCTGCTGGCCCCGGTCTAGATTCTTCACGATCTCGTTTCTGCTCGGGCTCCTCGTCATCGACAAAACTTAGTTACTGTTTATATATTTTCTCTCCGTCAAAAACTGCACGAAACTCTTGTTGTAACCAATGATTCTCTGGTCAAGATCCGCCACAACGGCTGCTGCACTTAGCTTTAGCTTAGCTGCGGCTCTAGCGCTTGCCTGCCTGCCTGTCCACTGGAGGTTTAACGTTTCGTTACTTTGTATGCATTCCGAGCTTCATGCCCCGGGTACTCCGCGGCGGACTTTGTAGTGTCCGAAACACACCGCCGCCTGCGGCCAGCACCTCATAGCATCCCTATTAAGCTCAAGAAAAAAAAGGCACTGGGCGCGCTACTCTGAGCCCCCTCGCGCATGCTGCGGCTGCTACAGCTGCGGCTGCTGCGGCCGCTGCGGCCGCTATATACACGCGTAGCTGGCGCCCTCGATGGGGGAGGGGGAGGGGGGACCAGACTACATAATGGCGCACTTCGCCTTCTTCTTTTTGGAGCGTGGCCGCGCCACGATGGTGTCGGCGCCGTCTGAGTCTGCGAAGCTTCCTGCGCGCGGCATGCTCGCGTCTTTGCTCGCCGGCAGCTTTGCGCTTGGGCGTGAGTAGCGTTGGGTAGCCTCGTAGCTGCTGCGCGAGGTCACCCACGAGTCGGCCGAGCGCTGCGTGTCGGTTGAGCGCTGCGTGAGCAAGGGCGGCTTGGCGCCGTGCGGCGGCACGGGCTGTAGAAGCGCCGGTGCCGCGACCGGCGGCGCGTCAGGGAAGCCATCTGGGGCTATGGCGCTGCTGTGCGCGCTGGAGTACTCGGAGTGCGCGGAACTATACGAGCCCTGGCGCTGCTGCTGGTACTGCTGCTGGTACTGCTGCTGCTGGTACTGCTGCTGCTGCTGCTGCTGCTGCTGCTGCTGCTGCTCTCCACGGTCGAAGCTGCTGCGCGAGCTCGGCGGCGTGCTCTCGTCGTCGTGCGTGTTGCGCGTGAGCCGCGCCGCCTGCAGAAACGCGAAGTCTGTATTGATGCCGAACTTGGCGGAGGTCTCGAAGAACGGCACTCCCCAACTCTGGGCGAGGCGCTCGCCCTCAAGGGGGCCGACCTGGCGCATGTCCTCTTCGTCGCACTTGTTCCCGACGAGCACGAGGCCGAAGGGCTCGCCGTCCTTTACGCGGGCGAGCTGTTCGTAATAGAGTTTTACGCGCTCGAAGGAGCTGCGCTCGGTGATGGAATAGACCATGAGAAAGCCCTCGCCGTCGCGGATCCACTGCTCGCGCAGCGCCGCGTAGTCCTCCTGGCCCGCGGTGTCCATGATCTCGAGGGTGGTTGCGTGCCCGTCCAGCAGGATGCGCTTGCGATACGAGTCCTCGATGGTTGGATCGTACGTCTCCACGAACCGGTTCAGGCAGAGCTGGATGACGAGCGCCGTCTTGCCGACGCCGCCGTCGCCAAGGATTGTGAGCTTGAACATCGTCCCGGACGAGGCCTGGAGCGGCGGTAAACTACGTACCATCCGGCTGCGGGGACGCCGTTGTCTGTCTGCCGGAATTCAAGCAAGAAGAAAAAATGGCCGTGGGGCTCACCTCTTAGGCCGGCTCAAAATGCACTGCAGGCCCTGTGACCAGCGCTTTTTTACCCCCCCACCGCGCTGTCCGAGCCGGAGCCTGCCGCATGAATAAGCTGGATGCGCCTGAGCTAAGCTCGCGGCGCCGTCAGCTGCCCCGGCTTGCTGCTGGCGTATCGCGGGGGAACCCGGCCGCGCGTGCAGCCCGGTCCCGCCGGTCCCCGGCCCCATCTGCACCTAGATCACACCCATGCATCAGCACCGCCCACCGCCCGGCCGAAAGGCCTGCCCGCAGGCCGCGCGCCATTTTTGCGCCCTTTTTTGGACGCCACAGCAAGTTGTTTATCGCTGGCGGTCAGCTGACACCGCATGCAGGGCTCCCTCCCCGACGGTGATAAGCGATGCCCGGCCGCTGCATACAGCGCGCGGCGCCGAACCCGTGCACACGGCGAAACTAAGTGCGGGGTGCGCGCGCATGTACCGAGCTTATGCGGTGGTGTGCGGCGCCGGCCGCGTTTGCGTTTGCGTGGTGGCGTGCTTCCGGAGTCTTCCGATCAGCCCACCCCGTGTAGGAACATCCCGTGTAGGAATATTCCGCGTAGGAACATCCCACGCCGGAATCGCTGCAAGGCCGGCGTAATCGTCTGCGCCGGCCTTAATCCCAAAAATAAATCACTACTAAGTTCATTTAACAAGTATGCCTCTTCTACACTTCCAGCACATACGGCGGCGATACGGGCTTTAGCGGGTCCGAAGACCCCCTGCCAGATCGTATAACAAAGGCTAATTATTTTTTTTTTTCTTCTTTTTGTGAGCAGGCATCCCACGCACACTTAATTCTTAACATCTCTTTTGAAACACGGGCTCCAACAACAATTAATTTGCTTGCAATTTACAGTAGCAGTAACTAAGGTTGTGATTACGCCTTCAAGCACCGCATTCTTAAAATAGCTCTGAAACCGCGGGCTCGAACAACAAAAATTTCAAGCTGTAACACATATTAGCCGTAACGCCTCGCACTGTTAGGCTTCGTGTGTACATCAGCTCTAGAATAAAGTTCTAAGCTCGGCTCTAACAAGAAAGCGATTAATACATCGCCCCTAATTCACGCGGAGAGCACATAGTCCGACAAATTTTAGGAAATGTTCATTCTATCACAATACAAAGCGCAGCTTTAAACTCGTGTCTAGAACACCAATTCAAGTACACATATGAATATGAGGCGCCCTTCTGATCCAGCTCATGCAGCATAATTCTTTCTACCTCTTGTCATCAAAGATCTCTCTGCACATAAAATAAAAGGCTTCAATGATTCGGAGGTGCACTTCTTGATAAGCTTCGCACACCATAATATTGCCCTTTTTTTGTTATGTCTTGAATGGTTTCATAATATTTATATACATTGTGTGCTCCAACTATTACGAAGAAGCGCTGCAGGGGCGGGTTTATGTTAGATAACTCTGCCTCTTACCGGCCTTTATAAATGTTTCTATACATGCGCGTCTCGATAAATAAGAATATTCAGACGTCGATAATGTTCATATTAGAGTAAAAATGCCTCTTGTGTGGGCTTTCGTTGTATTTGCACGGCCGCTTATACACAAAGCCCTTCTTCTGGTGCCGCCCATACGGCCATCCATATTAATGCCTCTCTCGTGATCATGGCCCACAACCGCAATAAAAAGTGCAAGCCAGAATTCTATACAAAGTTCATGCGCCAACCAAATCGCACACAGATCCCGCACGAATGATCTTGTTCTATACGGGACCGCAGCGCCCAAGCAGAGAGCGAGCACATTCATGGATCAATTCGAGTGCTCGTTCAGGAACTGCTCGCTGTCCTCACGGAACGGCCGCCGCAGCGGCACGGCCCGGCTCGACCACACGGCCTCGCTGCTTTGCCCATGGCTCTGCTGCTCGGCCAGCGCCGTCATGTACCATTTCTTGATCTGGTCCTTGCGCTCCTCCTCGCCAACCAGCCGCGTGCTGAGGCAGAACTTCAGCTGCTTCCGCTTCTCTTGGCAGTAGCTTATCTCGCCGTACCGGTAGTAGTTCCGGATCTGTCCGCCCAGCGAGTAGCACTTGAGCAGCTGGTCAAACACTTGCGAGCAGTTCATCTCCGTCGGAAACGTGGTTGCATCTACGCTCGCCCTCAGCGCTGATGCGCTGCGCGTGCTGTGCGCGTCGCTCGGGCTGCTCGCTGCGCCGGGGCCCTGCGCGGCCTTTCCACCGAAGGCCTGATCCACGTCGTCGAGCGGACCAATGGCTTCCTTCACATCGTCGAATATGCCATCCAGAGAGTCGTCGCGGTTGGAAGCCATGGCGCGGACAGGCGTTCAATGTCCCAGAACCAGCAGCTTTTGTGGTGCTGGTGGTCGTGGTCGTGGTTGGTGTTTTTTCGAGACACACATTGATTTCCAGGTATTAGGGTAAGGTCCGTTCTCGAAGCGGGCCGTTGGCCGCCGCCAAGCGCGCGCCAAGCGCGCCACTGGCGGTGCCCCGCCAAGCCGGACTTAAATCAGTAAATCAAAATCAAAATCAAAATCAAAATCAGAACCAGAATTAGAACCGGAACCGGAACCAGAACCAGAACCAGAGTTAGGATCAGGATCAACTCCGTATCTGTATCACTTCGAAAGCTGTTGTTGGAACGGGTCGTGCTGCCGGATCCGCCGGCCAAATGCGTAGAACACCCACGGTACGGGACACATTGCCAGCCCCACAAACCCGAGCAGCGATGACGCCCAGTGCACGTTCAGACCTCTATACATCTGAGACGTGAAAAGTGGGAACACGCCGCCGAAGATACTGCGCACAATCGTGTTGGACGCAATTGCGCTGGCAGCGTACTTTGTGTACACGTCGGTTAAGTACACGAGGCAGCCCTGGAACACGACGGAGATGCCGGCACCAACAAACCCGAGGCCAATGCACGGCACAATCCAGTGGATCCACGGCTTCATCGTCCACCCGTACATGAACATGCCGCACGGCATGAACCAGGCAAACAGCATCATGGCAGCTAGGCGCTCCTCGGGCTCGGGCCGGCCCTGAATCCGCTTCGCAATCTGCGCGTAACGCCGTGACGAAACAATATTCAGCATACCGCCAATCAGATACCCGGCAAACATGGCGAACAGCGGCACAAACGACGGCGCGTAGGCGAAGTGGTGCACGGTCTGGAACTCGGTTCCGACGCTCGTGATAATGAGAAACAATAGGCCGTACATGAACGACGCATACAACACCATGAGAAACACAATTGGTGTGCGCAGCATGTACATCGGCCGCGCAAAGTGCACGCCAGTGAACTCCTTAAACGTCATGTTCCACTTGTCGTGGTCAACGTGCAGCGCCCAGTAGCCCGTGTCGAGCTTGTACTTACGCACAGCACGCTGCTCAACAACTGGCCAAAACGTCTCGCTTAACAGCGCCAGGTTCAAGGCCGACACAACGATACACAGCAGGCCACCCAGCCAGCAGGACCACCGCCAGCCGTAGGGGCCCGTTGTGACGAGCAGGGCGCCAATGACGGGCGCCGCCGAGGCTCCAGCAACAATGTTGGCCGCATACAGAACCATGGCCGCGGCACGCTGGTTTGCACGCCATAGATCAGCCATGGCGCCGCCGCTACTTACGATGGGCGCGGCCCCAAACACGCCGGCCACAAAACGGAACACAGTGAGCGCAGCAATGCTCGTCACATTTGCGCACACAATGAGCACAAGGCCGCAAATGAAGCAGGGCACAAACACGCCGATCTTGCGGCCGTAAAGCTCGCTCAATGGCGCGAAGATGGCCGGTCCAACCATGTTGCCAAGCACGTAGATGCTGAACGCCAGCACGCCGACCTCAGTGCCGACGTGGAACTCCGCGGCAATCTGTGGAATCCCTGGCGACAGCACGGACGCGCTGAACTGCGCGGCCAGCGTCGTGATGCCGAACGACATCGTATGGGCCAGCTTCTTGCGCGTGTTCCAATTGACCGGCCGGCGCGCGTCGTCCTCGCCAAGCTTCACAAGGCCGTCGGGGCGGTCCGACATCATGCCCTTTGCTGAAAGGCGGCCCAGCCAGAGATTATATTGGCGATCCGTCGCGCTTGTTTCTACACGCTTAACGACATCCGCATCTTCGGTCAGGTACTCGGGGTCCAGGTACTCAGGCTCCTCGGAGTCCGCCGTCTGCTCGCGCGGAGAATGGTCTGAAAACATCGCCTGCCAGCACCGCTATCCTCGCATGCGTTTAGCTGTGTGTGCCTGTTATTGTTCACTTAGATTAGGGCTAGGGCCCAGGGGTCCCAAAACAGGCAGCGGCGGGGACGTCGTCGTGGTGGTGGTGGTTTACAAGCACCTGAGTGGTGGTGGGTGAGGTGCCGCGCTTTATTTATCAACTCATGCATCGGCAAAGTATGTATTTCAGATCTATGCATTTCTTCAGTAGGTGCGGTTAGACCCACTTTTTTTTTCTGAGCCGCCGTATATCGATTTGACTAAATATATGCATGTCTAATTTTTTTACGATCATAGCCTTTAATATCGTTTCGAGTACGGTTTGAGCCGGGCCTTATCCGGGGCCGCCTCATTCAGGCCAAGTTAGGCCGCTTAACACAACTAATATATCGTCATCTCAAATATCGCTTTATTTTTTCTTCCGCGTCTTAACTTCCTTTTTTGATCAACTCTCCTCTCTCTTCCCTCTTTGTAGCCCTATTCATCCGCCCCAACGTTTATTTCCGGATCTTGACATAATCGATCCGCTAATCGGCCGGGCTGCATAGACGCGCAGCCCAGTTTCAGCGCCGATAAGGCAGGTACAGCTTCCTTTTGTTTCAAACGAACAACGCTATTCAAAGGTTAATAAATTAAATAAAAAATAACTAACTAAGATAATATAATAGATACCTAACGTGGCGGTTCAATAAGCGGAACGAGAACGGAACGGCGGCGGTAGGGAGAGGGGAGGGGGCGGCGGCGGGCCGGGCCCCGGAACCGGCCTGTGTTTGTGTTTGCAGCTGTGCGTTCAGCGCAAAAGTTTTTCGAAGGGATCGTGGCGCCTGATCCGGGCGCCAAAGAAGAAGAATAGCCATGCCATTGGCCATAATGCCACGGCGACAAACCCTAGCAGGCTCGCGGCCCAGTGGATGCCCATCTTCGTGAACATCTGTGTGGCAAATAGTGGGAATACGCCGCCAAACACACTGCGGATCATTGTGTTGGCCGCAATTGCGCTTGCCGCGTACTTTGTGTACGCGTCGACCTGGTACACAAGGCATCCCTGGAACACAACCGCCAGGCCGGCCCCCATGAACCCCAGCCCGATGCAGGGCACAAACCAGTGGATCCACGACTTCATGGTCCACCCGTATAGGAACAATCCGCACGCCGTGAACCACCCAAAAAACATCATGGCCGGCAGCCGCTCCTCGGGCGCCGCATAGCCGTCATTCTCGCGCGCGACGCGGGCATAACGCTGTGAGTTCCAGATGTTGATGAAGCCGCCAATAAAGAAGCCGGTAAAAATGGCAAACAACGGGCAGAACGACGCGGCAAACGAGAAGTGATGTACCTTCTGGAAGGACTCACCCACCGTCTCGATGGCAAGGAATAGAATGCCATACACGAACGACGAGAACAGGACCATGAGAAACATGATTGGTGTGGCCAACATGAGGATGGGTCGCAAGCAGTGCACGCGCAGAAACTCCTCGAACGACAACTTCCACATATCGAGCCGCGAATGTAGCCCCCACACGCCAGTCTCGAGCCTCAGGTTGCGAGCGAGTGACTTCTCGAGCGTGGGCACATAAGTTTCCGACAACAGGATCATGTTCATAGTGGGAATGACGATCTGCAGCAGGCCGCCAGTCCAAAGCGTCCAGCGCCAACCGTAGCTGCCCGTATTTGTGAGGAGAGCACCGATGGACGGCGCGCTCGAACTTCCGCCAATGACGTTGCAGGCATATAGCACCATTGCCGCAGCGCGGTGATTTGCGCGCCACATGTCTGCCATTGCGCCGCCGCTGCTCACGATGGGCGCAGCCGCGAATATTCCCGTAAGAAAGCGCAGAACAATGAGCGCAGCTATACTGGAAACGTTGGCTGTGAAGCACATGAGGAGTCCCGAGATAAAACAGGGGATGAGCACACCCACCTTGCGGCCGGCGACCTCACTGAGCGGTGCGAAGATGATGGGACCAATCATATTACCCATAAGGTAGGCGCTGAACGCGAGCGTGCCTACCTCGGTTCCGACGTGGTAGTGCTCGGCGATCTGGCGGCCGGCGGGGCTAATAACGGACGCGCCAAACTGCGCACAGAAAGTTGTGAGGCCAAACGCGCTTGTGTGAAGGATCTTCTTCATAGTTGGCCAATTAAGCGGGTGCTTTGGATCGCCCTGCGAGATGGTGACAAGCAGGCCCGGGTAGTCGTGCTCGAGGGCCTCCTCCTGCGCGCTCTGGGACATCGAGAGCTTTGTGTCGCTCTCATAGTGCTGCTGGCGCCTACTCTGGACGCGGGCCACTTCAAGTCCGCGGTTCTCCGGTTTCGGCTCCATTTTGTGCGGTTCGGAATCTTCCGACATGGTGTTGAAGCAGTTGCGCGTCGGTTATAATCAGCGAAACAAACACCCGGAGTGTGAATTATTCCTTTTAACGCGAAGGGCCCTCCTTTTTTAATGAGGGACAATGCGCAATGGAGAGTGTGACCTGGGCTTGCAGCCTGCTAAAGAACCAGTGAGGCCTGGGACAAGCGGAGCGGGCCAAACAATGAGTTCGCGCGGATGGGAATGCCGAGCGTTTTAGAGGGAAACCCCGCCTTTTTGTATGCGCCGCAGAACCAGCCTCGAAGCGCTTCGGATCAACCGTGGAAGATGCAGTCAAAATCAAGGGGGTAAGGTCTTTTGGGCACTACCTGTACGTCACGCCTTACCCAGGCGGCCTCGGTAATTATCGGCCCCGAACACTTATCGTGCCCGCAGCTAACGGCGCCAGCGATGGATGGCATACACCTTAGCGGCAGAAGCGTGCAAACAAAAAAAACCCTCTGGAAGTGCGGGTCTGTCCAGAGCAGCGGAATTGGATTGTATTGCATTGTGCGCGCGCTCGGGCCCGGCAGCGGACGGGAGTCCGCGAAAAAAAGGAGGCTCAACGTGAGTAGTCACATGGCTAGGGAGTCTTATGCTCGAACTTATTGACGCACCGTTTCAGGGCGAGGATGTCCGGAACCGCGCGCATGAAGCGACGGATCAGCACGAGGACAGCGGAAATTGTATTATTTTACGTGAGCGCCCGCTCGTCGCGGTGAGCGCGCGATCCGGTGCTGCGGACCGTTCACCTCCCAATTGATGCTTCATTAAGCAGCCCCTGCCCGTGCCAATGGCTGGGAAAAAGGGTTCGCCGGCCCGCGGTGTCAGCACCCGCAGAGCGGTCCCGCTATAGGGCTCACCAGCCTTCAGCAAACACACTGAAGCGCAGCCATATTCCCGAGCAATCTCGCTGCATTTCTCCGGTTTCGACGCCCTTGCCCGCATGTCCGCTTGTGGCGGTGGCTCATAGCCGCTGGGTCGAAGCCGCACGCGTTATCTGCGGAATCTCTAGGGTTCACCCGCCCTGATAACCCCCTGCGACAGCCACAAATACAGCAACCTAACTCCACATATATACACCACACAGCCACATTCAACCGCCAGGACTGGCCTGGTTTTTCCCGCTAACCCCCGTGCAGTGCAATCGCCGTTTGAATAGACCCACCCCACACCGGGATCGACTCTATTTTCCGCCAAAATAATATTCCCCAGAATCGGCCTGCAGCTCAGATGCACCTGCCGCTACCTGTATCCGCCGCCGTGCCAACGCCGTGCGTGCTGATAGGCATGGCTGTCGCAATCGCCGCCGCCGCCGCCGCAGCCCTTGTTTTCAGCCGTAGCCTGCGCCGCCGCCTCCTTCTCCACAACACGCGTAGCCGCCGGGCCAACGCGCGCCGCCGCGTGCAAAGCGGTCCTTTTGCCGCGCAGGGAATTGCGATTGCGCCAGTTCCGGACTCGTTTCGCTGGGATGCTACGCCGCCACGTAAGTTCCGGCCGTTCAAGCAGAAGTATAATCTGACCATGGGAATTTCCCGGCCCGCGCACGAAGACTGGCTGCTGCTCGAAGACACCTACAAGGACTGGACCGCCCACCACCGCGACGTCTTCAGCGGGCCCTACGCGCGCGATATGGGCATTATTGATGACACGGATCCGGGCGCCGTGCCCGCCGTCGAGGAGCTGTACGACCACGTCGTTAGCTTCCTTGCCGCGCGGTACCCGCACTACTTTGTTATTCAGCCCTCGCGCTCAGAGAAGAAGGCCGACGGTGCCGATGTGCTACACAACCGGATCTTGGACCAGGAGATGCCGCTCTCGGCTGAGCAGGCCCGCGCGCAGGGCGCAACACCGCACGATCTGTTCCGCATTTTGGCCGAGAACACGGAGGAGGACTTCTTGCTCATGGGATTCGACGAGGACGTCGAGGAATACCGTCTGCGCGCGTGCACGGGCGTGGCCGCAACCGGGTTCCTTTGGCACTCGCGCCTCGGCATGCCACTAACCCAGCTCCACGGCCCGATCCCGCACTACAAGGAAAAGCTGCAGCTCAGCATGAACCGCTACTTCCGCAAGATGCAGCCGGGTGCCATTGTGCAGCGCTCGACGTTCAAGGTCCAGTTCTCGAAGCACCACGAGGTGTTCAAACCGCAGAGCTCGGCAAACCCACTGGGTAGCGCGCCCGACGGGCCCGTGGACTTCACGCACGGTGCGTTCATGCGCCTCGAGCGGCAGCAGCTGTTCCGACTGCCTAAGTCGAACTTCATCTTGTTCACAATCCGCACGTACATGTACCCCCTTTCCGAAATCAAGGCCGAAGGCCTGGGCCCGGCGCTGGCCCAAACCGTCCGCGCGTGGCCGGACGACTTCGCGGAATACAAACGCCGCAACCAGTGGGAGGATGTTGTTTACGAGTATCTGGAGGACGAAGCACAGAACAAACCGGAGGAGGCTGTGCCTGCGCCGACTGCTTTGCATTCGCGTCCTGTTGCCGCGTAAAACACAAAACCATCTCCCTAAAAACACTCATAGCATTCGAAAGGTCTACATGGAGTTCAAAGACTCGAGGACTGTTCCATACTGACCGTGCTGAGTTAAAAGCGCTGCAAAAATAGTACGTTACTCGCACTAAAAAACCCTTTGAACAAAAATTAAAAACATAGTTTTTAGCAGCATTCAGGAATCTTGGGGGGGAAAAAAAATCAGTTTTCACGGAAAGGAGAAGAATTAAGTAACCGCTTGATTGTGCGTTGATGATTGAGCTGAGATTTAGCCGCTTTTTTTTTCTTTTTGGTAATTGAAGCCTTGCAAGCAGACAAAAATAGAACAAACGAATACAGTAAAGTAAGGTCTTTAGCGTTTTAAAAGTCTATGCGGCTTCCATAAGCCTCGAGCAGCAATTCATATCTTGCCTTGCAGCAGACTGCCCAGCATGTGTCTCGCAGTCAAGTAGCAAGTCTTCCAGAACGACTGGAAGTCCAGCGTCGACGTGAGAACCTCCACCATACCGAACGGCAGCATAGTAGGGATGTATCCCTGCGCAAGCTCGAGGGCAAACGACTCGGGCAGCAGCCTGTACTGCTTGTTCACACCATAAGGAAGATGGTGCTGGTCTCCTGCAAGGTAGCGCTCGGGCTTCGTTGCGTTCGGCAGCGCCGCCTGCTCCTCGCCGTAGATGATCGTGAAGTAGTCGTCGGCGAAGTGCGTTCCCGTGTGGCCGTCGGAGCCGAGCGGCGTTCCGTAGAAAATGAGATACTCCGTGAGCGACGAGTGCAGAATCACCATGCCCCCCATTGCGCTGCCGTGGTTGCTGAAAACCCATTCGTCTGGGCGCATCTCGGCAATGTAGGCCGGGTACTCGGCCTTCAGCCCCCTATGGACGGTCTCCATGACCTGGTCAGCCGAGGCGTCGGCATCGAGCGACGCAAGCGACTCCTTCACAATACGCTGCAGGTTTGCCGCGTCAAAAACATAGTGGCGCGGCAGGTAGTGCACGAACGCCAGATCAAGGGCCTTCAACACAACCGCCAGAACCCCAATAAGTAGACCGGCTCTGATCAGCTTCATAGTTTATAAAATAAAAAGAACTGTTTGTCTTGGCACCCCTGTCTACGGTTTCGCTGCTATATTTATACTAGCTCGCTTAGCGTCGACACTGTCAACATTGTCACGTTACACGCCCCGTTGGAAAACGGTAAAGTAAACATTTATTTATAGCCACTGTGCGCCTGCGCGTGCCAAGCCATTTTCGCCAAAGACTGCACTAACCGCCGCATTCATAATGGTTTTAATAACTCTGAATATCTCAGTTTTTTAAGCGTCGTCTGCGCTCGTCCTGCTTCGTGTTTTCTCATCTCAGCTATAACTACTACTATGCTACACTACGCCAAGATCGCGTGTATTATGTCATTAACGGTAGGTGACCCCGCCCCGCCCAAAAAAGGGCGGATAAAAAAGAAAAAGAAGCATGACACCCGTGGGATTCGAACCCACGCCCCCGTAGAGACCAGCAGTTTCAGAAACCTGAAGCTGGCGCCTTAGACCGCTCGGCCAGAGTGCCTAACTTATTAATTGTGCAGCCCAGATCTGCATGAACGCAGATGCAATAGCCCCCCCTCTAGCGTGTACCTCAGCTATTACCCCTTTCGTCCGAAGCCGTTCACATCTCCACAAATTTATAGCCGAAGTTCGCCTTGGTTCGCTGCTTCTACCAACGTGCCCCAATTAACCACGCATATAAATATATCTTTTATAGGGCCCAAATGTGCTTCATACGGGTTCTGTCTTAGCGGCGCATTTCGTTTCATGCGCGTTCCTGTGCCGAAATATTAATTACTCTACTTGAGAGGCAGTTAGCACTCGCCACCGCGTATTCAGTATTCTCCTGCCTATGAGGCCGCCCCCGCTCCAGTGCCATGTTCTAACAAAGTTGTTATCTCAAGCGTTGATGGTGACAGCATGGCGCGGGCAAGGGTGATGCCGTACGATGCTGCAGGATCTGACCCCGGCGATCCTTGACTCTGTTCTATTCTATTAAAAGAATATTATTGGGTGGCAACTTGAGCTAGCTTAAAACCCAGGTTTCTTTTTTGCTCTCAGAGGTTACAGAAGCCGCTACGTAGCCTACTTTACATTCGCACCCATACTTGATTCGTACATGTTAAGCTTACATACATACTAAGTAACTACTGCGCAGGGGTAACGCAACACTGAGCTCGCCAGCACGGCATGTAGGTACATGAATTCAACACTGCACGGCACGCAAGACACGCTGGCCTTTTCGAATGTGTGATCGTCACGGCACGCGAACAGGGGTTATCGGCTTCTCATAGAGCGCCCGCAGATAAGGGTAAGGCTCAGGGCGAGGGTGGACTCGCTCGTCATCGCCATAAGACACCACCAGCACCCCGACTCCTAGCTCTCCGTTCAGCGCACAACCACTGGATGCGGGACGAAGTTTGGACCGAACAGGCTACCCTCTGGCCAGGCTTTGCTGCGCAGGTGACGCAGGCTGAGCAGCCCTTTGTGGCGCTCTCGTCTGCGCTTCTTGGCAACCTGGCGTGCTTTAACCAGGATGGTTTCGACTACTTCAATCCCGAAACCGAGTTCGTGTCGTACTGCCTCGCTCTTCTTGTAGGCGCCGGCGTGTCTCTCGTGTTTGGCAGCGGCGTGATTTACCGTATTTTTGACCTGAGGCGCCACGAAAAGGACAAACTCACTGCGTTTGGCCAGCTCGCCAAGCTCGCTGCTTCATTCGTGCCTGTGTTATTCCTAACGTCGCTTTGGTGGTCCGAGACATCCCCTAACGCGATCGAATGGTTTGTTGCTGTCGTTGGCGCCTTTGCCGCCGTCCTACATCACGTCCAGGACGGCCGTGTGACCGTCTGCAGTCCCGAGCTTCTTTTATACTGGCTGGGAATGATCGGTGTATACCTCAGTTTTGCTGCGGACTCAGTCCTGAGCCATGGCTTCGCTCAATCGTGGGCACTAATTGCTGCCTCATTGTTCGGCATTGCCGCCTTTGTTCTCGAGCTCTACAACCCGGCTCGAGGCCAGCACGGCGGTTCATCTATCGACGACGCCACAATTTTCCAGAAAATTACCCTCTCTTACGCGAACCCGGTTATGAAAAAGGGTGCTACTGAAAGAATCACGCGTGAGGATCTGCCCAAGGTTCCTACTGGCTTGAATGCTGTAAACTGCTACTCGCAGTACCAGACAATTCTGGACTCGTATCCGGTCGACGCTCGTTGGCGAGTCGTTCGCAGCATTCTAGTTATGCTTCGTTCGTCCCTGACGCTTCTCGTGGTCATCGACACCCTGAATGAAGTGAGCACGTATATAGTGCCTTCGGTTCTCGGCCTGTTCCTCTCATCCCTGACCAAGCACTCGGAGAATGCGACCCCGCTGTTCACATCTATCTACTATGCGATTCTGCTCGGCGTGTTCCCTGTGATCACCACAGCTCTGGATAATATCGTCTTCATCTTGAGCAACCACATGTATGTGATCTCGCGTACATCTCTCATATCGCTCATCTACCGGAAGTCCCTGCATCTCGGCCCCAAGGCGCGTGAGGAATATGACAGTTCTAAGATCATGAATCTCATCAACGTCGATACCGACCAAATCGACGGCGTAGCTTCAGTTATTCCCAACTTGATCAGCGCACCAGTGTCCATCGTTGTCTCAACGTACCAGTTGTGGCGCTTCATTGGCCCGTCCATGTTTGCTGCGGCTGCTTTTTACGTGGTGTCCATCCCCCTCACGGGATGGATATCCTCACTTTTTGGTGCACTAATTCCGGAATTCATGAAAGCCAAAGATGAGCGTAACAAACTCACTGCCAATGCTTTCAGGAATATCAAGTCCCTCAAGCTGTATGCCTGGGAAAAGCCGTTCTACGAGCGTATCAAAGAAGTGCGTATTAGCAAAGAATTGCGCATCCAGCGAACAATCTTACTCCTGCTCCTCGCAATGTCCATGATCTGGAACGTGTTAAGCGACTTGATTGCTGCAGCTGTCTTCATATGCTTCCTTTGGCTTCAACAGGGCGAACTGACCCCTGCAATCATGTTCCCTACTCTTATGCTGCTTCAATATGCAACAATGCCCTTTATGATGCTACCTACAACCATCACCAGTATCTCGCGAGCCCTCACATCGCAGGGCCGTATCAATGAACTACTCGTCAGCCCATCGCAGGACTACGCCAATTACTATCGCCGTGCTGAGCCTGCTCGTGGCTATAATGAGAAGGTGATTGACGTGCAAGATGTGTCTATCTCATGGAACGGTGACGTTTCAGAGGAAAAGATCGCCTTGAAAAATGTGAGCTTCAGTGCCACCTGTGGTGATCTTGTATGTGTTACTGGCCGGGTAGGCGCTGGAAAGACGGCCTTGCTGAAGGCGTTGGCAGGCGAGCTTGCGATAACCAGTGGTAGTGTCAATCTTAGCGGCAGTATTGCTTACTGCTCTCAGGAAGCATGGCTGCAGAACCGGTCGTTGAAAGACAACATTTTGTATGGTCAAAAGCTTGATCAGGAGTGGTATGATCGCGTGCTTGAGGCGTGCGAACTGCTGGAAGATGTGAAGCAGCTCCCCAAGGGTGATGAAACGAACGTGGGAGAGAGAGGAATCTCGCTTAGTGGCGGGCAAAAGGCTCGCGTTGCTCTTGCTCGTGCTGTTTACTCGAAATCCAGTATTTACCTCTTAGACGACGTACTCTCCGCCGTTGACGAACATGTGAGTGCAAAACTTGTGGCCAAGCTGTTTAGCAGTGTTGGTGTGCTGGCCAATCGTACAATCGTTTTGGCTACCAACAACGTGAAAGTTCTGTCTCATGCGTCTTTGATTGTCGGGTTGCAGGATAAGCAAGTTGCTGAGTGCGACTCGTTTAAGGACGTGGTCACGAAGCGCGAGAACAGTGCAATTTATAACCTCATCAAAGAGTTTGGGCATGCGCAGGACCTTGAAGTCGAGGCTGAGCACATAGAGGATCGTCGCACTGGAGTCATCAGTCGCGAGTCAAGCTCGCCCAACCTCTATCTCACGTCGGAAGCAACAACTATGGTCGAAGCCGGAACTGATCACCGCACCGCCGAAGACGACGAGGAGGAAGAAGAGAAAGAAGTGGTCTCTTTGTGGATTTTTACGCGGTACTTCTCTGCCATCAAGCCATGGTACTCGTGGACAGGATTAGCCATCATGGCTGTCTCTGTTGTAGTGCTCAACACTCTGAACATTTACCTAGGAATCATTTCCAACCACAGCTTTAGCTCTTTGACTGACGCACGGTATTATTTGATGGGATACTTGGCCTGGATCGTTGTTTCGACTTTGCTGCTTATCTTGAGCCAAGTGTGGTCGAATCTCGTGATAGCTCTCAATGTATCGAAGGTTTTGCACAACGAAATGTTGTGGAACACGATGCACGCGCCAATGTCATTTTTTGATACAACTCCTCTTGGGCGCCTCATCAACCGATTCACTGGCGACATTGCCTCTCTTGACCAGAACCTTCCCACCATGATGTACTATACGGTGCGCTCCATCATGAATGCAGTTATGAACCTCATTATCGTTTTTACCGGCTCCCCAGTAGTCGCATTTGTGGTTGTACCTCTATTGTGGGTCGGTGATAAGTACCGCAGGATGTACGTTCCCACGTCACGCAAAATCTCTCGCATGTCATCTGCTACAAACTCTCCTATTTTGTCACATATTGAAGAGAGTTTGAAGGGTCAGGCGATTGTGCGGACGTTCGATCGTACTACGCAGTTTATCGACATCTTTGATGGGCGCGTCGACTACTGGATTGAGGCCACATTCTTGAAGTTGAACATCCAGCGGTGGCTTGTGTTCAGGATCCGAGCGATGACAGCCATTCTGCAGTTGACCACGGCTATTTCTGTTACACTGCTGGTAAGCAGTGCGACCATCTCAGTTGGCTACGCGGCTGTTGTTATTCATTTTGCTTCGCGTACTGGTCTTATGGTACAGCAAATTCTGAGCTTTATTGCACAAATTGAAGTCAGCGGTGTCTCTTTGGAGCGTATTTTGGAATACACTGACCTCACTCGCGAGGCTGCCTCTCACATTCCTGAGACGGAGCCCGCAGATACGTGGCCTGAGAGGGGTGAGGTGTCATTCAAAGAGTTGAGCGCTCGGTATAAGGAAGACGGCCCCGACGTTCTTAAGAACTTGACCTTCAGCTTGAATAAGGCTGAGAAGGTTGGTATCGTTGGAAGGACGGGAAGTGGTAAGAGTACGCTCACGATGGCCATTTTCCGGATCTTGGAGGCGCGCAAGGGCTTCGTCGAGATTGATGGAGTCAACACGTCGAAGCTGGGTTTGTTTGACCTACGCTCACGCCTGTCTATCATTCCTCAGGACGCGCAAATCTTTGATGGCACGCTTCGCGAAAACCTGGATCCGCTGAGCACGGTGGACGACGCGCGCCTGTGGGAAGTACTCGAGCTTTGCCACCTCAAGGCACACTTCCAGCAATTAGGCACTGGCCTTGAGACTGTGCTCACTGATGGTGGAGAGAACCTCAGCCGTGGACAGGCACAACTTGTGTGCCTGGGCCGTGCGCTCATTCACAAGGCCCACGTTCTTGTGCTGGATGAGGCTACGGCGTCGGTAGATGTCGAGACGGACAAGATTGTACAGGAGACTATTCGCAAGCACTTCAGTGACCGCACGATCATCACTATTGCACACCGTCTGAATACGATCATGGATTCAGACCGCATTATTGTGCTTGATGCCGGTGAGATTAAGGAGTTCGACACGCCGGAAAGGCTTCTGGAATCGAAGGGGCTCTTCTACAGCCTGCACAACGCGGAGAAGAAGGAGAAAGATGTTGGGTACGAGGAGGCAATCGAGCATGAGGAGGAGGCCGCCGAGCACGGTGAGAACTGAGTCAACCCTTTATTTTTTGAGCTCTGTCTCTAGACGATGCAAGCGATCATGGTGATTAATTATGTTAATATAATATGTATGTTAAGCAGAATCTTTTTAACTGTATCTCTCTCCAAGTACAGGAAGTCGCTATAGTGAGAGAATCTTAGACCTAGAAGTAACGAAGTCGTCAAAAGAAGTCATGGCGCTACAAGTCGTGGTATATACAGTCATATATCTGTATTCTGGTGGCACTAAAAGCCGTAAGGGTGTCGTTAAACGGGAAGATTTAAAAAAAACCTGGGAGCCGCGAAATTGAAGCTCATAAGCCTAGAAGCCATGGAGGAGAAGCCCGTGCGTCATGGTCTGAGCTCGGGCGGTTTCAATTGGGGTGCGTCCGTACCTGGAAGAGAGTCCTCGTTCTGTATTCGGTATTGTCGCCACAGCGCCTTGGCCTCGGTCAAGTCAGCGAGAAGATTAACCATGTTCTGCGTGTTGTTCACACTGTTTATGGCCTGGGAAAGCACCTCAGGGTCTGGCGCGTATATCTGCGGCTCCGATTTCCGGGCTCGCGGTGGGTGTGAGTTGGTTCTTTTACGCATCGCCTCAATCTCGTTGGATTTGCGCGAGGGTCGCGGACTTGCAAAATCAGTATTTAACGCGGGCTGCGGCGTGAGCTGCGGCGTGGGGGAAACCCCTGCCCCTTCTCCGCGCGAAGTAAAAAGCGGTTCATTGATATCTCTAGAACGAGCGAAGAGCGTGCTGCCACTCAAACCTATCTCTCCTTGGAGATTCCAGACCAGCATGGTCGTTTTTAGTGTTTTCCCGGTATTTTCCGATAGTGCCAACCCGATTCTGTGTAACTATTATGAATAAGACTACATTTTGCAGTCACCTGTAGCCACCTGCATCATACAAAAGATCTACAATAGATGCCTGCCAAGCGGGATTGCGGCTCTCTGTACTCAGTAGACTGCGATTTAGTCTTCGCCGCTAGCGCGCATATTCCCGACTTACACAGTATGTCTAAATTGGCTGGCTTGGACAGTGTATGGAGAAGCTGCCTAAAACACATTATGGAAACGCACCCGTACACGTGCATAAAGCGGTACAGTGAAGTAATCTACGGGTTGCGTCATTAGCTTCCGCTAGTGCATTTAAATTTACGTGCGGAACGAGGAGTCCAATAAAATGCGGGGGCGCCTTCACATGCACAGCGGTGCACATGCCCTAATTCCACAGGCTTGATAAGAAAAAACAGCGATGCCGTGCATCGATGTGGCGAGGTGTCGTACGGCTTGGCCCTCAGCCACTTGCTAATGCTTTTAAGACAAATATATATAAATATGTTTGTGCTAAGCTTGATGGACGGCAGCGAGGGCAGTCCGCCGAAGCGGTTCCTTCGTATCACGTGTGTGACTGAGTTTGATTATCTGCTGATCCATGCGTATCAGATAAAGCACGCTTGATGACGAATTTGTCCACATGCACTTTCATCCAAAAATACACACAAATGCGAATGCCATAGAAAAACTTAGTTTAACGTAGCACTCGTTTGCTCGAAAAGATCCAGCGCGGAAGCGAGTGTGGGAAAGCTACTAATAATAGTGGCCCTCTTATACCGAATTTTTTCGTCACAAGGTGCGAGGCCCGATATTGAGTTACTCGAGATCAAGGAGCGCGAGCCTGGTTAATCTAATCTTCTTTTCTTTGGAATCCAGAGCTGCGACTCTGCGTATCGAGGAGTAATGAGCATGAGATGTAATATAATTTGGACTGAAGTTTTAGTGCAGCATTGTAAGTGTAATTACAGCTAAGCACCACTTGCTACAGGCTGAAGCGGTCGCTCTGTCTCTTAATATGTCCCTCGGCTGTGTCTCGTTCACTCGAGATCTTATGCTTCTCACATTGCATATGCAGTTCGCGAGCCTCAGAGCGGATTGTGGGAGCACTGCGTATCGGTTATATAGTATGTCTCTATCAACCTGATGCGCAATGGTAACTTTCCGAAAGCCCCATATACAGTAACAGCCTTGAATATGTATAAATACTTCTGTATGTACGAATTCTTCTACGAATACCAAAAAAAGAACACTTCAAATTAAGTCGCTGGCTGAAATGCGCGTGTATTTTACATTGTGTTACTTAATTGAGCCCCATAAGAGCTCTCGGACTCGCTCCATATTGAATATGCATATACAAGTTCCTCCATTTTAGGACATTCTGGTCTACTCTAAATTGTTTATTTTCTAACCTTCTACTCATTTAAGTCGACTACGCGCGGCGGTTTGAGCAGCTGAACACCGCCGCCATTTGCGGTTAGGGCAAACAAAAACTGCCATTTCTGTCGCTAGCTCCAATGTGGTCGTTGATCCGGCCTTTGCGCCACTTGCGGCCAACATATCACCATGTGAGGCATTTAGCACAGTATAGACAGTCACTGAAAGTCCAAGTTCCAAAGTTTGCCACTGTATCGAACCTGGCCACGCTGTTCAAGGTCCGCTTCGTGGATCTGCAAGCGACAATGAAAAATCTCGGTTATCCGAACTCTCATTGGGATTACATTGTCGACGACGAGAATGCGTGCTTAATTGCCGACGAACTCGGGATCTCGGCGCAGGTGGCGCAGAATCACGGCGAGGATCTGTATCCTCGACCCCTCCCAAAAGATCTCGCCGGCTGCCCGCCACGACCACCGGTTGTAGCATTAATGGGCCATGTAGACCACGGAAAAACAACACTCCTTGACTATTTTCGCAAGTCTCACATCGTTGACGGCGAAAAGGGTGGCATTACACAGCACATAGGTGCGTTTCTCACAAAAGTCGGTGAACAGCCGATATGCTTTCTAGATACGCCAGGACACGAGGCATTTCTGAAGCTCCGACAACGCGGCGCCCACCTCACAGACATTGTGATGCTCGTTGTTGCCGCTGACGACTCAGTGATGCCCCAGACAAAGGAGGCACTAAAGCACGCCAAAGCGGCCGGTGTTCCGTTGGTTGTGGCACTCACGAAAAGTGACCGGCCTGACGCAAACCCAAAACGCGTCATATCAGACCTCGCAGGAATCGGCGTAGATGTCGAGGACTACGGTGGTGAGACACAGTGTATACCCGTGAGTGCTGTCACTGGCAAGGGAATCCCCGACCTACAGGCAGCCTTACAGGCCCTGATCGAAATTCAAGATGTGCGCAGCCCGGCTAAGGGCTTCAATACTGAGGGCGTTATCGTAGAAGCTTCAGTCGCAAAGGGTTCCGGCAATGCAGCATCCATGATCGTTCGTAAGGGCACTCTCAAACCGCGACAAGTGGTCGTGGCCGGCACGACATGGTGCCGTGTACGCCAGCTTAGCAACGAATTCGGAAAGCCACTGAAAGAGGCCCTGCCTGGTACCCCTGTCAGAGTCGCGGGTTGGAAGGACTTACCCGAGCCTGGTGACATTGTTATTGAAGCGAAGGACGAAGCACAGGCTAAACGGGTGGTCGAGAACCGCCTTCGCGCATTGGAAGCCGCGCAAGAAGCGAAACAGGTCGAAGTCATCAATGAAAATAAGCAGGCCCAGCAGCAGGAGGCTGAGAGGCGAGCTCAACACGATAAACGCGCAGCGCTGGGGCTCTCTACCGAGGAACAAGAAGGCTCTGATGGGCCTAAGCAGGTGCCATATATCGTAAAGGCAGATGTTGTCGGGTCTTCCGAGGCCGTAAAGGACTCTGTCGAGCAGCTGGGTAATGATGAGATACAGGCAACTGTATTATACAGCGCCGTTGGCCCGCCTACCGAGACTGATGTGTTCCGGGCCGAGGCTGCTGGTGCGTCGATTCTGGCTTTCGGCACAAACATCGGGCGCCCCATAGAGCGTCTTGCCGAACAGAGAAAGGTCCCCATCAAGCGGTATGATGTCATATACAAGGCCATGGAAGACATTAGTGCTACCCTTTCAGCACAGCTAGCACCAATCATCACGCGCAAGGTCGTGAGCGTGGCGGAGATCCGCGCTGTATTTACGATCACAATGAAAAAGAAGGCGAAGTTGAACGTTGCGGGAATCAAGGTCAACAAGGGCACCTTCACTACATCACTCCCCTGCCAAGTGCAGCGGAATGGGAAAATTGTTCATGAGGGCACTCTGTCGTCAATTCAGCATGGTAAGGACCAGACCACTGAGGCACACAAGGGGTCCGAGTATGGCGTAGGCTTCACTGGCTGGAGCGACTTCCAAGAGGGTGACATCATTGAGGGCTACGAGGAAACCAAGAAGCCTCGGTATATCTGAGCTATTGGCCACACTGGTACCACATCGATGTCGTTCACTCTCCTCAATATTATTTTGTTATTTATAGAACATCGAGTGTACATATTATATATATCCTATAAAAGCAAAAAAAAACAAACAGCATTTCGGGCATTAACCTTCCCACTGCACAGCAACGAACTCTTCAGTGTACCCGACACCAGCGTCATCGAGCTCCGGAAGGGAGTCGTCTGATGCCGTGGCGATAAATATAGTGCCCCACTCCATACCATCGACGAGCATGTCCTCCGTCTCGAGCTCCGTAATGAGGTGTGGCATAAGTTGTACTTCGAGCACTTTGCTCTGGGATTTTAGATCCGCCAACTCCTTGGCTACACCATCCTCCCCACTGTACAACAAGGGTGTCAACCCACGCTCGTACCTGAGGACTTGCTCGGGGTTGTGCTCAACCATGGTAACGAACCGGGAAAATACCGGGTCTTCCTTCGCCTCGACCTCTTTCACTTCCTTGATCTCTGCTGCATCATCCTGTCCTTCTTCAGCCTCCTCAATTTTTACGCCAGCGTACTCTTTGTTGTTCTCTGGCTCAATGTACTCATCCTCAACCTCAACAAGCTTGCAACCATACTTGCCAGGAACTATAATGTTATCGCGCTTCGACTTGCCCTTTTTGTTCGTTTTCTTTGGCGCTGCCGAAGCCGGTGCTGGCGAAGGTGTAGGAATGCTACTGGCAAACGGGTTTGCAGCGGCAAATGGATTACCTGCAGTACTGGAGGAGTCAGTGGACGTGAACAATCGATCACCAATATCTTCTTGTGAGGGACCGATATTATTTTCAGGCTGCGCATCCGCAATCTCTTGCTTGATTCGCTCACGAACTTCATCGTTCGCGACGACGCCACGAAGAGCGCGAATGGAACCCTTTTTGCGACGGCAATTTGGATCAGAGCACGAGAACATATATAAAACACGATCATAGTCCTTGTCAGGCAGGGGACAGCTCAATTGAGCAAGGAGATCCAGCTCTTTGTTGCACACTTTGCACTGAACTAGCTCTTTCGCCGGTCGCCGTCCCGAGAGCCACACAGGCGATCCACCAATGTGGTTGCCTTGCACACTGACATCGGCCAGGGATGCGTCGCGACCAGCGTAGCCGAGGAGGACCGACGTGGCGCCAATGGGCTCGTCAAAATCAGAGTCTGCGTCGGACATGATTGAAAAATTCAAAATGCCCTAACCTGATCCTCAAAAGCGAACCGCTCTTTATCCCGCCGCAGACACGTACCACAAAGTGCAGGATGCTTCCATGACAAAAAAAAAATCGTTGTGATTGAATTAATTAACATTGTTTATTCAAAATTGCGGTTCGCTTAGATTCAAGTGAAATGGCTCCCCCATGCTGCTTTGAGGCAACAATGCGAGGCTCTTTCCATAATCCTGGTCGTCCTTCGTCTCTAGGGATTCGTCTTTGACTTCATCATCAGAAGCATCACTGCGCTCGGTAAAGCATAACTCCCTAGAAGCCACTCTTACGCTACTGCTGGGTGACCGATACACGTTTAACATTTGTAGAACATCGGACGACGAACAATCGACAAGATCCTTCAGCTGCTCAAGCGTGGCGCTTGCAACCTGTCGTGTTTGCTCATTAGGCGACAACGCACTACGCAGCAAGGTGTGAAGCACTGATTGACTTCCACCTTGGCTAGCCAGCGTTCTCGCTACACTAGACCGGCTCACAACCACGCTTAAACACTTGACTATTGCAAACTCACGCTCCAAGTTTCCTGGTTCATAGTCGCTCAGATCCTGCAGCTGCATGTACTTATCGCTGAAGTTAATATCTGAGAGAAGCTTCTTCAAGACCAAAGTACCTTGATACTCAGCGAAGCGGTCGACCCATTCATCAGAACTCGTCTCAAGACACCCATATATACGCTGCAATACTTGCAGACAAGTGCCCGAATTCAAAGAGCTTGACACTAGTTCTTGTAACAGTCGCTGAATCTCATGCTCCTCAGCACTACCCCAGCACTCAGGCGAGTCGAATGTTACTTGCTCAGCTTCGGCGGGCGATAATGGCTCCTCAGATGCTTGCTTCAGTCGAAAATACTTTGGCCACAGGGAGGGAAAGAATCCGTGCGTTATCATGATATGCCTCATTATCACGAGAATGCATCCTCAATTTGAATCTACCCTATGTGCCGTGAGAGAGCCTAGTGGCAGACACTTCCAAAATAGGGAATTTGCGACCACGAGCACTCATGATCTCGCGCATACCAAACTGCTGCTCCAGCAAATGCGCCTCCAGGAAGAAGGAATGAGTAGTGTTAAGTTTACAGCGCAAACGCTAGACTGACGTATACAGCTGCCAACGTTTAACACTTTAAAAAAGATCATGAACGAGGTGAAGTGCTGGAGGGAAATACAAAAAAAAAGAAAGAATAAATAAAAAAAGCATAGAAGTAAAAAAATCCTCTTATCACCGCGTTATAATGAAAGCAACGACTAAAGGCCGTCGAAAATGGTTCCCTCGACGTCTTCGTATTCGTTCGCTTCTAGAAGTTCGTTGTAATCGCACTTGAGATCACCGTCGCGGAAAATTGCCGGCAAAACTTTGTTTTTGTTGGCGCCTTTGTATTTCCATAGTCGCTTTGCTCGCTCATCCATTGTGACTTCGACGGGGATGAACTTGATTTCGTACGATTCAAGAATGCCGACTGCTCGATTATATCGAGACATCGCACCACGAACTCCACTGGCAAACGACATATATAGGTAAACCGTGTTTGAGTCGTCCTGATCAGCTGGCGCTGTGTTCGTTGACGCTGAATCCTCCGAATCTAATGAGGGGTGCTCGGAAGACTTGCTGGTTGGCTTTGGCTCTGTGGCTTTCGATGTTTCTGCCTTAGTTTGCGGCGAGCCTAAGGAATAATTGGACTCTTGTTTCGCAGGCTCAGTGACTGAAGCCTCCTCAGAATTGCTCGCGCTTACAGAGCTTTCAAGGGTAGGCTTATTTTCAGGTACGTGGGCCGTTGGCTTTTCTTCAGAGTCTTTGGTTCCGAGCTCCTCGTCCTTAGGATCCTCTGCACTGGGATCTTTTTCGATAATTTCCTTCGACTCGGGATCTTCTAATTCAACTTTATGAGCCTTGAGGTCCACATCGTGAGACACGGGCTTACCAGAGTCAGCCTCCTTAGCATCAGAACTCTTGGTTTCAGGGGCCTTGGTATCACGCTCCTCATAGTTGAGTGCATTAACCTCTGAACCCTTCGCCTCGAGCTCCTTGGTCTTGGGATCATCTGCGGTGGGCTTCTCAGCCTTTAGCTCCTTAGATTCTGAAGTTTCGGGTTCAGGTGTTCGAGCTTCGTTATGCTCATCAGTATCAGGCTCAGCGACTGCTTCAGGTTTCTTAGACTCAAGTTCCTTAGTGTTGGGTTCATCAACGTCAGGTTCATCAACGTCAGGTTCATCAACGTCAGGTTCATCAACGTCAGGTTCATCAACGTCAGGTTCATCAACGTCAGGTTCATCAACGTCAGGTTCATCAACGTCAGGTTCATCAACGTCAGGTTCATCAACGTCAGGTTCATCAACGTCAGGTTCATCAGCGTCAGGTTCGTTAGCGTCGGGTTTCTTAACGCCCGAATCTTTAGCGGCGGGCCCCTCAGCATCGGGTTCTTTGATGCTAGGTTTAGTATCAGGTTCCTTAGTCTCCTTAATCACGGATTCCTTGACGTCGGTTCCCGTAGTTTCAGATTCCGTAGTTTCAGATTCCTTAGTGTCAGGTTCCTTAGTGTCGGGCTCCTTAGTGTCGGGTTCCTCAGGTTCCTTAGCCTCAGGTTTCTTGATCTCGACATCGATGGTGTCAGGTTCCTTTACCTCAGGTTCCTTAGGCTCAGATTCCTTGATCTCGGGATCGGTAGTCTCATGTTCCTTAAACTCAGGTTCCTTGGTTTTGACGTCTTTAGTCGCAATCTTGGGATCATCGTCTTCTTTCAGCTCCTCAGTCTCCAGCTCATTTGATCCTGTATCCACAGCCTCAGACTCGCGCAATACGGGGCTGTGGATCTTCTCGCTCTTCGCCGCTATCATTTCGGTAACCTCTGCCTCAAGCGGTGTTGTCTCTTTAGTCTCAAGCTTTCCTGACTCCTTTAAATTCAGGCCCTTCACCTCAAGCTTCTCTGTCTCCGGCTGGAGTGACTCAGGAATTTTAGTTTCGAGTCCCTTTACATCAGGAAGTTCCTGTCCGATTTCAATATCAGGCTTCTCGGCCTCGGGGGCTTCCTTCGTGTCATCATCCTGCTCTTTAACATGGCCAATTGACTTGTGCTTTTCAGTCTCAACGTTGGGCTCTGCAGATTTCTGAATGCCAGATTGTGCTTTTAGCTTATGATCGATGGACGCTCCGGACTCAGAGGCACCCGTTTGAGTGTCGGCTTTGTGATTTCGAGCATCCGGTGCGAGACTCTTGCCCACAAGGGAGGCCTCCACCGTCTCAAAGTCAGCTTCCGACATTGTCGGGGCGTTACCCTCGGAGCCTGTTTTGTTTGGAATGGAGTCGGACTCTGGTTTCTTGGCTTTTCTGCCACCCCCCGTAGCCGGTGTTGAGTCGCCATCATCGGCAGTCTCAGAGCCGGTCAAAGCTGTACTGTGCTCAACAAGTGCTTCATCAGAAACGAGCTTTCCCAGATTCTTCTTCGAGGGGGATTGCTGAAGAGTTTCTTCCTTAGCATCGTGGCTTGATGTATCGGCATGAGTGTCACGATCGCTAGCGCTCGCTTCTCTTTCGGTATACATCCCTGAGCTTGCACCTGAGGCGAGCTCTTTGGGTATGGCGCTCGGTGTAGACTTATCAAAGTCAGTGAGGTTCGTCTTAGGCTTCTCCAGCACTACTTCTTTCTCTTGCTCTGAGTTCTTAACTTCTGAATCCCTTTGTTCGTCATTTGTTGGAGCCACTGGGTCGTTATTGGGTAGCGGTGTGTTGCTCGACTCAGCCGTTTCGAGCTTAGCAGCATCCAGATCCTTTATGGGGTCCTTTGCAGCAAAATTAGCTGATTCTTGGGCACGGTCCTTTGCAACCTCCTGTGTGGAAGCCTCAGCGGGCTCCTTAATGGACTCATTTGTGGACTCCTTTGTGGACTTCTTAGTGGGCTCCTTCTTAATGGACTCCTTCGTAGACTTCTTAGTAGGCTCATTCTTGGTGGACTCCTTCATAGACTTCTTAGTGGGCTCCTTCTTGGTGGGCTCCTTTGTAGACTTCTCAGTGGGCTCCTTTGTAGGCTCCTTAGCAGAGGCCTTAGGAAGCTTTGTGGTGCTTTGTGCAGCTTCTTTCTTGGAGGTCTCTACCGAGTCTTTTACAGACTCCTTTGCGGACTCCTTTGCGGACTCCTTTGCGGACTCCTTTGCGGACTCCTTTGCGGACTCCTTTGCGGACTCCTTTGCGGACTCCTTTGCGGACTCCTTTGCGGACTCCTTTGCGGAATCCTTTGCGGACTCCTTGGCAAGATCATATATGGAATTCGTGTCATTGTCCGACTTAGAAGAGCCCTCTACATCAGCGCTACTTTCTGCTTTCCTCTGGGTGCTGCTAGGGCTTTCTTGTGCAGAGTTGCTAGTATCAAGCTTTGTACGGTCCGAATTTGTTTGTTTCGGTGCCCCTGGAGAGTTCGCACCTTCCACTGTGTCCTTGGACCCGTCTCTGCTCACAGCCGCCGTGCTATGTGGTGATAAGTCTAGACGCGCCACAGTACCGGCAAGATCGCGTTCAGCAGGGCCTGCTCTTGGCTCTGGCGATGCCCGACTTAGCGGTTCTGACTCGGATTGCTCGCTCATAGTTAATGACCGATCCAGAGAGCGGGGCTCGGAGGGCGGCTGCACCACGACAGCCTGCTCGATGCTGGACACCATGCCGTCGCTGCTCATCTCCGGCTCATTCTCGTACACGGACGAGGCAGACGAGTGCTGGCCTGGAGTCATGAGCTCGAAGCTTGATTCCGATGCGCGGCGGGCCGGCTCCTCTGAGTCGCTAGGCTCTTCACATTCCGCGTTGATTTCTGCCAGTAGCTCTGCGAGCCGGTCGTGCTGTTCGTCGCGCGCAGACATTTACAGAGCTCGTGTGCCGCAGTATTATGTGCTGTTGGCGCTTAACGACCCCAGGCCTATTTACAGGGCAGGGGCGCGGGATAGGGCGCCAACGGTGCAATATAGAAGCGATACGAATGGGCGCAGCCTGGGCGCATCGGCTGGGCGCATCGGCTGGGCATACAATACAAGGCTGGGCACTCAGACAGGGGCTGCAGATGTAGCATGCGGGTTGATGTTAAATAACGTCAGATGAAAAATTATTCAGTAGCGGGCGGCCCGATCATGGGTAAATGCGAGGAATTTCTCAAGCGCCAGCTTTGTGAACCTGAGCCCCCCCCCCCCAAAAATGGGACTGTTTCAAGCATGGAACGATGAAAGAGTAGTTAAATAATTAATTGATAGACCGGGTTCAGTTGTTACAATCAAACTCCAGTTGTAGGAGCAGGCTGAAGTGGCTCCGCGGCACTCGGGCTGGGCAGGCGCCAGCACGGACTATTACTTAGTTCACATCCAACCTTGTGAGGTAACAGCATATCATTAAGGCTCGATACAAGCACTCCAAAGCAGCATATAGAGAAGGCTCGAGACAAGCGGCATGCAGACTGGCTTTCCGGTGCAAACACAATATTGCACTCTACATTTGAGTGCAATACTTTTGCATGCCTGATTCGGACATTGCAGGTAATGAATCGAACGCTGGGCCGAACGCTGGGCCGAACGCTGGGCCGAGCGCTGGGCTGGACATCACCGCAGATAACGCACTGAGGTTGTTACACCGGCCCAGTGTTATACATATAATTGTGAGCCAATTTGATGAGAAGCTCGCGGCACCAGGAATAGCATTAGGGAATTTGATTGAACATTGTGTTACATGTGGATGATGATGATGATGGTGATGATGATGATGGTGGTGGTGGTGGTCGCGTTTTGAAGCAGCCCCCCCCCCCCCCCCCCCCCCCCCCCC